>BPUM01000978.1:0-316716 GCA_020521455.1 Prunus kanzakura
TCGCGCTTAAAAATTTCATGGGGTCGGCGACCACTTGTTTTTCGTCGCAGACCATCGTGCTTGGAAAATTTAAGCCATAAAACGACTTAGTTTTATATATGTTAGCTTAAGGGCGACCAAATAGTTTTTGGGGCCAATCTAGAGAGTATAAATACAAAAATAAAAAATAAGTAATTCCCAACTCATTATTTCCTCTCAGACCCACTCTCCGCTGCTCTGACATTGGCAAAGCAATCCTCCACCGACGTCGACAGAGCAATCCTCCACCGACGTCGGCAAAGAGATCCTCCATCTCGCACGCCTTTCCATACCAGTGTCAGAAATCGACGGCCATCTGAAAACTCCATCTCCGAAATCCTCCTCACTATGTGTTTCAGCGGCAAGCTTCTGGTGAGTCTACCTTGTCTCGCTTACCTTCATTTTCTTTTGAGCTCTGATTTTCAGTTGTAGATTTCATTTGGTTGCTGAGAAAATAACCAAGGAAAATAAGAAATAGATACCTAGGAATTTAAATCGGACCTGATTTCAGTGCTTGATTTTTCCTTTTTGATATCTTAAATGCTTGAACATTCAATTGTCCAAGTATTCTGAATAAAATGACTTTTCCTTTTTCAAGTAGTTATTGTGGGTTCTGTGTCAAATTTGAGTAGGGTTTTGTGTCTGATATGAATGCCCTGTTTTCCATTTGATGTGGGTTCTGAGTCAAATTTGAGATGATTCACTTGCACACGTACCCATTATTTATTTCATTTTTTATGTTTTAATGCTTTGAGTCTGATTGATTGTTTTCCAAGTCATGAATGTTTGCTTGATACTTCTGGATTAAATCTGAATTTCTTTATTATCCGTGGGAAGAAAGAATATAACAATTCATTTATATAATTTAAGTAAAAAGTTAGAAGTTGGAAGTTGGTCATGTGGGTGTGTGTTCGTTTCAAGGTTTCTTTGCCTTTGTCTGTGAGCTTATGGTTTTGTTGTTGTTATTATTATTGCCAATGTAGCTTATTGAGTTCTCTTTATAGTGTAGATATAAGCTAGCTGTAGAGTTGTCTCTATATTTATATATAAGCTAGCTGCAGGGTCATGGTCCCATAGATTAAGTCGTCAGTTTAGCAATTATTTTTCTTTCCCTTATAGCATTGGTGTCTGAGTGTAGTACCACTTAATTGGATGATAGAATTTAACTGATGGTGTATCATCCTTCAATGCTGGTTTGATTGTTTTGGAAATCCTTTTCAAGCACTTCCAGCCACCTTTTTTTTTTTTTTTTTCTTTTTTAACGAACCATTTTGGCTTTATGTGATGATCACTGGTTGCTTGAATTTTATGCAAGGTAATTCAATTAGCTTCAAGGGTACATTTTTGTTAATTTTGAAATGGTTTTTGTCATCATTTAGGGCATATATAATTAAAAACTATAAAGAATAATAATTTGTTTTGGAATTGAGATGAAGAGCCTAATTACTAGTTTCAGATCATTCATATACTACACGAGAGACATGTGACCTTAAGCCTGATTTTATTCATTGTACATGTTATAACTGTATAAAGTGGATGTGTTAACTACAATATTCCTTTGAACCATTTGGTTTTCTGTTTAGGCTTTTATCTTGGATATTTGGTGCTTCCTGTGATGTCTTATTATGTTACTATTTTGAGTTAACTCAGAAAAATAATGTTTTTGTTTAATGATGAGTAGTGAAACTTAGAGGGCGAAGGCATACTATTTTGAGTTTGAATACTAATTTGGACTCAAGCCCTCCAAAAATATAGTGTCTAACATATTTGTGTTTTTTATTCTTCTTTTTTACGATAGGGTGTTTGAATTACTTGCTTAAGAGGCTATATTTGCTTAAGAGGTATGGATAGCTAAAAATCTGGCTTCTGGCTTCTTTTTTTTTTTTTTTCTGACTTGTGTCATGGGTTTATTATGTCTAACTATTTTATTTTATTTTATTTTTATTTTATAACTTTTGTTTGCAATAGGTTGTTTGAAATACTTTCTTAAGAGGCTATATTTGCTTAAGAGGTATGAATAGCTACGATTCTTACGCCTGCCTTCATTTCTTTTTTTACTGGTTTCATGGGTTTAGCTAAGTTGTGCAAAGTAATGTGGAAAGAATAGTATAAAAAAAAAAAATTGTTACCATGATACTTACCCTTAAAAAACATATTTAATGTGGAATCTCTCTTTTTATAATTTTCCTGTGAAAGAGTTATTAGCTTGTCAATCTAGAGTTATTAGCTTGTCAATCTGTGAAAGAGTTATTTGTTTGTATCTATATAAGTGTTTTTTTCTAATCATGTTATGAAATTTTGAAACTGCTTCAAGTCATCACCGATTGAATTGGACAAGGCCCATTATATGAGGTATAAGGAGACGGAGACAAGGTGTGTTAGAGATGTTCAATCATTTTTTGATGAATAATTCCTCTATCTCAAGCATGTTTGTGATGAGAATCGATGTCATAACAGCCGAAGTATGATGTTCAATCATTTGGTTTTTTTTTTTTTCAGGGAATGATCTAGTAGCATGTTGATGTATTCTCTCTTTGTTTATGTGTTTGTAAATGTGCAGAATGACACTTAAGAGGGCTACTACCTTAAGCAACAATAACAATAAGAAGAAGAAAAACTTCAACTCTACTGCCACCACAGCCACTTGAGCAACCATGTCAGCTGCCACAACAACAATCAACTCAGCCACAACAAGGTACTTCATCAGCCTCGGGAGGGGGTTCTTGCCAACGGGGTAACTGATACAATATTTTGTGCTCTTAATTTTTATATATTTATTTTGTGCACTCTAGTTACTGATTTTTTTATTTTTGTCTTCTAGATGAGGGAACGCATACTCAGACTTCTTCACAGGGGAAGAACACTCGTTGCCGAACTGTGGGAGCTGGCACTTGTGATGTTGTTAAAAAGAGGAAGAGTTTGTTTCCAATACGGATGGATCCATCCCAGAAATTGGTGGCAACTATTGAGGCTTAGAAACTGTTCGTCTCTGAGATTGGGTTAATCACTCGCAATAAAGCTCCATTGAATGTTTTAGGGATGAAAAAAGTGAGCTTGGAGTCTAAGAAAGATATGGCATTGGGATTGCAGGTAATCTTATCTAATACTGCTTTGTAGTATGTGCAACTTAATTCATAATTCAGGGACTTGCAAATAAAAAGCTTGTGGCAATATATACAAGGGTGAGTCAATGTTTCTATTTGCATTGAAAAATTATAACTAATACTTGTTTTGTTTATGGTTAATTGATATTAGTTCATGTTTGATGTGGACTTAACGGATCCTGACTTGCACGAGCAACACCTCCCCCTGAAAAGATGTTTGGTACTCGAAGGACTCTAGAAGAGTGACATTATTTGGTTGATACGTTGTACACAAATGAGTAATATCAGGTATTTAATGTCTCATAACATCTGCAGTTTTCATTTTTTGATTGGGAACTTATTCTAAGTATCAAATAGAAAAAGAAAAAAAAAATTAACAATTCATGTATATAATCAAAACAGAAATGTTGCAAGGCCAATGCTGAGAACAGAGAAAAAAAAAAGAAAAAAGAAGTTTGATCATATATACATGGGGTCACATTCTTTCCTAAAACACATGGAAGGTGTTAAAGAGGTTTATAATTTTAGGCCACTTGAAATCTTTCTTTATTTATTATATTGTAATAATTTCAAGTATTTCTCATTTTCTTTTTGTTGGGAAAATGTAGAAGGGTGAAAATCCTACATACATTAGCTACTGGAACAACATGTGTATGTGTAAGGATAAGAGCCTGTCGATCAATGAGGCTGCTGAAATTAAAGGGGTAAGGAATACATAAACCTGCTGACAATTAACTATTGACTTGCATATATATGTGACATGCATGTACTCTTCATGGCTTTTTAGTTTATAATCTGCAATCAAAAACAAAATCAGCCGACTGGTCATGCAAGTTTTTGACGACCCATTATTTTAGATGCTAATTGTGTACCTTGGTTTTAGCATCATATAAAGACTTTATCCATTGCAAATAGAACTAATTAATTAGAAATACAAAGAAGATATGTGTAAGTTTTCTAAATTTTCCATGATCTTATATATTGATGACCAAAAAAACGTGCATGCTAAGATTGTTTTGAAACTGAGCTGCCTGCAGTTGTACTTCTCGTCCTCTTTGGAGGCCCAATTCCAAACTCCAATTAAACAAATTCAGTTCTAATAACCCGTTGTGCTCTTCGAAGTTCAAATTTAGGCTCAATTATAAGGGGGCCTTGTTGCTGGGCAAATATTTATAATCCCTGTTTTTCGAAGTTTCTTGTTTGTATTGTGCTTTGGGGAGATGCAGAAAAAGGATCTTATAAGACCTATGAGTATTTTCAAACTTTATGCAATCTGTATATCCAAAGAGATATATTCCATTTTTTATGTGCATTTTCCTTTTATTATTTGCTTCAAGTTGATTTTATTTTTGTTTGTGACTGATTTGGATAATTAGCATTGCTAATTTATGAACGCCATTGGTGGTACTAGCATCCCATTCACTTCATTCTTTTTATGCATTTATAATATTGACATATCTTTATTTTGCTTCTTTTTGTAGAAGAAGATGTATGAAGAGTATAAGAAGGCCAAGCAACAAGTGGCAGAGAGTTTAGGAACTCCACTAGATCAAATCGCACTCCCTATCCCACAACAGTTAGAGATCATGACTGCATAACTTGGGGTTGCAAAGGGCAAGAGGATTCGAGGCTTGGGTTCTAGTCTCCGAGTGGAGAGTTCGCATAGTGGTCGAGTTGCCTCCTCTTTTGCTACAGAGAAAAAGGTTGAGGAACTTCAAGGCACAGTTGGTGAGCTGGCACAGTGGGTAAACTTTTGAATGTCATTGAGTGGATGCGGTCCTGTACCCTCACATTTAGATGTTCCATCCCAGCATACTGGTGATTCTTCTTGTGATGGTGATCAAGGTAATAGTGGTGGTTCACGTAGTGGTTATGATGATCTTGATGATATTGTAAATATTCATTAGGTTGTGTGTACATCTACATACTTGATGGTTTTTATATGTAGCATACCTTGGGGGGGTTCTAGAGGGTTTCTATATCTAGCTACTTGATGGTTTTTGTATCTTTAGCATATCTTGGGGTTTTTTGTATCTAGCTACATTGATGTATGCTTAAACTAGTATCTTCTGAACAGTAATAATGCGATTTTTATTAATTTCATCTATTTAGTGTTTTTCAGAAACTTTATGGACTAAATAATATTTTGTTACAAAGCTTGACACAAATTTTTATTTCAAAAAAAAAAAAAAAATTCTATACACTTTTGGTGACGAATTTCTTTTCGTCGCTCAATCTGACAGCAGTTTTTAGCGACCAATATGTTCGTCGCCCATTCAGTAAACCCACTAACATATTCCACAAATAAACTCCCATCTTTGGCGACCAAACATATATTTCGTCGCTAAATAATTCCATTTCGCGGGAATTTTTGGTTTTTGGGCGGCAACTCCCTCTCTATAGGCGACCAACTTGGAGCTAATTGGCGACGATATGTTTTGGTCGCTAAGTTATTTTAGCGACGAAATTCTGTTTCGTCGCATGGTACTTTTAGCCACGAGCTTGCAGCGACAACCTTGGCGACCAAAAATATTCGTCGCTATTTATCTTTGGCGACGAAATATCATGTAATAGCGACCAACTGGTTTCGTCGCTAAAAGGGATTTTCCTTGTAGTGAGGTCTCCTAGATCCGCCCAGGCCTCCTAGATCCTTCCAGGCCGCCTAACTCCCTGGTGTCGGTGTCCTCCCGCCTAGTGCCTAGGCCAATTTTTTGAACACTGCTTGAAACCTGGAACGGGCTTGCTCTGTGCCCTAGACGTTCGTAGTGACGAGTTCGAGTCCTCTATCCGTGGCTACCATGGCGTCCAATTTACGTATGTTTCTGATTGAGTGCTGCTATTTCCACCCCCCTGTCCTATTTCCCCACCCACCTTATCTTTCCACCCACCATATAAATTTTAAAAAACATAATCCTATCTTTCCACCCACCATTATTCCTAAAATACCCTTTAATTATTATTTTCTTTTTATCAAATGTAATAATTTAAAACATAAAAAAAGAAGCTTAATGGAACTTAACAATTAACTCCTACAATTGTTATTCTTCTTTTCTTTTCTTTTCTTTTTTCTTCTTTCTTTCTTTGCGGTTTCTCCACCCAATTGTATAGGTTTTTTTTTTCCCTATTCCTTTCTCTAAGTTTGGTTGGTTTTGGTGGTGGCTTGAGAAAATTCGGGGTTGGGACCCGAGAATTGGAGGGTGGTCTCATTGTTGAGTTGGAGGGTTTGTTAGGAGAGGCTGTACGAAGCAATGACAAATGTAGATGGCGTATAAGAAGACAGGGCTGAGAAAGAAAGGTCACCTTAAATTGAATTAAATTGAATTTGAACGATTTTGATTATTATGTAAAGATCAGTTAAGCCATTATAAAGAGAGTACAGAAAAAAAAATTCTTCTGTTTTGGAGAGTTTGTTTAGGGTTTAGGAAGGAAGAAGGAAAAACCAAACCTCTGCAATTGGGTGGAGAAGCTGCAGGTATAAGAAATAAGGAAAAAAAAAAAGAAGACTAAACTGATTGGGGGAGATATTGACAAAAAAAAAACGATTGGGGAAAGATGTTGCAAACAAAACAAACAGGAAAGGGGGAGAGGTTGAAGAGATAGGAAAAAAAAAGAAAAAAAAAGTAAATGACGGCAGGAGTTAAGGTCCAAATTGTTAAGTTGCATTAGAGTTTTTTTTTTCTTTTTGATTATGAAAAAATTTCAATATATTGGATTAAATTTTAATGAGGTGGCATAAGTCCTTAAGAGTCATTTTACAAAGGGCTACATTTGTCCTCAAAATTTTGAAGATAAGGTGGGTGGGGAAATAGGACAGGGGGTGGAAATAGTAGCACTCTTCTGATTTTGCAATTTTTTTGGCTGTTTACATGGAAGGATTATCAGAGTTAATATATATTAAAGAGTATGGCCGCCCGGCTATACTAAATAGTCATGTTATTTTAGAGTTAGGGCAAAAATACCACTTTTGCTAATTAGGATAGAGTAATTTCTTCAATTATTTTATTTATACCAGTGATATTGGGGAATGAGAATTTAAATTCTTCTAATACATTCTAATGATTTCTACCTATTAGCCCATTAGGCAAGAATAAAAAATGGATTTTATTTATAAGAAACTAGTCTCTTCGCACGCGCTTCCCTGACTGTGAGAGGCTTTTCTTTAAAAAAAATTATTTATTTTAGAAGTAAAAAAGATAATGGGTAGTTGTGTTCCATAAAAATAGGATATATTATCTGATTTTGTTTTAATTTTTAATTTTTTTAATATTAAAAAAAAGTGAATTTACCAAATTATCCTCATTTAATTAATAATTTCAATTCTTAATGTTTGAATTAACTAAGGGCATTTTCTGGTATTTTGAATGTTTCCATTCTCTGCCTTTTGCTTTATATATATTGATAATACGGGTTAAACCCATAAATACAACAACAAAAAATAGGGATTGACCAACATTTTGGGACAAAAGAATCTTGATTTTCATAGTATAAAATTGCTTGTATAAGAATTTACTTTCTAAAATGTATCCATTGTAGTTATGAACTAATCCCAATGATAGCCTTTTCTCATTGCACTTGGCAACCCTGCTCTTTTGCTATGAGATATATCAGTTCGAGTTGTATTCTCTGCAGATGAAAAAATGGATATAAAACAATCTAATGAGACAACGAAAAAAAGAGTTTTGAAATCAATTGAAGGTATCAGAAGTCATAAGGCATTGATATATATACGAACTATTCTAAATGAGATTTCAAACAAGGTGTTATATAGAAGTAGCATCTCATTCTTACATATACCATACCAACATGCACCTGAAATTCCCAATGTTAAAAGGGGAGAAAAGTGCAATACCTCTCTTGTATCTTGCAAGCGTAGGAGATCCAGCCTTTCATGAGGGCGCCAGTTTGATAAAGAAGCAAGCTGCATCCAATCATACATTAATAACGGCAATCACAACCCACAATATACTCAATTTTAATAAAGAGAAATATAAAGTTACCCAGAAGCAGAAACGCTCAGGATCATGTAGTGAAGGCATCATCGCTTCCACGCCGAGAAGTCTCTCAAGTCGTCTTCGATATGTAAAGAGACACTATCATACATCAAAAGGGCACATAGGTATACTGAACACAAGAATAAGGGAAGAAACCATTCTTATGTACACTGACATTACATATAGACTGAATTTTAATGGCTTGAATAAAGACAAATTGTCACAAGTAAATAAGATATGTTGATCTAGAGATAAAGATCCTCTTCAAATGTTCCAAGCAGAAGCTTCCTAAAGATGAAATCTGAATATGACAGACATTTCAGTGGAACAAAAGGTTTAACCTAATAAAACTAATCTTTCATTTCCAATGATTACAACTGACCACCCAATTGAAGCATGCAATCTCAGTCAGGCAGTAATATTCACCCAAAATAATGGAAAATCTGATTCAGGATATTCTTAATGGTCATCCAAATACCTATTATAGAGGACTGAGAAATTTAACTTATGGAGATAACCCATTAAAAAAACAACAAAGAAGGTAAATTCCGAGTTAATTCAATTGATGTCATTCCTAAGTAGTTTACCTTGATGTGCTGCTCTTTTACCCCACCCTATCCATAATTGAGCATACTTTGCTGCATTATTTGTCAATTCCTGCAACTGGACAGAAATAGAAGTTAAACCATATACACGCAACCAATATGAGGGGGAAAAACATGGAAGAACTTTGTCCTGCATCTTCCTACAGTGATGCATGTTACACTTCAGGCTATTAATACATTAGCTACAGGGCCTTACAGCAAACCAAATTGTCATGAACTTACGTCTGCTCTCTCTCTCTCTAGATCCTTCTAGTGGATATATGTCATGTACCCCATATGGTACCTGAGGAGCACATCAAAAGACAAAAATATTGAACAAGAGCAGTAATTATAGATCAAATGAATGGCTAGACATCTCATAAGACCACTCACCCATCTTGGTCCCAAGATCGAATTATATGAAACCGTTGGCGACTTTCAATATGATGAAATAGTATTATTATAACTATGTGAATGGATCATTAAAAAAAAAACATAACTTCAAACAAAATGCATTATGACATGGAAATATTTATCATAGATAAGCCTATTTGTTAATTTGCAACCTCGGGTGTATAAATAAAGACCAAAAATAAAGGATAATTGTTCATTAAATGAAAAGTAGATCAGTTTTAGCATTCATAATGCATTAAAACAATGTAAACGGGGCACAAAAGTACAGATTGAAGTAAAAGACACTCATATCTAACCTCTAAATAGAAACGTCCATTTGGGAGTGGTTCACACCTACATAAATAATAATTTTTTTCTTTAAAAGGAGGAAGCATGGTAGTGGAGTTTACAAATGACATTCTGCATACTAGAAAATTAAGAAGGAAAGGAGGAGGATGAAAGATCTACTTGGTAATTTCCACTTCACAAGAAAAATCAGCTATTGAACCTGTTGAAGAATCAATGATAACCTACAAAATTAAAAAAACAAGCAACAATCAGTGAAACTTATACTTTGGGTCAAACTTTATATGCCTTAAGAAAGTTAAAAGGGAAAGAAAGGGACCAGTGACACTAATCTACCATTCCCATTCGACGGTTGCCTTCCATTATCCTCCTTACTCGTTGTCTAAGTGACAAGGTACAAGCAAAAATCTATGAATATTCAATAAAAACAACAAAACACCAAGTAGGCAAGGTACAAGCAAAAGTCCATGTGACAAGGGATCACATGGACTGTGGAAAAGTACCAAGTAGGCATACAAAACTTGCCAAATAAGTTTGTCAACATAGTTATTTTGCAGCAAATGCACTTCTATGTTTAAATATTTTAGGATTATTCGCAGCAATGGTCCCTCAACTATACCCCAAGTTACCAAAGTACTTTGGTCCCTCAACTCAAATATTAATTAGTTGTAGAGGTCACTCAATTAGGTGTTTTGTTGCACCGTTAGTCCTACCGCCAAGTCTCTCTAACGGTAGGGACTAATGGTGCAACACAACACCTAATTGAGTGACCAAAATGTAACTCCGAATATAGTTGAGGGATCATTGCTACAAATAATTTTAACTGAAAAGTCACATTTGCCCATCAATAATCAAAGAGATGCTTGCCACGTCATCATTTTAAACAGAAAAAGTAACAGACTTGACGGTAGGACTAACGGTGCAACAAAACACCTAATTGAGTGATCTCTGCAACTAATATTTGAGTTGAGTGACCAAAGTGTAACTTGGGGTATAGTTGTGGGACCATTGCTGCGAATAATCCAATATTTTATGAATGTCATATGTGAAAAATATAAACTTCTAACCAACTTACCATAAGTCTCTATACCGAGGTTAAAAAATGTGTAGCGGAAACTTCTGAAACGGGAGGACACCATCCATTACAAAGAGGCATCAAATCAACACCAAAGTTTGTCATTGTATCATTCTCCAACTTCCTTTCGGCAAATTCCTCTGGGAAGTTCTTTTGTATAATGTCGTTAAGTGTCACACTGGCAAAAACAGAAATAAGATTTTGAAGGTAGACCACATAACTGAAGCAAACAATCTTGGTAAACTCTGAACGCTATAACACTAATTAAGCACAAAAAATTAGGAAGCACATATCATGCTGACAAACCTAAAATATATGCCTAGCATTGAATGCAATGCATGATGGAAGTAAAAGTTTGAATGGCCCCACCAAAATGATTTCCTAAATTCATATTTATAGATTAGTAATTTCATATTACTTGGATTTTTTTTATTTCCAAAATCTAGAACCACAAATCTGCTAATTGTTATACTCTGTAAAAGTGAGAATGCCAGACTCAACCCATAATAGGTGGAACTCCTGGGGGATGTGTAACCATACCCATTACAAACAGCATAGGTATAGAAAACCATAAAGCAATAATTCTGATGTCAAATAATACAAGCATCTCATTCAATTATTATAAGCATGTGTTCTAGGACTAATGAAAAGAACTGTTCGGCACAAAGGACATTTGTTATCTAGGAAAATGAACACAAGTCAAGGACTAAAAAGGGATTAGAAGATATAGACTAGCTCAATTAAATAGAATCAGTAATAGCAAAACACTCACCTCCATCCATTGACCGAAATAGGCACGAAATGCCCACAAGGAGTTGTGACAGGTTCATATAGTAATTTCAAGCATAGTGTGCAGTCAAAGTCATCACTGCGTTATGCTTTTCTATGGCTTCTCCTCCCTGTGAAATTAGCTTGTATTCTCTCTAAATTCTGAAGAGGATTGCCACAAAATACCACACAAAAGATAAAATAATATAACATTTTAGAAATTCACAAACCGAATATCATAGCCAGCTGGTATTAAACAATATATACTTAATATCTATGTTTTGTTAAATAAACAATTATTCAAGCAGGGGAATATTTACGTAGGTGGCCAATGAACGTTTGAGCCTATGGAGGTGTATTCAACACTGTGAAAAAGTTCAAGAAAGTCAGGTTTTCTAGCGACCGCCTATTGTAGAATCGTCGATAACCTGGCTGCCACTATCATGTGTGTGGGGAAACGTTCCTTATGCTTTCTTTTCGACAAGTAAAACTACAACAAAAGTCCCTTAAGAGAAACCGTTGTTTTAGACTTGTTGTGTATGATGGGATCTCAGGCTTTGTAAACGTGCGTTAAATCCCCGTATTTTAGTTAGGACTTGATTAAGGGTCTCAAAACGTTGTATTCTACACGGATTTCCTCTTAGCATAACTGTTTCTCCTTATAGACTTCCTCTCAGTAGGAAGAACAACTGTAAGAAGTTCCTATTATACAGGACTTCCATTAAGGGAGTGTAATTGGGGAGTATGGCAGTGGAGTCTTTAAGTCCTCTTGCATTTTCTGTTTGGTTGGCTTCACATGGACGGTTTTTAACCATCGACCAATTACAAAGAAGAGGCATGCAATTGGTGAACCAGTGTGTCTTGTGTTGGTCTGCCATGGAATCAATAGACCACTTGTTAGAATGTTGTCTTTTATAACAACAAAATCTATTTTACTTTTGATTTGATCGAAAGAGTTTCACCAATTCTAACATTAATTTGAAATTAAATCGAATTGGATCCTTCCGGTAAACAAATTACTCAATTTCTTCCTGGTTTCCTGACATTTTCTCAGCAACCAAACAAGAGAAACCACACTCACCAAAATGTAGTCGTCCACGTCACCAGGCACGTAGGTGCCGAACCCGGAGGACGAAGGCTTTGCCTCGGCAGACATTGAGAGAGCCCAACCAATCGAATCAACGCAGCAACTGAAACTGAAGAAAAAAAATTGAAGCTTGAGTTGAGACAGAGCCTCAAGACTGAGTTTTTGATGCTTGAAAACGCTTATAGAGAAGCAAAATGGCTGTATCTGTGAGTGCAAGCTTCGTGTTCGTTTCTCTATCCCTTCATTTCACTCGCAGACAACATTCCTCTGTGAGTTTTGTGTTTGTTAAGAACATATTTAAAGAGTATAGCCGCGCGGCTATACTTTCGACTATATTAAAGAAGTATAGCTCGTTAAAATATTTGAATATATTTAAGGAATATAGCCCTCGGCTACCGCCACAACATTAGGATTTAGGAGGAGAAGCATCCAAAGCTGAATCTCTTGTCTTGTGGCGGTAGCCGGCCCAAACCAAAAGAAAGGGGCAAAACGTCTCCATCTGTCTGTCTCTGGTGTTTCTCTTTAAAAGTCAAACAAGAGGCAGCAAAGTCTTAGCCCTCCGCATGCTGTGAGTCTCTGACTGTTGGCTTGGATTCATTGAACTTGTTTGAAATTGAAACCAACCATGACAAAAGTGAAAGGACATATACATAGAACATAGAGAGTAGAGGGAAGCCTCAGCTGTGCAAATTGCAAGCAAGAAAAGAAGATTGGAATTGGAGAGAAGGTGACCACTTTTCATAAACATACGGGGTCCATGCCATCTTTCTTTGATCTCTTCTCTACACTCCTAAAACTAATACCAGTTTTTTTATGTCCCCACTTTGACTAGACAACACACCATGTTGCTGCAGATAAAAAGAATTAAATGGTTCCATTTGTCTCCTTCTCTAAGGGATGGGATCAATTACCATTTTCCTCCATCCGCAACAAAAGGGTATCTGCACTGCAGCCTAGCTAGCTTTGCTTTCACTTCCAAGAGCCCTCTATCTTATCATCTCAAAGAGTTCAGTTAAATCTAGCCGAGCCAGAGAGACTACGTCAACTAGTTTATAATGGACCACTGAGAGAAGGCCAAATCTAGGGGCCAGCTTGCTGGTTTAGGTGTGCTTTGGATCTACTTATTTAAATGACCTATTTTATTGTAAGCCAACATCTTCAATAAACTAATTACCAAAAAAAGACATCTTCAATAAACTAATCATTAGAGGTGTACCTTTTTGTCTTCTGATTTCACTTCTTTTTCCATCTTTTTTTCTCTCCTATGTTATAATGACCTTCCCTCGGTGGAGACCTCAACAATTCGCACCTACGACTCCTTGAAGCAAGAATTTTTTATTATTTTTTATTTTTAAAAAGAGATTTTATTTCAGCATTCTTAAACATAGAAATACTAATAAAGAAGATCATGCACAATGTTTCTCTTGGGTCCAGTTCAGTCCCACCTAACCTCCTTTATTTAATTATTGTTTTATCTCTATATTTCCAGTAACTAATTAATTAAAAGACTAAAACTAGTTGAAGGTGTCTTCCCCTTCATTCCAGAATTGGAATAAACAATTATGTATGCTTCTTTTGACATCACCAAAGCCATAAGGATGATGCATATCTACACTACAAGCCTCCAAAATAAGGTGTACAAAATTTCAACCAAAATTTCTTTGAATCTGTTGAAGAAGATTTCGTTGGCCCGTACTATTACCTCCTCCTCAATATCAAACTCATTCACATAGTCTAGCGTCCACCCTACAGTGCTATTCCACTTGTACAGTCAAAATATTTAAATAAATAAAAAAAATTATAGGCATGTAGTTGCAGAGCAGAAGATGTAAGGATTTTCTATGCGACTTTATTAGACAGTAACATTAGGCTCCTAATACTAGAAGGAAATCAATAAAGCAGAAAGGCATGGGTGGGCAAGGCCCAACTTTCCAGTCCTTCGACAACTAGGGTTTAGCAATCATCTTCACATTCACTATACACAGAGGTTACTCCGCACCCGAGAGAGACAAAGCTTCCCATCTTATACTATTGCTCTGTCTCTCTTCTCTTATTTTGCTCTCTCCATGAAATTACAACATGGCAACCCCGTTCGTACAATTCTCTATCTGTATTTATATCTGTAAATTTGAATGCGTTTGTTTTTCTTCTTTGTGAAAATTTGGTTTTGTTTTGTTGATTGTGTACAGCGGTGGCAAGATCCTTTGTTCAGGTGGCAGAGACAGAGGAGGTTGCTTCCCCTCTCAGAGTTGTTCAGATTGAAGGATTGGTAACTCCATGATTCTCGTCTTTTCTGTGTCTTGCTGCTTGTAAAGTTTTGGAGAACTATGGATGCCTAAGTTGATTATAATTATGGACACGACCCGCCCAGGCCACCTAGATCCTCCCAGGCCGCCTAGGCGCCGCCTAGATCCGCCCAAGCCGCCTAGGCGCCGCATAGATCCTTCCAGGCCGCCTAGGACCGCCTAGGCGCCGCCTAGATCCTTCCAAGCCCCCAAGGCGCCGCCTAGATCCTTCCAGGCCGCCTATCTCCCTGCCGTCGGTGTCCTCCCGCCTAGTGCCTTGGCCGATTTTTCAAACATTGCTCGAAACCTGGAACGGGCTTGCTCTGTGCCCTAGACGTTCGTAGTGACGAGTTCGAGTCCTCTATCCGTGGCTACCATGGCGTCGTCCAATTTACGTATGTTTCTGATTTTGCAATTTTTTTGTCTGTTTACATGGAAAAGGATTATCAGAGCTAAACCCTGGATATATTAAAGAGTATAGCCGCCCGGCTATACCTTTAAAATATTCAAATATATTTAAAGAGTACAGCCGCACAGCTATGCCTCTAAAACTAGTGTTACAGGTACCATCTTTCCATTTCCAATACGAAATGCATGACAATCACTCTAGCAATAATTATGACAATAACAACTCTGGACACTTACAAGTATATTTTTCTTAAATGGCGTTGAGTAGAAGTGTTGATCAATGCTTGAAGCTCCCTTTAAGAACCTTTGAGTAGAAAATATAAGGGGTTCTTAGATAGGTCCAAAATGATTAGCTGTCATTGAGTTTAGTCCATGCGTTTTTGGTTTTAGATGTAAGTCCTTTGACTTTTATTACCTTTTTGTTGTGTCGATTTACCCATTGGGGTAAATAAAGAAAATACATTGAAAATCTAAATTTAATGCATTATTTTCTCGTAATTGAATTTCAGAATTGAAATTTTCAATTCTTTCCTGGGTAATATTTACCTAAATATATGGATATAATTTAATTTAATTCATGACAGTAAAAATCCACATGTTATACCAGTTATTCAGGCAAGCACCCACATGAAATTATGTACCTAACATACAGGGTAAAGAGTGTTATTATTAGCAATGGAAAAAACTTAGTGATAAATTGTGTTACCTATAAATCAGGAACATAAATTAAAAGACTACCTATAAGTTAGGAACATAAATAAGAAGACCACCTATAATTTAGATACAAAAATAGACAAATAAAAATTGTATGCTACTTATTAAAAATAATGGTACATAAAATACTATTATATGTTGTCGAAAATATGAAAAATACATATATATACCTATGCAATAGGCAATAGAACAATATACCTACACCATATGATAATATATCTACAAGAGTATTTAATATACCTCTACCATAGGGTGAACAAAAATAAAATTTGTTACCAACAAGTCATGTGCTAAACGATGTGCTACTGTATTTGCTTCCCCAAAAACATGTAAAATAAAGGCTTGAGCAAATTGAGCCAAAATAGACATGCAGTCATCCACCAAGCACCTTGCTGTGCCAAATGAATTTCAAGAGACTTTCCATATCTTACATCAAAATTGACATCAAAATGGTCCCCAAGAAAATGGAATTGCTTGCTGCAATGAAGGCTGCTGATGTGAAGAAAAAGTGGGAGAATAGCTCTTGGGGTAGGAAACTGATTGTTCAGAAGAGAAGTGCATCTTAGGAAATATCATGATATTTAGTTTACATTTTTGCCATGGATTTTCTTTTGGAAGCTTTATGTTTGGCACAGTGAGGGAGTGGTGAGAGAGGTGGGGCGGCACAGCAAGTTGGAAGGAGAAGGAGATAGAGGATTTTATTTAAATGCTCTCTGGGATGTGTTTGCGATATTTTCCTTTTCTATTTAATGACAAATGTCATAAATGGATAAATATTATCACATAAATTACTATTACCCGATTCAAGGCATAAAGGGCAACATTGAAACAAAAAATGATTTTTTAAAAATAAAAATAAAAATACATTAGAAAATATTAAAAAAGGAATGTAATCCTATGTGGCACAAAAGTCAAAGGACTTGTATCAAAGTCGCCAAATCCGAGGATTAAACCCAACTTCTCAATGAAAATTTGGATTTATATCAACTTTTCTATTGAAATAAACTTGAATTTAAATGACAAAGTAATGTAAATTGCAAGAATTTAAACTTACACTAAGGAAAGGAAGAACTTGCTACACTAGGTGCTTGAAAAGTAAAATCCCAAGTCTATGAAAAGAAAAGTGAGAAGCGAAAAGTAGGTTTGTCTGTCTGATGTTGTGTGTCTTCTGTCTTCACTTGGTGAGGTTTATATAGGGCATTCTTCAGCCCATGGGCTGGCCATTGAATAGCCAAAAGTCAACTCTTTTTAAAATTTCTTTCCTTGCGAAGCCCCACTAAATTCATGGGATTGTATTGATGGAGATATTTTGACATGCTTGATTCTTCCTTGCTTTGGAACACTTTGAATTATTACCAACCTCCTTGATTTCTTTCCTTGTGGGGCCTCCGTCACGTGCATATAATCCTTCGAAAATCCTGGGCTCGAATTGGTGGCTCAGAACTGGGCTTCCGAGCTCTCTTAGAATGCCAACCATTTTTGTTACATTTTCATCACATAAAATAATATAAGGAGGGCTTAAACTCTCCAGCCCGGTTGCCCATTCTCATTCATTTATTCCTATATATATATATCTCTAAAAAATCCAGCCGCACCTTCTAGCACAGCCCCGCCGCAATGCTTGGGCTTCGTCCATCGAACCCTGTCTGCATTCTCCAACTATCAAATCTGGCCGCATCTTGATTCCATACTCGGCCGCATATCGAGCTTCCCAGCCTGGCCTTCTTCTCGCACATCCCAGCTCCTCCGGTTGTGCCTAGCCGCTTCTTGCTACCCAACCGCATCTCACTGCCCAATTTCACCAACTGCCCTACGATTCAAGGCTCGGCCGTGATTCCACCAAAACTTGGCCCCATCTTCTTAGGCTCCATCCATTGAACCCCGAACGCACTCTTGTTTGTGCCTAATAAATCACGGCCATGAATTGGCCGGGGGGGGGGGGGGGCTTCTCTTCTCGGCCTCAAGCTGAAACGCAGCGTTTTGTCAAGGTGTTTGGCTTTCCAGAGAAACAAGAAAAATCACCAAGGCATGGTTATCTCGGCCAAGGTTATAGGCCGAGGCCGAGATCGAACAAGGTCACGGCCAAAGGGATTAAGGTCAGATCATCACGTGACAGCAGGGTCCCATGCTCCATTTAATGAAGCAAGGTCTCTGTTTATTGCAGCAAACCCACTGGCCAAGAATGAGCATTTAATGCACGAGGGAAGGTGGGAAGTGATTGGAGTCAGGATTTGGTGACAGAGATCAGAATGATTAGACGCCAACATTCTCACAAAGCTCTTTGCAGCTTGAGAGATTAGGTAATTGGCTATCAGAGCAATAAATGCGTCTCCACGGCCAGAAGCGCAGAACCCACGATCAGGGCGGCGGCCGAGATTCACCGGGATTCATGGGGTCACACCACCATACTTCACGATCCCAAATGTCGATTAGACTACCCACTTGGCGTAATCAGGCTCCACCATGCAGATTTTCAGCCTCGATTACCCCTCCAGGAGCTCTGCCTATAAATACAAGACTCATGACTACTTTCAAAGGGTTCAAACACAAAAAAAAAGCCTCCCACGGAGCAACTTATATTTTCCTGTAATGCACTTTCAATATCTTTACTTGCTTTTCTAGGAGTAGTGTTAGTTTGTAAGGAAAATCCATTCATCAATATATCAAACGACCCTTGATCTTCAAGGCGCCGGAGCACCACCTTTGTTATTTCGCTCACTCACCCCATATATCATACGACCGCCGCTCATTGAGTAGCGCGCCGGAGCACCGCCCTAAAACCCACCAAACACCACCACTCAACGGCCTTGTAGTTCAGGCCGTGAACCTCACAGCCGAGACTAGTTCCTCTCTCGGCTACAATCGTTTGATTAGAAGACGAGTTCAGACAGGCGCACTATCTAAACACTATCGCCCACTTCAAACATCTCGACGCACGGTAGACCGTGCTGGCACGCCCGCGCACAAACGCACCCCGTCCAAAAGCAGGAAACCACGTGTTAACGCGAATCCCCTCGGCCCGGAACCCCAGGCCGTGAGATTTGCGCGGCAGACAACTCTTCGAAATCTGGCCGCAATATTCTTCAATTCATGCTCCCAATCTCGGCCGCCTATTCTCTCTCAAGCCATTTCGGTCGCAATAGAGTGTAGTCTGGTTTGGGTGATTTTTAACCACGCCCAAACAATTACATAAACTGGCTAGTAGTAGGTGTAAACACGAAAATCCTGGGGACAAATGAGACAAGAACATGTGTACAAAATAATATTTGTATTGATTTATCAAGTGTGTAGGTTACAATCTCTGTGGGTATTCTTTTACAAAAATAAAAGAATTTCCTCTTATTCGATCTCCAAGGGTGTGTACGGTTCAAGGGTGCCAAGCACTTGATCTTGAATCAGAATTTGAAACTTTGTCGAGGGCAATCACTGCTTGATCTCGAGCACATCAGGACCACAAAAAGTGTCACATGGTGGACAGTCTTCGACTTTGACGGTGAAGGAATGGACACGTGTTTGTTGTGCTTAGTGATTCTCCACGAGCTTGATAAAGAACTTGAGAGTCTAGGTGTTGCTTCGGGCAAAGAGCTTTCTGGTTTTACAAACTATGTGTGTGTCTCCTCGTTCGATCGAAGGTCCTTTCTCATGAATATGAGCCTAGTATTTATAGGCAAAGAATTGGGTCTTGGTTTGGAATCCTCAATCTGAATCCCTTGATTTGTGGGATTGATTTTTTATTTGATTTAATTTGAGCTAATTGATTTAATTTAGCTCTTAATTAAGTCAAAATCCTTCATTTAGGGAAATTAATTCATGATTTAGGAAGATGGCCAAATAAAGATAATTTATTCCTTTTTGGCATATGAATTCATTTGATTGATGAAGCTCTTAGATGTTGACATGTGTCATGAGCCACGTGTAGTTGTGTGGGACCCACGAATTTTCCAGTTATCTTTGACTAGTCAAATTTTGAATTTTGACTATTGACTGTAAATTAGTAAATTTTTATTTCACTAAAATTTCCATGTCTACAGTAGGCATGAAGAGAGTTTAGAATTTTTATTAAAAAAACACCGAACAAAATGTAGTGACTGAAAATAAAAGTAATGACCTAAGACAGAACTTTTTGTTTATGATTTTTCACCCTCATCCCACTTTCTTTCACCCTCTTAAGCTGATGGACTTATAAATTTCTATAGAAATCTTATTTTTCGTTGAAACTTCAAGAAGAGCTATTTGGAAGTGGCCGCAAAATGTATGCGTTATTGGACGATAGTACAACAATGGTAGATTATAGATTGGGAGATTCACTACTATACCCAATATAGGAGCCCAAATTATATTATTAAAAAAAAACCTTATATGAAATGGACTTTAGAAACACACCTAAAGCCCATTTACAACATAACAAAAAGACTTTTAACTTCTTTTAAATTACAAAACTGTCATTGATTTCTTAAAACAAACCCAACCCCAAAACCTCATTAAAAAGCCCAAAACACTCAATAGGGCATCAAAGTAATTTAATAATCAAAATTAAATTCAATAGGGCCAGCTATCATTTTTTAGGTTTTTTTTTGGTTTGTTTATAGAAATTAAATTGTGTAGGGTGTATTTATAGTTTTAGTGCTATGAATGGGTATATGACTAAATATCTCTTATAGATTCGGTACGTATGATGAACATGTTTACTCTCTTTTTAAATATGATAAATGCATATAATCTTTGAATTACAAAATACTTGCATTTTTTTGACAATTTCCTATAAGGAGTACAAAAATTAGTTTTCTGCTTGTAATTAATGAATTATGTGGAATAATGAAATATTTTGAGGAATTTTATGGATATGTTTTTTTTTTTTTTTTTGTAATTTATGGTTAATTATAGGTTGTGAATGAAGGTATGTCTCGAGGAGTTTGTTAGTTACTTTGGTTGAGGAGTTTGTTGAGTGATTTAAGGTTGGAGCACAAAAAGCCATGACTTGTGGTAAGACTTCTGATATTGATACTGCACACGATTAATTACTGTACGAAACATGTTGTGATTGATCGACACTTTATGAAGGAAAAGTTAGAAACATACATAAAGAATTGCATTTCTTTTTTTCAAGACTGAAGATCCATCATCTAATGTACTTATTAAGAAAGTCTCTAGTAAATATTATACAACTCGCTTGACAAATTGAATATGCGAAATATCTTTGCACAGACACAGAGTGTGGTGTGGGAATCGTTATAGTAAATATTATATTATTCAATTTGACATATATAAATTTTGTTGAAAAGTCCAAGAATCTCACATAGAAACTGAACTATTGTTTAATAAATTGAAATACATGGGGAACAGAAGTACGATTTTCCATGGATAGAAACATTCTGGGATTTTCATTATCAAGTAGTCTCAGAATTGGATATCCTACTACATCATTGTCTTGAACTTCATTGTTCTGAGTAATATATAGGCCAGTAATCGGTACCCAATGATCATCACCATCATAGCTCCCACTTCCATCATACCTGAATCAAGTCTTAATTCACTGATGAAGGGAGACTCACAAGCTTCATATCCAGAAGTACCTGAATTACCTGATGAGCAACCATACTGAATTTTCAGGAGTAGCCTGTATGTGTGGTAGTTGAAAGAGATATAGCGTATCCACGAAACCATTGATGGAACTTTCTGCACCCACACAAATTTTATAATGTACTTGTCACATTCTGTTTAACAAATCCAGAATGTGTTTGTTGGCGAGGTTATATATCTTACCTGGATAAAGAATCCACCAGATAACATGAATGTCATAACAATGATGGAAGCTAGCGTTGTCGCCTTTTTCACGTCGATAAATGCTGCACCTATGCTCAATCCTAGACCCTGCAATTTTGAAGTTTATAATCTCTTAATCCAGACACGCACACACAGAGTACTTTTGCCTTGGTTTCAAGGAAAAGAACAGTTATTGATATGATTGTTTTTTTATAATTTTTACCTGAGAGGCCACAATGCTGAGGAAAATTGTAAGCATTGTTTGAAAAAATGCAGAAAATCTCAGCTTCAAGCCTGCCATCAAGTACACTATCACGAGGAACACTATCGGGAGCAGGAGATCGAGAGGAAGATCACTGGTGTTTTTAGCTAAAAAGTAGGCACTGAGTTTGTACATCTCTACTGATCTCTCTTTAGCTACTATTGCTCTTTCTTGTGGAAATGTGAAAACTGCAGTAAACATAGGAAAGAAAGCCCAAAATACTGAAATGAAGAACAACAGTCCTGCCTGATCTTGAACTCGCCTTGGGGATGAAGCATCAGAGTCCCACCATAGAAGCCCTATGATTATAGCAGTGGAGATAACTTGAACTATACGCAAACAGCTTAAGTATTCGTGGCGTCTCTCCTTAAGGCCCCTCCTGCAAAGAATCGAAAACTGTTCGCACCAAGTTGCTTTTGATTCCCTTGAATATGACATCCCCTGCATCTTACTCTCACCCTCTGTCAGCACAGAGCTTAGGAGCTTTGCCTTCTCCATTTTTTCAAGTCTGACTTGATTGGCTTCAACCAAAAACTGCATAAAAATGTAAAATAAGATTGTGCTCCATGCTAGCAATTATAAATTTATAAGTGGGATTCAAAATTCCGTTTTCGTATCAACCTCATGGACGTCAACTGCAGAAGGCCCTCCATCCTCCAATTCTGTTGGAAGTGATTTTTCATTTGTGTTACCGTTTGCCAGATCAATGAGAAACTCTGCTGGGTTCATAGCTATAAGGGGTGCACACCCAATTGAGGAGAAGTACGTCATTGCTTCAGAGGCTTTTCCAAAGTATAAGGAGCTTCCTCTACCCAAGAGAATAAGCTTATCAAACTTGTTAAAGATCCTACTAGACGGTTGATGTATCGTAGTCACCACTGTTTTTCCAGCCTAAAATATACAGAACCACAACCCAATATTTTGATTTTTTAAAATGATTTTCATATGAATAATTCATGTTGTTCATCCAAACAATTCAAATTCCAGTACCTTTGCAATAACGTGAAGCATCTGAAGTGTTCGAAGTGCCGCTGTCGAATCAAGACCAGATGTTGGTTCATCTAGAAACAGAAGTGATGGGTTGAGCAGGATTTCATTGCCAATGCACACTCTTTTTCTTTCACCACCAGAAACTCCTCTAACAAATGTGCCACCAATTAGTGTGTCTTGGCACCTGAAAAGTAAACCACATATGGTTCAAGGAGCCAATCTCATTCCGGAAATTAGTTAAGAAGATCCTTCCAATAGTAACAGATGGATGCTTAATGTTACATAGAATTTCAATACAGATACCTTTCCAAGCCTAGCTCATTAATTACATCCATGGCCCTTTCTTCTTTCTGGTTTCTGGTTAAGGTAATGGGAAGACGGAGTAGGGCAGCATAAGTTAGAGTTTCCTTGACTGTAAGATGGGGGAACAAAAGATCATCTTGCATTACATATCCAATCCTGCTTCATCAAAATCAGTATCAGCAAATTTGCAAAATCAAATTCTCTACTTTTAAATCCCAACCAACGCAGCAACATTTCATTTGTTTATATATGAGCCGAGATTTGAACCTCTGTTTTTATTTTTATAGTAACGAGTAAGCTACTGTTATGTGTCATATATACCTCCGTTTGAGGGACTTGGCGTATGGTTGGTCATTGTAAGTGATGGTGCCGCTGTTGAGTTTGACTCTTCCACTGAGGAGATTGAGCAAAGTTGTTTTGCCGCCTCCTGAAGGTCCCATTAGAGCAAGAACCTCTCCTGGAAGCACTGAGCCAGAGATTCCATGCAGAATGTACTCTGCATTTGAGCTTTTCACACCCTTTGCAACTACCTTATACTTTACATCTTCGAACTGCAACACAATTCATAATGTTGAAACAATTAAATAAATCAAATTACCATTTGTCTTAATATGCATCTGTTGGGTTCATGTGTCACCTTAAGATAAATTGGTAAGGTAGCTTCCACATGTAATTTTCTCCCTTTGTCTGCATCTGGACCTCCTTCTTCAGTTGAAGTAGACTTGGCTGTTGAAGTATTGTCTTCTACCATAAAGATCATAAGTTAGTCAGTTAACTTCTTTATTTTTTCCTGAAGTGAGGCAAACATTAATTTAATTTGTCATTATTAGGATCTAGATTGTACTAGCAAGTATCTTTTATCTCCACATCCTCACACTCAAACTACCTTACCTGAGACTTTCACAAATGCAAGAGTTTGTAGCTCTATGTTTAAGAATCTTTTATCAATGGAGGAAGGGCAATTCGAACTTAGGACACCTTATAATAATGGAAGGAGAAATATTACTATACAAAGATCTAGTTGGTTTCAATAGTTAAACATTTACCCCAGCATCCGAGGTCCCGAGTTTAAATCCCAACTTCACAAATATTGTTTGATAAAATAATAAATAAATAAAACTGAGAGTTCTTATTTTATTTTTCCTTTTTCCTCCACTGGGGCCTATCAAATTGTGCACTTTTGGGTGCAAATATCATCCAGTTCACTGCCTGATGAAAATTTTGAAAAGCAAGTAATATCTCAACAAAAAAATGGTCTTATATATCTTTTATACTAAAAAAAAGTAGGTTAATTATAACTTAAAATTGGCATTAGTATCATACTGTGTTTTGGACTCTGCACTCTCAAGGCAATATCTGAGATGTCACCTGCAGCAAGTGAGAAAGAATAGCCCAACCCATTGCTAGAAGCCCTGCTTAATATGGAACCTTTCTTGTCAAAGCTTCCAGTAACACTAGGAATAAATTCATCCATGTTAATCAATAGTTGGGATCCAAACGACTGTGTTTTCTGAATCATTTTTCCACTTGGTGATTCCATTTTCTTCTCAAAACTTCTCCTTAGTTTGCGCAATATTCGAGCTTCATTTTTCTTTTCTTCATGCTGTGTTATACAAGTTGTGTTGCAGCAGCCAAATATTTCTTGGCTTACACACAACTCTTTGTTTCCGGTCCTCAGTGCAGTTGTTGCAGCTTCAAACGAGCTCTGATGAAAACCAGAACCACAGTCTAACTCACAATCTCGACCCGCCTCCATACGTTCTTCCGACTGCTTGAAAAATTCAACTCTGTGCCATGAGGCAAGTGCATTAGAAAACCAAAAAAAGACAATCTTAACAAGAAAAAAGATACGTTATTCTAGCTTCTGATAATAAAAAATCTAATCATCAATTATATTTGTAACTGCTTCCCTCTGATTAAATTCCAATTCTATATATATGATAAAATGTGTCAAACTAAAGTAAATTGAGTGAAGTGGAGAGTGAGAAAGAAGAAGATCAATTACTTGTGAGCTAGAAAATATGCAATGAAGTAGGCAGCAAAGAAGATAAGTGGAAAGGGATGCATTTGGAAAGAATGGTTTTGAAGATTTATAAAGGCCAATCCTGTTCAGCGTGAGTGACAGTGCCAAATCAGTCTACAGGGTTTCTAATTAATGCGTCCGTATATTGCATGTGATGATGTGAAGCAACATAGTGTGAACGTCTATTCCATACTTCTTTATTATTTTGATGAATGGCCAATATGGGAGGGGTGTAAGGTAAATTACTCAGAGATCCTAGAGGTATAAGTACGCATCCTATCCTCTGTAATATGTAATAGAATTTTTTGATTTATTATTATATTCTACTTGAAAAGTGTTAGGAATGTATACTTGATATACATTGTTGGTTCATTCTTTGACACGTCGTAAATTTTTGAGACTAATGATTGTCTAATATGGTATCAGAGCCTTCTTTGCAAGTAGTTTTAAGTTTGACTCTTCGGGACACTTCGTTGTTTGTTTGCAGGTGTAGGGTGGGGCTACACCTATATGTTTGTCTCTCTCACGGCCTCTAGAGAATCCGATATTGATGCCGTACCTTTCCTCCCTTGATTTCCTTTCTTAATTAGATCCCCTTGTTCTTTCCCCTCACTGATGAGTCATTTCTGTTGTCTTTGTTTTACATATCTTTTTATAAATACAGGTATTTGTATATCTTCTCATTCCGATGATATATAACTATCTATAATCAAAAGTTCAACCCAGCTAGTCACTCAATTCTTAACTACACGTTTTAGGCATGGCATGAGACCTTTTGGGATTAATTTCGACCCCTTCTCTGTCTTGAAATGGAGCCATATATCTGTCATTTAATTCAGCTGCCAATAATTTAAGCAGCAGTTACATTAGATTTTGTCCTGTTTTATATCTACAAACGAATGTCAACAACATCATATACGAGAAGTTACACACGACACCACTGTGACTTCTGTGAGTGTATGTAGCCAATCGTAGCTTTAGAATTTGATGGTTGCAAAGGATTGGGCGGTGCCCCAAAGGGCAGGGCATATTGACAGCCAAGGACGACGACAGAGCCATGCACTAGTTGGTCGGTGTGAGTGAAGCAAACGGAAACCGATTCTTCATAAATGCTGTGGTCTTGGTACTGTATATGATCAGATTTTGCTGAGTTCTAGTGTTTTGTTCCTTTCAGTACGTACGTACCTTTTAAATTTGCAGTCTCGGGGACCGAAAGTAGTTGCTTGAAGAACGTGGACAATCAAGTCTCGGGGACCAATTACAACTTCTTTATGTTACCATCACACACAATAATTTCTCTCATGATTGCAAAATTTGATCCAAATCTTATTATAAAGCTTCGCGATCACATCTCTAGAGATTGCATGAACTATAACATGGCAATCAACTCCCTCAACTTGAGGGTACTGCACAGTACCGGGGCTAATTGTGTTGGGGGTTTTGAAGAAAGAGACATTGAAATATATTGAATACAAACAACGATTGATTGTGGTAGGAAAAGCAAACACAATCCTGTCACTGAGAATTCTCATGGCGATTCATCAAAATTAAAAGGTAGGTTAGGCACACTTTCGTTTTGTTTGAGTTACCTACGGGTTGTACTTAGACAACAGAAACAACTCATCAGTGAACTTGAAGACCTTCCATTTTCATTAACCTTTAAGAGCGCATGCTTCTGCAATGAAAGGTCACTCATCATAGGGTCAACAAATAGAAGTGGTCATCCCACTAAACAAGGACAATTTGAATTGAAATGAGGCCCTTTAGTCATTTTCAATTCCATGGACAACGTAATCTCTCCAACATAATTAAACCAATATAATTCTTACAGCTTCTTTAACTGACGGTACTTTTGCCGATCACCATTTGGTTTAATGGTATTAATCTCTATTTTGTTGGACGAGTTTATGAGTTAAAATCTCATAAACAACGGTTGTTGAATGAAAAGTTATGTTACGATTAGTCCCATGGATTTTAAGTTTCAATTCAAGTACATTCACTATGACTTGAAATGTCTCTACTATGACAACGAGGATAAAAACTCATGTAGGATGTTCCAACCATGTGGCAAGACAATGTTGAGTGACAAAAACAGTCTGACATAAGTTTTTCTCGAGATCAAGAGGCGGTTCGACGCCTTGGTTTTGTGTCGGACCGGGTGGATTGAGATTGGGCCGGAGCTGGTTATGGCGACGTTTCGGTTTTTGTTCTATTTCATGTTTGGGTTGGGTTTTGTAATATTTGTTGTGGACCCAATTAGGTTATCAATTTTGGAGGCCCAATCTGATCTTATGTAATTTTTCTCTCCATCAATCAAATGTTTTTCACATTGACAAAAGACAATAATAAATCTATTGTTTTTCCCAGGTCAAAACAAATTAAAAACATTTGCAAGTTCACCAACTTCACTTCCACCAATGTTAATGGCACTTTGCCTCAGTCGCGGTCCGGTCACTCTCTCACCACACTGGGTTGACCAAGCAAGTACCAACCAACAGAAAAAGGTCCCCATTGAATTTTTCTTACCTGGTTTTGGTGAGACTTAATTAAGCCGACTACCTTTCTCATTGGGTTAAAATTAAATCGTCGTCTGGAGTCTCTTCACGCCGCTTGACTCAAATTAATGAACGTGATGCTGGACTTGTTTTGTTTACTAAGTCAATTGATCGATGCTTGAGAAGATGAACTCAACTTTTACTGTTTTTCCCCTTTCTCTAGATGCTTCTTCGAAGGTTTGTTTGTGCAAAGCAAATATAATTATGGTGGAGCAAATATAGCTCACAAGAAATTAATGGATATGAATGAGGGCAAGGTTGGAATCAATTTCAACGCCAAGCCCTTTCACTACTAATGTGGCGCTACGTGACTGAGTGACCCAAGAACCAAGAACACACACAAGTCCACCCAGTACAATTATACCCTTTACAATTTACCAACTTTGGAAGAAGCCTCCAAATCCGACCAGACCTGGAAAACTTTCGACATGCAGCTCCGTTTGGGTTGACCTTGACCCAGTGTATGGATTGGGGCCCAAAGAACTTTCAACACAACATGAAGCTTTCTTAGGATGAGTATCAGAAACTCCAAAACACACTTAAATCAACACTAATGACATATTTACTCACTTAAAATGGAAAAAAAATTATGAATCCGAAAAGTTAATAATAGAGGAGAGAATGAATTGGTATGGATACTCCTCCCAAATCAATCTAATTTCTTATTTTTCAAGTACGGATTACAGATTTTAAGATAGAACTCACCTTTTGTTTTAATCCTTTATGTGTTAGTTGTTAACGTTGGAAAGTCAGAAATCAGATTAATTTCAAAATCCATTTTAAGTAATTAAACATCGCACTAAAACATGACATGAAAAAATTGAACAAAACATAAGAGCACTTCCACCCATGGTGCCATGGCAAGGGACAAGGGCAAGGGCAAGTAAGGGCAGACACTATTCACATGAATAGTGATTGCCCTACCCTTTTTTATTTTGTTTTTCCATCCATTTCCATGACAACTTAAGGGTAATTACTATTCATATGGAATTAATTTAATTTATATGTATGAGAGTAATAACAATAAAAATTGCTACATATGTATTTTTTTAAAAAATTCTGAATTTTTTGGAATTTTTTTTATTAAAAAAAAAATTTACATTGATGACGTCAGCGCTGGCGTCATTGCCCTCGGACAACAATTCAGGCTGTTCTTGCCTTCGGGGCTGTCCAGGCTTGGTGGAGCCCACCATCTGCTTTGGTTGGATTGCTGCATTGAAAATGGTTTTTGAAACCTAAGGAGCCTCTTGCCTTGGCTAGACTGGGTGGAAATGCCCTAAGGTAAATTACAATGTGATACACAAAGTGTCTTCTCCTAATGCAAGACAAATATAGGATCAATATGTTTGGGGCCACACATACTAGAAGCGCGTACTTTACACATGAGCACTTGCAACTACTTGAGTCACACTCACTCCCCACAATCCACAATTTCTCACATCTTTAAAAGTTAGGGCGGCAGTCACCACAACATGATTCTTTTTAGAGTAATGTTACGCATATCACATTTGTGTATCACCTTTTAAATAGAGGTGGAGCCTACCAATACAATGAGATCCACCTCTATTAGAAAGGTGGTACACAAAATGGTATATAAATGTGGTAGAACTAGCATGTTTAGTCTTTTTAATTACATATTAATTAACATTTATAAGTCATTGATTTGAATCATTTTAAGGATGCACGATACAATATACTTTGTTACATAAAATAAATTACTAAATTACGTATTTTTTTTTTCCACACAACTTATCATGATTCACATATATCACAGTAATTCACTAGAACAAAAAAAAAGGCAAATGTAACCAAATAATAGTGACTATTGCCACTTTTTTTTGTAGTGATTGTTTCATGTAATGTCACACATGTGTCTCATGATAGTAAATTTTTTTCTTTTTGATATGAAAGGAGACTAAACCAACAACTTCAGGTGAAAGTTAATGTTCTTAACCACAAACACAGTATATGTAGTGTTACTGATATAATACCATTAAATACCTCTCTCTCTCTCTCTCTCTCTCTCTCTCTCTCTCTCTCTCTCTCTTTAAAAACAAACGAAAACAGAAAAACCAAAAACAAATGTATAAAGCTTATGTTACAAGGGTATATAGTACGTCATTACCTCTCAGAGTGACGAGGCACACAAACGACCCCTTCCAAGTCCCACATTACGACAATTTCAATTCAAACACCATCCCACCACGAAACCGGCCTTTGTATCCCTCCCGTCTTACTAAAATATCACTTCCACAAGCTAACCTCATAGCTAGTAGCCAATTTTTACTAATTTCAATATTATTGGATTATTTTATTTAATTCATCCCCCTTCATTTCATTGACTTGCTCTCTCTCTTCTTCTCTCTCTTTCTCTCCTTTAAATATTTCATGTCACCACATCTGGCTCTTATGCCCTCCTGCCTCTTGAGTTTCCAATATTAATATAACATGATACATAAATTAATCTCCCCACAACTTCATCACCAAAACCCCAAAACAGATCAACCCTTGTTCTTCTTTTTCAATCCGTCTTCGTCTTCGCCTTCGTCTTCACCGGCATGGATTATTCTGCAGGCAAGTCTCCGAAAAGAGAGCTTCAGCTTCAAGGCCCACGCCCTACACCTCTCAGGGTTCATAAAGACTCTCACAAGATCAAGAAGCCTCCAATTGTGCCCCAACCCTCCTCACAACCACCCTCCCAGCAGCCTCATCTCTACCAGCAGCCACGTCAGCCGGTCATAATCTACACCGTGTCCCCGAAGGTCATCCACACAAACCCTAGTGACTTCATGGACCTTGTCCAACGCCTCACGGGCTTAAACTCTTCTTCATCTTCTTCCCCACCTACTCAAAATAATCCTAATAATCCTCCGAATTATGACAATAGCAATAACAATAATTCTCGTGATGATCAAGTGATGAAGACAAGTTCTGCTCAAGATGTTGCTCAAGGGATGGAGATGGACGGTGATGATGGTGGTGCGAGGCAGAAGGGTTTGTTTCCGGGGATCTTGTCACCGGGGCCCGCTTCGCTCAATCCGATTCCTTCGAACTTCTTCTCTCCACCGTCGGATAGCTTCTTCCATGATTTGAGCCCAGTGCTCTACGGAAACAGGAACTTCATAGAAGGTAGCTTCATGCCTAGTCCTTCAAACTTCTTTTCCCCTAGCACTCCATCCATAGACTTATTCAACAATTTCCCCGACTTATAGTTTTTCTTTTCTTCTTTAGTTTTTCTATTTTCAAATTCTTTTCCGTCATAGAAAGAATGGGAATTTCAGGGGAATTACTTAGAGTGCTTTTGGGTTCCTGGTTTTTTTTTTTTTTTCTCTTTCAGAGAAATAGAGTTTTAGTCATTGGTGAAGAAGATAATACAACAGGGACGAAAGTGGAATTTTGAATTTGTTCTGGTGGGGAGGCAGGTGGGAAAGTTCTTAGATTAATTGTCAGTTTAATATTGTGGGCCGTAGGATGGAGAGTGGCTGGCTCTCAAATATCATATATATGATACCCATGCTTTTGTTTTGGATACCATCTTTTGTCATGTAATTTGCAGCACATGTAGTTGACCTTTCTCATTGCTCTTTTCAGTTTGTTTTATACGTGCTTTGCACTAATTTATACTATTGTTCACATCCCTTGCATTTCAAACTATTCTCACCTAGAAATGAACATAACCATCCACATTAAGGTTCTTGTTCAATGATTATTTTCATATATATATATATATATATATATATATAAATCAATGAAATTGAAAATTATTTTATCATCTAAACTAGAGAAACACAATTTCTGAGATAAAAATAAAATGATAACAATAATAATCTAATTGGGGGGAATAGTTAGGATGTTCACATTTTTCTTACCTGTAACCAGTTAGGTTTCTGCTCCCGTTTGTGGTTGAGCAAGTAATGCTACCTAGTTGGATCGACAACCGAGCCCATTTGTGTAGAGACACTCCTAATCCCCGACAACATAGCCTAATTTTTGTACTAATTACCAATTCTCTCTTCAATATAATAGTATCTTTCTCTCAAATGTAAACATCCTAATTTTGAAGCTTCCTATATATATAAATGCACACATGCATAGTTGTTGAAACATATCATCCTAGAAATAGTATGAAGTTATGAAAAACTCTCTTTTCTCTTAGTATTTGATAAATGAGTTCATTAATTAAGCAACTTCATATTAAGCAGCATGACATGGGATTTTTACTTATATGCAAGGGGGGAACCAAAATTTTTTTAATGGGTGGGCTAGCTAAAGTTATTAGCTTAAAATCTAATGATAAATTTTTGTTGTACTTACATTTTCTATAGTTTTTCTAGAAATAAAAGTATACATTAAATCATATAAATCACATAATTGTAAACACAAGGAAAAAAATTTAAATTAGAGCCATATTATTCGTGAAAGGGTGAATTTCATTTAGAAAAATGCTTCTCTTTTGGAGACAAATTAATAGAAATTTTTTTAAATTGATGTTGGGATAAACTTTGACACTAAATACAAATGTGGAAGATCTCTTACTATGCATATTGGTGCTGAAATTGTATATTTATTTATTTATTTTCAGTTAAAATATAGACTATATGTATATTTAATTTGTTTTTTTCCCAAACTGTCCCTTGGCTATAGCCAAGGGCAGCCCTTGCCTTGGTTCCGCCAGTGCTTATATGGAAAATATAGTATACCACATATGAGTTATTAGAATATCTTGGAAATTAAAAGAACTATGTGTGCTTATACGAAAATCAATTGACAATGAGTATAGAAGCCTAAAAACTTTTAAGCTTATTACACTATATATACTTCCATATTCAATGTCAGATATACTCTCAACAAATATAGGATTGAACCAAGATTTTGTGGAGGGGTGGACTACCATTGATTGACATAAACATCAGAATACATGAATGTGAATGTTCAAAGTCCTAGCAGTAGACGAAAGAAAATAAGTAATTGTTGAAACACAAAACAACAGCTTGATAACTTTTACTTTCCTCACCAAGCTTAGCAAACCCTGGGCTGTTTTTCTTTTTTTGTTCAATTCTTTTCTTCTTTAATATATATATATATATCTACTAACTTCCGGCCTGGCAAAAACTAGAGTTATTCATTACGAAACTAACACTTTGTATTATTTTAAGGTGAGACAGAAACTAACATTATAGATTTTCAGACAAAAATTGCATGCATGGAAAATACATACAGCCGCCTATGCCCAAGTTATCCAAATGAATAAATAAATATATTAGTGGTAAATAGGTAATTAAAAAATATATATACATATATATATGCAGAATTTTATGCATATATGGCCATTCATATATGAGATGAATGTATAATCTAAATATAGAGGCTCGGGATCTTCGTATATGTTTGCATAAATCTACCACGATCAAGTATAAACCGTTAAATTGGCAGTCGAGCTTATAAGTTGAACCTTCACTTTCACACCAAGTCTTCCAAACTCCTGCACAAATTTGTAAACTCCCCGGTCCGCGACTCTCTCTCTCCAACTCCAATATAATATTAGTGTGAAATCAAGACTTTCCTTCATTCACAGATTATTTATTTTTAACTTGAACGATGCGATAAAAGAACTTTCCTATCGAGCTTGCTAGTTGACTATGGAACTTGCCCGCTTATTTATCCTTCAAGAAGACAAGGGTTTATTATTGCTGTTAAAATCTGGTGCTTGCGGTGACATATCCATATTTGGTGCCTCAAAGTCAAAAAAAAAATCAATATAATAATCATTACATCAAATGCATTGCTATAATTGGAGTGGTTAAGAGCAATTAATTAAGGAAAGATTAGTCCACAAAACTATCAAACAGACTAAAAAAGTAGTAATTATTGAAAGAAAAAGTTGGATTTAGGTTGGCAGCCTCCACAGGCTGGCTGGATCAATAGAATTCTAGGTTGCACATTAGCTTTTCTTAACCTAATACGCGGATATAATAAAGATACGTGTAAGTTGTAAGTTATATAATTATAATTAAAGAAAGGACAATGTGATATGTACTTATTTACAGGAAATAATGAAAGTAATAGAATCTAGTACATTAAAATGCCCTTAATTATAATTTTTTAGAGAACCTCAGCGGTACAAAGAGAAGGCGGCGGCATGAAGCTTGATCCCGCAAGCTCACCTCAATCAATACAACCCAAAAGAGAGAAAGCATACTTAGCTAACCTAGGCTAGGAGCGAGGCTTCTGAACGTATAAAGGAGAGGAGTACTACCTCGAGTTCATGAGTAACTGCTATTAATCACTTGAGCTAGAAGCTCTCTTTGTGATAAAAGTCGTTCTTTAAGTAGATACTCATATCACATAAGCATAATAACATGGTATGATCGTCCCATAAAAGTCTCTTTATAATAATTTTTCTTCCTTTTTAATCAAAAAGCAACCTTAGGATATGTGACATATATATTAACAATTTGAACTAAAAGCTCTTTTTACAATATATGGCGTTCTTTAAGAATATAGATAGTCATATCACATCAGCATGATAACATGGTATCACCGTTCCATAAAAAATTCTTTATATTAATTTCTTTACGTTTTTAGCTAGGCTTAAACAAAGAAATTTAAATGGGAAATGATCAAGAAGCAACCTTAGTATAAGAAACAAAAGTTGAAAAGTCGGCAAACTTTCATCAAATTTCTATTTTGGCTCAGTGTGCTATGACATATCACAAAGCACCCCTTGATCCCTTGATCGTTAAGGTCTTTGCCAAGTTGCCAAGTTGCGTATGAAAATGAAACCAGTAAATTTTGGCACGTTTCTCACACTAATTTGAAATAATAATATACATGCTGAAAAAGGACTAAAACAGTGGATTGACTTATCTTTCCATTTGCATTAACATCATTAGTTACTCAACCACAAAGTCGTGGAAAAAATGGAAATTCACTATTATATCCAATATAGGAGCTCAAATTATAAATTTAAAAAAAAAAAAACCCTATATGAAATGAACTTTAAACACACAACCAAAGCCCATTTACAATACAACAAAAATACTTTTAACTTCTCTTAAATTACAAAACTGATTTGATGGCTTTACGGTTTCTAGAGCCCCTCCTAAAGTTTTTCTCCCTCCTATGTGCTATGCCAAATTCCTCCAACTCATCTTGGGAATGGTACAATTTTTTTTTTTTTGGGTAAAAGAAATTAATTCTCATTTATCGGAACTGAAACTGCCCATGCAGAGTCAAATCCCAGCATCTCCTGGTAAAAAAAACCTACAATTATCAAAACAAAACTACAGTAAACATCATACTGTACAGGGTTTGATTGAAAATAAAATAGAATAAAATTCAATTCACATGGATTAAGGACAATAGGAATTGAGTGGTTCAGGATCACAACTAATATCTACATTGTTGCTCAACGTACTAACTGGACTCTGCCCATAACAGGTTAAGGTTAAGGGCTTTCCAACGTCTTTCTCCCCACCGGGAACATTACCATTTGTTAATTCTGGAAATTTCTTTGCCCTAAATACTCCCCATAAATAAATCTTTGTCTGAAACCCTGCAAATCAATATAGTCAACACTGCTATTAACCTGAAAGGAATAAAAAACTGGAAAAGCTTTAAACAAATAGCGATTTCAAGACTCACTCTGATATTGCTCAGGCAGTATAGTCGAAGTGAAAACTAAAAGCTCAGCATTGTCCAGAATGGCTTTCATAGCGAGATCATCCTGGATCATGCTGGCCACGAGACTGTCAAAATCTTTCTCATCTCTGCACCCAAAGAAAAATATAATAACTAAGAAAAACAGCGAATTTTAAGAAATCCAAACAGCAAAAGTAGATGGAAAAAAGTAAGACAGTTAAATGCCTCACCTTTCGTTGTCAGGAAAAAAGTAAAGAGCGATACTTCGGTCACTAGGCCCCAACTTCTCAAAAGCTTTTGGCCACACATCAGTCCTACGAACCAATTCTGGAAAAATCAGCAACGGCAACAGTTCTGCCTCCTCGCGCACTTTAGGACAGGCTAAGCTAGAGAGATGGGCTACAAGTCCACTAACAATGTTGAAGTCTTTGTTGAATATGCTTAGACTTCCCCTGTCAATAAGACAAACTAGCACACGATTTATACCCTGCCCACCATAAATTTGAAAGAGGCAGAAAGGAAATTTCTTTTACCTCCAGATTGGATCAATGATAGGCTGTGCAGCAACATAAGAATTGTGTTCCATGATTTGTAAAGCATCACTAGTAATAATTTGAGAGGTTTTTACAAACTCGAGGGCGTCATGGAAGGAATTGAACTGATATTCAAGAACTTCTCTGCACGGATTACCAACATTCTGACCACTGTCACAATTATTACTGCCCTCAGCCTCATGTTCACAAGGGCTACCTTCACGTATCTGTAAAATCATTTTATCCCCTTCACATATCCGGGCCTTTTTAGCCACAGATTTAGGTAAAGTCAATATATTCTTTTTCCTCCTCCTTTTCTTCAACTTCTTGTTATGACGATTTTGTGTTGATCTTACTGATTTATCAATTGTAGAAGGCTTTACAATCTTTGGTTCACAATCCACACAAAGCCAAGTAATATCTTCATCAAAAATATTTTCTGCTGGCACATCAAGGCAATAACTGCAAAGAAATAAAAGAGAAGAGGCATCAGTTGATCACCAATCCATGCAAAATCATTTGAAAAAGTTAAAATTGAGGATTCAGGCAGCTAAGATCTCATAGAATTTGAAATTGGGCATTTTGTGTGCTCTTGTACTTTTAAATATGATTTCAAGAACTAATTCAACATCAACTTGCAGCATCATTACAGTCATGCATGCATCTTTGCTTTCCAAAGTTCAATAACCAGGAAATTAAGCATTTATTTCAGGATAATGTGGTATATAAATAACAGTAATGTGTCACTTCTTTGTCATGGGAAAAAAAAAAAGACAAACAAAAGAAAAAGGAAACAAGTTATACAGATGAATAGCATAATTCTGGCACTGTTCACAGTAGATCAAGGCATCTTCAAAGCCTCTGTCCCCACACTGTTGACAAACAATCACCTGCAGCAACCCACAGTTAACATTAGCATGTTTCTGCGCTACTTATAGATTATTAGCCAAAACAAACAATCCCAGAACACAAACCAATACTAACTCAATAATTGGATCCATATAAACAACCAAAAAGAAGAGACTACAAGTTTAAAGTGATGTGGAAGTAATCATGAAAACTTATTCGTTCAACCAGTATCCAAAGTTAATCAAAAGCACATGTTTGTATCAGCTCCACTCCCTCCTCAATCTTTTGTGTCAGCCAAAAAGGATTTATGCAAAATCCCCTTAACTTTTAACCAGTAAGCTGGTCACTGACACTACCACAGGCGTATGATCAAGTTTAGTCAACGACTACATTCCTTAAAAAACGAGAAGATTTATACCTGGAATAACTAACAACTGATAGATCATTTAAATAAACCAATAAACCCATTTTTTCAACTGGCTAGACACTAGATAGTCAATTGCTAATTTCTATTAAGTTCTGAGAGAATTGAAGATGAATTGGAATACAGTGGAAGACAATGAATCCACAGCCACATGCTTGCCTGAATAAGCATGTATATGCACACATACATAATTTTTTTTCTTTCTCTAGGGTTGGGGAGTGAGGGGGATCAAACACCCCCAGTATTTAGCAGTATCAAATCCGATAAACCAGTCAACCAAATGAGTTGGTATAAAAAAGTGGAATCATAAAATCCATTTTCTTGAGGTACCAATCAAAACATATTCAGATTTTTTTCCGAAACTAGTGAGAGCTGCCTAATTAATGACCCAAAAAAAAGGTGGACATATGAAGTCATTTATAATGCATGCTGGAATCTCAGAGTTACTTGAATGAAATAGCATCAAGATAAATGAGCATTAATAAGAATCAATGTCGTTGGAACAAGATAGTAGGTTTTGCTTTATCTTTATTTTCCCCTGTATTGACTGGTAAAAGAGGATCCATCAAATCAAACATGGCCATATAAATAATTGAAGAAAAAAAAATTAAGTGAACCTCAAACACCGATAAATATATTGTATGTTACGCAGTCTAACTGGGTAAAATACAACAACCAAGAGTAGCCAAATTTGATAATTTAGGACTACTTAAGTAGAGGTCACATTAACAATTATGCTCTGACATCTTCATTCTTCACACACATCGGGTTTTTATTAAAATCTAATGTTTATGGAGACATTAAATGATACATGAGCCTAAAAGTCAAGAATTTCTTGTACATATTGAAGCTATACAAGTTTTAGTAATGCAAGAACATGAAAAAGGAAAAAGATTGGATGAATCAATAAACAAAAGAGAAGATCCAATGATATGACATCTTTAATCATGTTAGGAAGGATGAAACCAATGAAAGACAAAAAGGAAAAGCTGCCTTTATTTATAATCTCTAATCTTAATTAACAGGGCTACTTACTGCGAATCTGGATATATAATTACCCCAAAGAAGACAAGGCAAGCTGAGGTGCAGTTTATAATTAAGTAAAAAAAAACTAGGCTTGCTCAGATAAAAAAAGAAACAACTTGGGTTAGCAGATTTTGAAATTTGATGGGTTTGACAGCAAAAATAACAATAATATATTAATTAGATCTATATAAAAAAAATAGATTCCAATGCCTTAGCCCTCTAGCATTGGAGACTCATGAATAAAAATGGAAACAGAAAATAGAAATGCAATTTATAACTGTGGTATAGAATCTAAAGCTGCTTAGTATAGCGTTGTATAACTGAAATGCCTGAGCAGAGACAATCCTAAAGCATCATAACATATTCTGGCTCTGCCACTCAAGTACTATCACTTTCCTGGAGAAATTTTATACTCCCAGTAACTACTTTACCATCTTATAAGTCGCTGGAAAGAACTAATTAATTTGAAGGCTAAAGTAAGGTACAGAGCAAACACGCCGCACATATGACATTGACTTAGGAAGGAGCCAGTCTCAAATTACAGAGTCAAATCTACCGCTTTCACAATAAATACAAAAGAAATTCTTATAACCACAAAACTAAAAGGAGGAGACCAACCAACAAAATGCAACAGCTAAAAAATCAGCAAAAACTTACTTATAAAAGCAATCTCTCTGACCTAAAAGTCCACAATCACACTCCCTCAAACACTTCACAGGCTTTCAAAAAAATCAGCAAGACAGTTTCTACTCACTTAGCGAAGAACCATTCAAACATATTGAGTAAATCGAAACTTTTCAGACGCCAAATATGAAATTAAAATTGGAAAATGTAGCCAAAATTCAAATGGGTAGTGTGCAAAGAAACATACCATAGTTTGCATGTTCTCAAGGTTCCAACATGAAAGTTGCAACACTTAAATTTTCTGTGAAATAAACTGCAATACGAGAACTCTGGGGGTCAATTGGGAGCGAGAATGTGAGAGGCACGGCACGGCACGGAGGAGCCAAGGGGCATTAGGGTTTCGAAGAGGTCGTCTTTCAGTGCCGCCCAATCAGTGAAGCACTGCAAATTTGTCAGAGATCTGAGGTTTTGTCAGTGAGAAGATGAAATCGAAAGAGAAAATTGAAAATATAAATATTTTGTGGGAAAACAAATAAGAGGGAAAATCTAAAAGCCAAGAAATGTAAAGGTGAAGCAACTGAAAACAGTGGTGGTGGTGGAAGGAAGGAAGTGTGGCGCTTTGGGTGGGAAACAAACCATTATACGGTACGTCGTTCACACACCTTGAGTCGAGTGCAAACGTGAAGTCGTTTCGACGTGGACGATAAAAGTACTCCTACTGCAGTGAAGTGACCCGTGTCAAAAATAACACATGACGTGTCATGCCTCGTCTTTACCTACATGACATGACAAAGCAGCGCTAGATTGCAGTGTTGTTGAGTATGTAGTCAGAAGTTCCGACTTCGGGTTTTTAGTTTTCAAAATCTTTTCGTTTGTTGGTTCTGGTTTATGGCATCACTAACAATCTCTTTAACATCTTTGGAATTTTAAAATAGATTAGCCACATTAGAAACTCTCTCCAACAACCTTGTGGAAGCAAATAATCTGGCTTTCAATTATAAGGTGCCACGTGAAAAAAAAGTATCTCCTAAGTCAATTAATTGAGCCCATTTATTTGGCCAAAGCCTTCCAGATGATACCTTCTCTCTTCTCTCTTTTTTTGACTCTCAACTCTCCCTCTCTTTGTGTACAATGTGATATAATATGAATCATAATATTCTCAGCTCCTTGAAGACTCTCTATTTATAGGCACATAGGTTAGGCAAATCAAATTTTACAATTGAGTTCACCAACCACACATACTTCACCTAACACACAAGGGCGGATTCATGCTTAGGCTAGAGTGGGCTCTAACCTAGTGTTGATTTTGGAGAGAGACAAATTAGGCTTAATTGTGTAAGCTGAATCCAGAAAAATTAAATAATAACCCACCACTTTTTCTAGAAAGCAGCCCATATCTACAGCCAAATACTTTAATACTTCAATTACTTGTATATTTTTTTTTCTTGCTCTATTGACCTACAAAACACACAAACAGAGGTAAATGACTCAAAATGCTAAGAAACTAAGCAAAAGAACTAAGTAAATTGGACATGTATATATATATGAAATTATGAGCTTAACAATTGTATCTCATTAAGTGCAGACAAATGACCAAAGCAGGTCTCCAAAATCTTTCCTTTAATGGGCCAGTCAACACATCATTGATTTTTCGGTCATCATCATGGACCTCAGATTCTAGGATACAAAGCTCAAAACCAAGTTCTATTTTACACCTGCAATATACACTGTTTACATAGATACAATTATTCCAAAAGCATAGTATACCATACATAATTATAAGCGCAAATGATATGCAGCTGAACGTGGACTGACAACCGTTCGCATTATGATACCTTAGTGAATGCCTTGGATACCCAATTTGGATGCCTTGGGATACATAATTATAAGCATAGCTCACGATTTATACCCTGCCCAAGTGATTTCTAAAGCATCACTAGTAGTAGTTTGAGGGCGTTTTTACAGATTTGGCCATATCTTCATCAAAATATATTTTCTGCTGGCAGATCAAGGCAATAGCCGGATAGAATTTTTTTTAATTTTTAAAAGAGCCATCAGTTAATCACCAATCCATGCAAAATCATTTAAAAAGGGAAAAATTGAGAATTCATGTAGCTAAGATTTCATAGAATTTGAAAAAGTTCATTTTGTGTGCTCCTATCTTTTAAAGTAAGATTTCAAGAACTAATCCATCTTCAACTTTCACCATCATTAAAAGTTGCGGTTTTTATCATACGTGATCCCTGAACTTTTTTAAAGTCCTCAATTCATATGATCCTTCATCTTTTGGCCTACACATCAATTTAGTCCCTCTAGTCAAATTCCAACAAAACTTACCAACTTAAAAGGTATTTCATCAAAAAATAAGTTATCTTAGTTCTAAAACTCACATTTTTTATCTACAAGACCATCTTCTCTCCATTTAGGAAATTACGTTTGGGTTCCATTTTGGAGAGCAAATAGCCTTGTTGAGCAAAACAAGTAACATTTACTTATTTTTTTTCATTGGTGAACATGTTATATTTGACAAAAATAACACATTAAAGCTGGTCACATGCTATTAGGTGACCAATTTTAATGAATATGTGACAATTTTAATGAATATTTTGACGGAATGTGACGACATGGACCAAATTGATGAGTGGAGCAAAAAATTAAAGACCCCATTGATTGATTTAAAAGTTTAAAGACTCAAATAAAAACTTATGAAAAGTTCAGAGATCATTTAAGATAAAACCCCTTCATGCTTGCATCTTTGCATTCCAACAACTAACTCTTAAGGACAAAATTCAGACTTCAATAACCAGGAAATGGAGCAATTATTTCAGGATAATGTGGTATATAAATCACAGTAATGTCACTTCTTTTTCATTGAATTAAAAAGAAAAAAAGAACACACAAACAAAAGAAAAATGGAAACAATACAGATGAATAGCATAATTCTGGCACTTGTCACAGTAGATCAAGGCAGCATCAAAACCTCTGTCACTATCACCACTCGTTTGACAAACAGTCATATGCAACAACCCATAGTTAACATTAGCATGTTTCTCCCCTAATTGTAGATTAGTAGCACAAAATAACAAAACAAACAATCCCACACCACAAACCCAATATATACTCAACTCAATAATTCGATGCATAGAAGCAACCAAAAAGAAGAGACTTAAAAGTTCACAGTAAAAGACCCATTAGTGTAGTGGTTTGGAGCAATTGTTCCCCATGAAAGGTTCTGGATTCGAGTCCTAGCATTCGTGTAGTTTGTGTGAGTTTAATATGCTATCGCCCTTCTCTATAGGAAAGTTCTTTAAAAAAATAATAAAAGGTTTACAGTAATGTAAGAACATGAGAAAGGAAGAAGATGAGATGAATCAGTAAACAGAGAAGATCCTATTAAACTAGGTACAGAGCAAACACACAGCACATGTGACATTGACTTATTAGGAACCAGTCTCAAGTTACACAGCCAAATCTATCGCTTTCACAATAAAAACAAAATTCTTATGACCACAAAACTCAAAGGAGGAGACCAATGCAACAAAATGCAACAGCTAAACTTCACTCTCAAAAACTTTACTTCAAAAAGCAATCTTTCTGACCAAAAAGTCCATAATCACACTCCCTCAAACACTCAACAAGGGACCATTCAAGTAAATCAAAACTTTTCAAAAGCAAACTATGAAATTTAATTGGGAAATGTAGCCAAAATTCAAATGGGTAGTGGGCAAAGAAACATACCATAGTTTGCAAGTAGCTCAAAACTCCAACCTGGAAGTTGAAACGCTAAAATTTTATGGGAAATAAACTCCAACTTGGTGTTTTACTAATCATGAATTGGAATTCTCATCAGAAATTGAATTCCATCTATGGAGGATTCCTATGTTTACTTCACATCAAGGAATTAAAAGGTAAGTTGGGCTCACACAAAATTAGGAATTGAATTCATGATTTTGGAGGAATTCAATTCTTGGGTGGGAGGTGGTATTCTAATTCCTAAAGAATTAACCTATTAGGAAATCATTTTTTTTACCTATTATATCCTCACACAATTTTAAAAATTCCAAGTTTGTCATTTACTTTAACCCAACAACGATGACATTTTAGTAACTAATACCACTCATACCCCAATTCTATATAGTTTAGTAAACAACTTCAACAAGAACTCGAAATCTAACTCTCCTTAATCCATATGGTTTAATAAACAAATACAATAGGAATTCGGAATCTAATTCTCCTCAATCTAACTCTTCTTCAATTCAATTTCTCATAATCTAATTACGAATTAGTAAACATGCCATGAAAGAATGTGAGAGACAAGGAGTAGCCAAGGACATTAGGATTTTGAAGAGGTCATATTTCTTTTTGGTCATAAGAGATCATCTTCCAGTGCTACACAATCACTCAAGAAATCCAAATTTTTCAGAAAATCCGGGGTTTTGTCAAATCAAAATTGAAAATTAGAAATATTATTCTGTGGGAGAGGGAAAATCTAGAATCAAGTATTGGGTGAAAATGTGTCAAAATAAGGCATACCACACGTCTTATCTAAAGTCCCATGCACTAACGTTTCATGGAAAATCTCCCAAGGAGGTCATGTTATGTGTATGGAATGCTCATCTTTATCTTCCTTCGACTTCCATTTTGATTTTGAAAAACAATACGGTAGGGAGATATGATTTAGTGAGTTCGAATTGAAAAATGTGTTGAAAAGTAATATAAAATTATAATTAGGTGAAAAAAATTTGGATAGTTGTGGAAAAATGAGAGTTAGTGAATTGGTGGTCTAATTGTCATATTCCCCTTGAATTCTAAAAGGACATATTGACATTATATATTATTTGATTGATAAAGCAAGTGATTTAGGGCTGTGTTTTCTTTAATGTGTTTTCTTTTTCCTTTTTCAATTGTCAATAATATCCACCAATTTACTTTACCGACTTTAATGTGCCGATCATTAGTGCTGCTAATTTGGTTAATCTTCAAGTGTTAAACCCAGGACATGCTAATGCCACCCAACAAATTTCTTCACACACCCATAGTGCCCCTAGACCAACACTTTTTAACTCAGAGTCTGGCCTTGGACTCAATTTGGGTATTTCTTGATCAGTCAAATGGGGTTCTTTTCCCTCTCCCTCTCTCTCCTGTCTGCAACTCGTTAAACTTGAAGTATCAAGATTGGGTCAAGCATCCACAGAAATTCAGATACAAAAAAGGGAGGAAAATCTTGGTACTTTATCACTATTTCCCTTTTCTTTTCCGAGAAAGTTTCTGCATTTTTCCTGGGAAAGTTTCTGCATTTTTTCACGAGAAAGTTGCTATGTTCCCGTTTGGTTTACAGTAATGCATTCATCTCATCCATTTCTCATCTGGGTCCTTTTCTTTCTCTTCGTTAACCTCACATGCCCTTCAATTTCTGCCCCATTCTCGCCTGCAACAAACAATGTCACGCTCTCAGGTGACGCTTACATCAACAACAATGCCATTAGCCTCACTCAAGAACTCACCACCTGCCCCTCTTCTTCTTCTTCTACTACTACTTCTGGGATTGGAAGAGCCTTTTATGCCTACCCAATTCGGTTTCTTGATTCTAAAACCAATGCCACTGCTTCTTTCTTGTGCCGCTTCTCTTTCTCAATCACACCAAGTTCCCAATTGTGTTCTTGTGGAGATGGCATTGCCTTTGTAATCACCCCTGATGTAGATTCTCTCAGTTCCTCTAGAGGGTACATGGGCCTTCCAGAGCCAACCTCAACTTCAAAAGAATCATTCTTTGCTGTGGAATTTGATACCAGATTTGACCCTATGGTTGGTGACATCAATGGGAACCATATTGGCATTGATGTAAACACAGTTGTTTCTGTAGCTTCTGTTGATGTTGTTTCAAGAGGAATTGATTTGACAAGTGGGAGAGAGATCACTGCTTGGATTGAGTACAGAGACGCAATCAAGATGATCCGGGTGTGGGTCGGGTATTCGTCAACTAGGCCTCCAACTCCTCTCCTTGTTGCTCAGATTGATCTCTCCAAGCAATTCAAGGAGTTCATGCGTGTTGGGTTTTCTGCTTCTAATGGGCAGGGCTCTTCAATTCACATTGTTGACAGATGGAAATTCAAGACTTTTGGGTCTCTTCCACCTGGGATTCCTATGGATGCTGTTGAAGAAGGGGACTGTTTCATGTGCTCTTCACCAGAAGATTCAAGTATCAACAGCAGCCCTGTTGATCATTCTCATGAAAGAAAAACAAAGATGGTGGAGATGGCTCTTGGGTTGGGAGGTTTAGCTGCATTTCTCTTCTCTATATTTGCGTTTCTTTTTGTTATTTGTTTTATGTGTGTGAAGAAGAGAAAGGTCATTGCCAGAAGGAGCAGAGAAGGCCAAACTTGTAGAGTTGAGGCAAAAAGAGTTCCAACAAGTTTGTCACTTGCAGAGATAAGATCAGCTACAATGGGATTTAACCGAAACAGAGTTGTTGGGGAAGGGGCATCAGCTAAGGTTTATAAAGGGTCTCTGCCATCTGGTGGAGAAGTGGCAGTCAAGAGGTTTGAGAGGGCTGATAAGATTGGTTGTCTGCGGAGTCCTTTTACTACTGAGTTTGCAACTATGGTGGGTTGTTTGCGACACAAGAATCTGGTTCAGCTTCATGGATGGTGCTGTGAGGGTAATGAGTTAGTCCTGGTATATGAGCTCATGCCGAATGGAAGCCTTAATAAAATTCTCCACAAAAGCTTCAATTCCTCAGTTGTTCTATCCTGGAAGCAAAGACTTAATATAGTTCTTGGAGTTGCTTCTGCTCTTGCATACCTTCACGAGGAGTGTGAGAGGCAAATAATACATAGAGATGTTAAGACCTGCAACATAATGCTTGATGCAGATTTTAATGCCAAACTTGGGGATTTTGGTCTAGCAGAAGTGTACGAACATAGTTCCATTGCAAGAGACGCAACTATACCAGCTGGGACAATGGGATATCTTGCTCCTGAATATGTTTATTCAGGTGTTCCAACTGTTAAAACTGATGTTTATAGCTTTGGTGTGGTGGTGTTAGAGGTGGCAACAGGGAGAAAGCCGGTGGAGGATGATGGAACAGTGGTTGTTGATTGGGTTTGGGGCATGTGGGAAAATGGGAAACTGATTGAAGCTGCTGATCGGAGGTTGATGGGGAAGTTCGATATGGTAGAGATGGAAAGAACGCTGATGACTGGACTTGCTTGTGTGCACCCAAACCATGTGAAGAGGCCAACAATGAAGGAAGCAGCGAGGATTCTTAAAGGCGAAGCGCCACTTCCTGTGTTGCCAGCAAGCAAACCAAGAGTGAACCTTTTGCCTGTTTTTCCTGATGATTCTGAAGAAATCCCAAATTTCTGTGGTCTTCGGCCCAGTCTTGAACTCGATGATGTACAATATTTGACCCCCAAGAGCCACTTTGGCAAGGATTAGTAGCTCATAATAGATCGAGTAACCTCAGATTTGAGAGAAGGAATTTCAGCGCAGTTTGTAACAGACTAGCTAGGAGCGTCTTGTTGATTGGGGACCTGAGAATCCTTTAGTTGCAGTAGTTTGTAGATTTTGTAGTCATAGTTTGTCCTAATATAGTTCTTAGGTTGGCCAATTTATTAGAAGAATCATTAGAATGTTTTGATGTCAAATAGAAATGAAATACTCTGTGTTTTCCATGACAGCTCCCTTCTCTGATTTCTAAAACACCACCAATCAATCCTAAAGCAGCTAAAGAGGATTGAAATGTTCTCAAATTCAGTATAACATAATGCACAACTGTTTTTCCAGAGAACTGAACTGAGATTAAGAAAGGAAAACCATTACAAAAGATACCACATAAGAAGTAAGCAATGAAAGTAAGTTGATTTTGTCTAATATTTTGCTAAAAGAAATCATATTTTGTTCCCAATTTGGTCTTATATCTATATAAATTCTTACCATATTGTTCATGAGCACATGAGCAATGTCACGAAGCCACAATCGACTGCATTGACCAGGTTCTTTAGACTCTTGACGAACAATTGTGCATGTCATTTTTGTATCAAGTCATGCATCCATACATCTGATAAGGATTCTAAATAGTTCAGAGAGTTTTCTCTCTTGGCTGTTGAGAAGCCTTAAATCTATTGAGAAGCATTATCAGATATGGATCCATGACTTGATACAAGAAATGACATGTTTCCATTAGTCTTTCCTACTCCACCCATCCCTCATATACCTATGAAGAAAGAGAATGTCACCCCTGAAACTCAAAAACACATGCAGGGGCAGCATGCAGTGCATGCAAATAAACAGAGCAATAAAGCAAGCAACAAACTCTCAATCCTCCATCACAGCGAACCAAGAACACACGGAGAAGCAAGCAAAGAATGGAGCACAGCTGGAGAACACCTCATCACTGTTGTAGAAGAACTCGAGAAAAGGGCTAGTTGCATCATTCACCTACACTTGGCAGGCAGCATCTCCATATTCCTTGCAACAAACTTATTCTAGATTGCTTCTACTCAAATTTAGTGTATATATATAGCTCTAGACCACTGTACACACCATACAATCAATAATTTCCTTTTCCCACCAAAACTCACCGATTTGCATTGCAACCCTTGTTTTGCATGGATGCGTAGATTAAAACAAAAGAACCGGTAAAGATATGGCGCAAGGCATCAAGGAAGGATTCACTTTTATTTATCAAAACCACAAAACATACTGACACTTACGGAACTTCAAGGAAACTTCCTTCATGGGATGCTCTCTTTATTTACCTATTGTCTTCTCACCAAAAGCAAAAGAAAGTACAATTTAGTCTTGCTTGATTCTTTTGCGGCATGGTTCAATACTGTCGTCAAAGCTACCACTTCCACCACTCGGACCTGCCTCGTCACAACCACATTCTTGCACTGTTCGCTTCATCATTTTCAGTGTCCAGTTCAGTTGTTCTTCTTCCAAATCTTGCTCGTACACCAAGCGGGCCCCGCACTTGTTCACATTATTCAAGCATGTCAGAAATATGTTTAAATTTCTAGATGTGCCGTAATACATTTCGAATGAAAACTGTTCCCAACAGTACTCACGAGGCAAATAAAATACCAGAAGGTGTTGTGACAGAATATGGCCTATCTTCTCAAAAGTCCAACACGGACCGGATGAACATTGAATTCTGAAACAATCAAAGTCATCAACGAATGTTGAATTTCCCAAGTTTTCCTGATGATCTGCAAAAGCAACACAAAAAGCAATCCCCAGCCAGCTGGTGCATGATTCTGGAGGTAGCTCCACATTTAGTGAATGTCCCTCACTTTGAACATTGAACCACTCTGGAATTTCACTTCCAGGGAATACAATATACTTATCGTACAAATCTGGATACATTCCCTGCATCAAAAGAACCATTACATATTATGCAAGGGGTTTGTAGGTCAAGTGGTATAAGAATATTTCCCTTGCACCCGAGATTCTAGGTTCAATTCCCCACCTCTCCCAATGTCGTTTATGCCATTATTATATTCAGAGAGAGAGAGAGAGAGAGTGTGTGTGTACCTTAGTGGCCAATTTCATTATTGTTGAAATTATTCTAGTACTCCAGCCTTCATCTTCAACCAATCTAAAGCAATTAACAGCACTGAAAGTAAAATCATACAAATCGGCGAATCTGCTGCTCAACTTTGATGGACATGACAACCTCTTTAAGCTAGTACAATCATTTACATTTACGTGTAATTCGTTATTTGATGGAAGATCTGGCAGTAGTTGAAGCCTTTTGCACCTCTCCAAGTTAAAACACCAAAGCTGAGAAAGGCACCTAATGCTTGCAGGAAGGCTCACAAAATTGTTTCCTCTAAGATATAACTCTCGTAAAGAGGACAAGCAACCGATATCATCGGGGATATCCCCTTCACTTAGATCACAATCACTTAGATCCAATTCCAATAAAGAGCATAAACGATTAAGAGAAGACAACACCAAGCCCCAAGGCTGAGGGCGAGGCTCAGGACTCTTTCTAATTCCAAATAAGCCAGCAAGGCCTGACCAGCGCCTTGGTTTAGCAATTGACCCACGTAAAGATAGTAACTTGAGGTTTTTCATCATAACAAGCGGCTCTTTTAAAACAGTTCCCGCCAAGTCAAGATACTCTAAAGCCTCCATCTCCCCCGGGAGTCTGTCAAGTTTTGAGCATCCGGATATGCAGAGCGTATCAAGAGACTTCAAATTACAAATCGAACTCGGAAGACCCAAGAGACTTTTGCAGTCGCATAGATCCAGTACAATGAGGCCAACCAGACCTTCAATTGATGAAGGTATTTCCTCAATAGCAGTACCATCTAAAAAAAGCATTGACAATTTTGTCATTTGTCTTGCAAACTGTGGAATCTTTTTCACTTTTGAGCAGCCACGAAGACTAAAATATTCAAGAGAATCCATTTTTACCTCACTTGGGAGATTCTTAATACTTTTACAATTACTGAAATCCAAAGTTCTAAGCCTTTTGAGGACTGCAATGGATGGGTGGATCTCAACTAAATTCCTACAGCCCTCAAGGTTCAACTTCTCAAGCTTTGGTAGACCTGTGAAATCTGGGGTACTGGTTAATTTATCAGAGTAACTAACATCCATATATTTCAGGTTGGGGAAGTCCTGTATAAAATACATAGAAAATGGTAGGATAATAATTATCTTCGAGAAACTTCAACTTGATTCAAAAAAAATTTTAAACAAATTGATAAAGGGATATATTAAATAATCTTACCTTTGTTCCGTCCCAAAGCCGAACAAGTTTTCCATGATGTAGACTAAGTTCAGTAAGTGAATTCAGTTGAAAACTTGGTGGGAGAAACTTGGAAGGATACCAACTCCAATGGATACTTCTTAAGGAATGTGGCAGAAAGTTTGGGCATGATGAAAAGATCAAATTATCAAATTCGATAAACCTTAGTCCATGCATACTAGAGAAGGCTTCACATTTCCAGTCCACCTCTTCTAATTTGAGCAAACGCAAGACTATGGCTTCAATTGCTCCCGTTCCCTAATAATTAAGAAATTAAGAAAATTTAGTGAATTTCAGACTCAAGTCCAATATCGTATTAAAAGAAATAATATTTTATTCCGGACCTGGTATTTCTACATAATTTCTTACCGTATTGTTCATGAATACATGAGAAATGTCATTGTGAAGCCACAACCGACTGCGTTCACCAGGCTCTTTAGACTCTTGACCAACAATTTCCCATGCCATTTCTTGCATCAAGTCATGCATCTCCATGATGTCGATTGAAAGAGGATCATGAAATTTCTCAATAGTTAACATAGATTTCTCAACAAGAACATGTATGCCCTTACGACTGGAAATGTTGCGGGTATGGTCCAGTATTTGAATTACTTGCTCCTTGCCCTTCCCCTTATGAAAGCATGCAACATCAAGAAAAATCATTTTCTCCATCTTGTTTAATCCATCATAACTTATTTTGAGAGGATCAAATATTTTTGAATCTAGGCATTTCTCTATTTGATCCAGTGCACTAATCCATACATCTTGACCTTCGTTATACAATGAACATCCTAAAACTTTAAGGGCTAATGGAAGGCCTTTGGCATAATTTAGGAAACGCTTAGACAGTTCCAGAAAACCTTCCTCAGGTTGATCTTTCCTAAAGGCATTCAGACTGAAGAGCTCAAGAGCTTCATCATCACTCAATCCCTCAACTTTATATGATATATCTATACCATGCTCAACTAGCAAACGTTCATTTCTAGTTGTAATGATGATTCTACTCCCCATACCAAACCAGTCTTTCTTTCCAACCAATATTTCTAGCTGGTCTAATTGATCCACATCATCAAGAATGAGCAGAACCTTTTTGTTGTGTAAGCATTTCTTAGTGAAAAAGGTTCCCCACAGTTCATCCCAAACTTGTTTAATCTCTTCCTTCAAGATTGGGAAAAGAAGTTGTTTTTGCAGGTCAACTAGAGTACGATGTTTTGCATAAACCTCTCTAACATTAGCAAGAAAACTGCTGACTTCAAAATGACGGGAAATTCTCTCAAAAACTAGTTTAGCAATGGTTGTCTTCCCAATTCCACCCATCCCTGTTATCCCTATAAAGCGAACATCATTTGCATCAGTTGCTAGTAGTACACCCAGTCGCTCAAGGCCAGAATTCATTCCGACTAACTTATGTGGATAATTTGACAAGGTGAGTGAAGGATGCACTGTCCTCCACACACATTTGACGATGTCCTCAATAAGCTCTCTTTCACACCTACAAGGATGGAGAGTAAAATAACCACCAGGCATATATATATATAACAAGGTTAGGTAAAGTATATAGCTCGTTAAGGCATGGGCAAGTTGTTCATGGATACTTACTTAAAATTCTTTGAATCCCACCCACAAAGATTGGCCACTTTTGTTAAATCAGCTTTCCACTGCTCCACCTTCTTTTTGTGTTCAGTAGTACTTAACTTTTCTTTATGCTCAGTGAAGGCTTCTGCAAAACTCCCGGTTTGATTTCGTACTTGAGAGGGATCCACACCATAAAAAATTGGCAAAATTGTGTCCCTGGCTTCCATGCACTCCACAACTTTTGTAAGCTCATCCAGGCACCAGGTGGAAGAAGCATAGTTTGGTGAGAGAACAATGATGGCAAGCTGCGATTCTTCAATTGCGCGCAAGAGCTCTGGAGAAATACTTGTCCCTCTTTCAAGATCTCGGTTGTCCTTGAAGGTTTTAATTGCCTGCCAGTAGTCCAGTTCGTGGTATAAATGGGATATAAAACCCTTGCGGGTATCTTCACCCCTGAAACTCAAAAACACATCGTGTTTCCAACGAGGAGTTGATTGTTCAGAGGCTCTTTGGGTGCTGCTCAAGGCCATTGGAAAGTGCTTCCTCCGGGAAATCTGCTGCTGCAAAGTGCGAACACCTGATGAGAACAAGCAATTCGCCAAATCTTTAAACTCCAACTGCCAGTTTTATTTTACCTTTTTTGTTGGTAATTTGGTTAGTGAAAAGTTATTAAACAACAGAAGAACAAGCTAGCTAGCTACAAGGAAAAGGGAGTCGGAAAACTCGTCGTAAGCACACAGTTTTTCTTGTTAGTGTCGTTCAAACATGCTACAATGTCTCCCATTTTGTCTTTTCTTACGTTAACTATTTGGGTGGGAATCCTGAGGAATTCTTACAGAAAGCTTCCTTCTTTGTTTTTAGATGTCATATGGTTAGCTTTGTCTAAAAGCATTTTGCCATTATCTGGTTTCAGCACAATTTACATTCCATCTTGTCAATGTGAAAAGTTAAAGAACAACTTGTAACATATAACTCATGTTGTCAACAAAAATATATCTTGGTTAATTTTCAATATTTTACGTTGTTTTCAAATTTACCATTACAGTTACGAATACTCTCATTGCACTACCAAGTCAAGAAGCATTACTATCACTACTCTTATTGATCTCTCCAAGCAATTCAAGGAGTTCATGCATGTTAGTTGCTCTGCTTCTAATGGACAGGGCTCTTCAATTCACATTGTTGATAGATGGAGATTCAAGACATTGTTGACAGAAGGGGACTGTTTCATGTGCTCTTCATCAGAAGATTCAAGTATCAACTGTCAAATTTAGGAGGATTGAGTAGAGAGAATGGAAACTTGAGTAGAGAGAATGCAGAGAAATTGAAGGCTGCTCATATTTTCTGATTTCAACAACTTGTTTTTCTTCTATTCCTTGTAATAATATATACAACTCATTTCTTTCTATTGTTATACAATCAAGACACACACACATGGACTAAATAAGATCAAAAGACAAAAGCATGAAAACATGGTCCTTAAGACAAGGGAGAAAGTATGTTCCCCAAGACAAGGAGAGAGGTTTCCACTTTGTGTGTTTCCACTTTGTCACTTTGTGTGTTTTCACTTTGTGTTTCATGACAACTGCTAACACTCCCCCTCAAGTTGGTGCATAGATATCACCAATGCCCAACTTGATCAGTGAGTTGTGGAATACTCTGCTAGAAACTGCTTTTGTCAATATATCAGCCAGCTGGTCTTCGGACTTGACAAACGGAAGCTGAATTTCTTTATTTTCAAGTTTCTCTTTAATGAAGTGTCGATCCACTTCAACATGTTTAGTGCGATCATGTTGAACTGGATTGTGTGCAATGGATATTGCAGCCTTGTTATCACACTGTAGATGCATTCCTAATGTAGGCTCATATCCAATCTCTGTAAGCAATTTCTTTAACCAAAGGAGTTCGCAAATTCCTTTGGTCATTCCTCTGAATTCAGCTTCTGCACTAGACAAAGCAACAACATTCTGTTTCTTGCTTCTCCAAGTAACCAAGTTACCTCCCACGAATGTGAAGTACCCTGATGTTGATCTTCTATCAGTGACATTCCCTGCCCAATCTGCATCTGTATAGCCACTGATATTCAGATGACCATTTTTAGAGAACATAAGTCCTTTTCCCGATGCTGACTTCAAATATTTAAGAATCCGAAAAACCGCATCCATATGATCTTCACTTGGACAATGCATAAACTGACTAGCAACACTTACAGCATACGCGATGTCGGGTCGGGTATGGGATAGGTAGATCAATCGTCCCACTAATCTTTGATATCTTTCTTTGTTAGTGGGTACTTGATTGGGATATACCCCAAGGTGGTGATTCTGAACGATTGGAGTGTCCACAGGTTTGCAATCTAACATTCCTGTTTCTGCCACTAAATCTAGAACATACTTCCTTTGTGAGAGAAATATGCCTTGCTTTGATCGAGCAACTTCAATGCCCAAGAAGTACTTGAGTCCACCAAGATTCTTCATTTCAAACTCCTTTGCCAAACATTTTTGTAGTTGAGAAATTTCCTGCGTATCATTCTCAGTAATAATCATATCATCGACATAAATGATTAGAGCCGTTACCTTTCCGCCCTTGTGTTTTAAGAACAGAGTATGGTCAGAATTACTCTGCTTAAAACCATAATTCTTCATTGCCAAGGAAAAACGCCCAAACCATGCCCTGGGAGACTGCTTCAATCCATATAATGCATTTCGTAATCTGCACACCACATTAGCATGAGTAGATGTAACATATCCTGGTGGGATATCCATGTAGACTTCTTCTGTGAGTTCTCCATGGAGAAAGGCATTCTTCACATCAAATTGGTGGAGAGGCCAATCAAGATTTGCTGCAATGGACAATAGCACTCGAACGGTGTTAAGTTTTGCAACAGGGGCAAAGGTTTCTTCATAGTCAATACCATATGTTTGCGTGTATCCCTTGGCCACAAGTCGTGCTTTGTAACGTTCAATTGACCCATCAGCATTGTATTTCAAGGTGTAGACCCATCTGCATCCGACAGTCCTCTTTCCTTGAGGTAAACTCTCCAGTGTCCATGTGTGATTTTTCTCCAAAGCATGCATATCCTCCTTCATTGCTTGAACCCATTTTGGATCCTTCAATGCCTCACTCACTTTGGTTGGAATATGAATTGCGGATAACTGGTGTACAAAGCCTTGGAGGGGTGCAGATAATTTTTCAGCTGAAACATAGTTTGCAATTGGATACTTTGATGCCTTGCCATTATCCGGTGAATACCGAATTGGCGGTTTTCCACGGTTCTGTCTATCAGGTAATTGATATCTAACAAGTTCATCAATTAAAGCAGTAGATGTAGTAGAATCACGTATCTCATGATTATTCACAGGAGATTGATCAGCAGGTACTGAGATGTGAGGGGGTCTTCATTATCATCGTCGATGAAGTATGAAAACATGCCAATTTTCTTGTTGTGGGGCGACCAGTCGCTGGTCTCCTAGCGACCGGTCGCATTTGGACAGGTTCGAATTTCAGCTTCAGCATTGTGGTGCGACCGGTCGCTGGGTTCCTCGCAACCGGTCGCATTTGGATAGGTTCGAATTTCAGCTTCAGTACTTCGGTGCGACCGATCGCTGGGCTCCTCGAGACCGGTCGCATTTGGACAGGTTCGAATTTTAGCTTCAGTACTTTGATGCGACCGGTCGCTGGGCTCCTGGCGACCGGTCGTGGGTGGGCAGATTACATTTTCTCTCGGACTTTTTTGGCTCGTTTTGCTCCAAACTTCAAGTTCTTGAATTTCCAGAGCCTCCTTGCTCATTGGTTCTATTTGTATGTCTCTTTGGGGCAGAGAGTTGGACATCGGATCATGGAAGAACATTTCAGACTCCATAAAAGTGACATCCAAGGTGACATAGGTACGACGAGTAGGGGGATGATAACACCGATATCCCTTCTGATGAGCAGCATATCCCATAAAAACACATCGGAGAGCACATGGATCAAGTTTGCTACGTTGATTTTTATGGAGATGAACAAACGCCACACAACCAAAGATTCGTGGTGGAAGCATCGAAATAGATGGCAGGGGCCCATAATTGGCAAGCGTTTGGAGCGGAGTCCGGAAGTCCAAGACCCGCGAAGGCATACGATTGAGAAGATAAACTGTCGTGATGATGGCATCATCCCAGTGGTTGCGGGGAATATGAGCCCCAATCAATAATGTTCGAGCTGTTTCAAGGAGATGTCTGTTTTTCCATTCCGCAACACCATTCTGTTGTGGTGTTTGAGGACAAGTCGTCTCATGAATCATGCCGTGCATCTGGAAGTATGTTTGAAAGTCATGGTTGACATATTCGCCCCCATTGTCAGAGCGAAGAACTTTGATCTTGGTAGAGAACTGAGTTTCAATCTGTCTGTGGAAAAACTGAAACATAGTTAACACTTCATTTTTATTCTTCATCAAGTACAACCATGTCATCCGAGTACAATCATCCACAAACGTCACAAACCACTGAAAGCTAGAATGAGAAGTTATAGGTGAGGGCCCCCAAACATGAGAGTGAATTAACTTAAACGGAGTAGTACTCTTACTTGAACTCAACGGGTAGGGCACACGGTGACTTTTAGCCAAAATGCAAGTGTCACATTTGAAGTCAGAGTCCTTGAAATCTGATAATAAGTTTGGTAGAATATGCTTCATATATCCAAAGGATGGATGCCCCAATCGACGGTGCCACAACCAGACTTGCCTTTGTTTGATATCATGTGTCACATTGTGAGCCATGCCTGTACTGAAATCCTCCACATAATATAGACCCCCTCTCATAGTACCACGACCAATAATCTCCTTAGTGTGAATATCCTGAAGTAAACAAAAACTCGGGTATATTAATACACAACTATTCAATTATTCAGTAATCTGGCTAACTGACATTAGCTTATTTGATAGAGATGGAACAAGTAAAGTATTAGATAATGAAAGAGAGGATGAGAGAGCCACAGTGCCAGCCCCTGTTACAGGAGAAGTAACTCCATTGGCATTAGCAATACTAGTTCGTCTGGGTTAACTGGTACTCAGAAAATCATCAGGATCAAATGTCATATGATCGGTTGCGCTAGAATCAATTATCCAGCCCGTTGAATTTCCATAATCCGAAGTATGGAATACATAGCCAGAGTCACTACTTGCAGCTTCATATCTTTTTTTATCTTTTTCATATCGTGTAGTTTCAGTCGGGGTTGAGGTCTGGATCATCGGGGTCGGTTGGTTGGGTTGGCGACAATACCTAGTCCAGGTGAGGCCAATTGGTCGGGTCGGTGTCTGGGTCGGGATCGGTGTCTTCAATGCTTCTAGGTAGGTAGGTTGAGAAGAGTTGGTGGTGCTATTTCTACCAGGGAAAAAAACATCTTCTCCCATGGAGGTAGCAAAGATTCAGAACAAGAGTCAGCAATTCCAAGATCGCTGCTCTGATACCATGTCAAATTTAGGAGGATTGAGTAGAGAGAATGGAAACTTGAGTAGAGAGAATGCAGAGAAATTGAAGGCTGCTCATATTTTCTGATTTCAACAACTTGTTTTTCTTCTATTCCTTGTAATAATATATACAACTCATTTCTTTCTATTGTTATACAATCAAGACACACACACACACGGACTGAATAAGATCAAAAGACAAAAGCATGAAAACATGGTCCTTAAGACAAGGGAGAAAGTATGTTCCCTAAGACAAGGAGAGAGGTTTCCACTTTGTCACTTTGTGTGTTTTCACTTTGTGTTTCATGACAACTGCTAACATCAACAGCAGCTTCTCTTGCATCCAATTATGCCTTTGCAATTCTTTTAGCTTCATGTTGTCACTGTCTGCATATAAAGTAAATACTCAAGAGTTTCTTTTGCCTCTCCTTCTCTGTTATTCTCTCTTTCCTCATGAACTAACCACCTCTCCTTTCCTTTTCTGATTTTATGATTACATTAAACAATAGCAGACATGAAATCTTAATGGCTGCTGTAAAATCCAACATCAGCTCTAATTGTAAAAGATCGATCAATGGATTCCATATCTCCACTTATCAAACTTAAACTTACCAAAGTTTCCTTCCTCATTTTAATACATCAAGTTTACTGTCGAGAATTGAAGTAGCAAACTAATCTAATTTCTAAGCTTCTGCTTACGCCTAAACTACATACAAATTTTCTTATTGAGTTCGTCATTAGCCTAGCTGTTCTCTTTCACACATATATCAGACAAGAAAAGAAATGAGTCTATATATAGCACATAACTATAGGGCTAGCATAACTTATGCTTTACATAAACAAAATGGCACACCAAAGCAATTGCCTTTAACCACTCAGTTTAACTCTCTAGGAAGGAAAAACCAATTAGCCTACAACCCAGTCCTCATGAGAGCTAAATAAGCAATTAGCCTACAACCCACAAGCATTATGGCCAAAGCAACCGCTGCACCTATTTGTCCACTAAGCCCAACATGTTTTATACTTGGGAAATCTCTAACCAAGCAAAGCCCACTATCGCATGGGTAAGTGTCATTTTCATTGTATTGAGACCCCAGCAAGAGCTTGTATGAGTAGTTAATGATGGAGATGTATTTGATCCAAGCAATGAAAGCAGGAACATGTTGAACAAAGAAACCTCCAGCTAGCAGAAATGACACCATGAGGACTGATGCAAGTACTGCGGCCTTTTTTTGGTCCATTACCAGAGCCCCAAGAGCAAGCCCCATGCCTTGAGCCACTAACACACTGAGTAGCAGAACAAGCAAGGTGTGGAAAAAGTGTCCTGCTGTGGGTTTGAGCCCTGCCATCCAATATGTTATGGTGACAAATAGGGTTGGAAGGGCAAGCTCCATGGGGAGATCAGCAACAATCCTTGATATGAAATACGAGGAGAGCATGAATGTGCCTGATGATCTTTCCTTTTCAAGCATCTTGCGCTCTTGGGGGAAGGTGAAAATTGCTTGGAGCAGAGGGAAAAACCCCCAAAATTCAGACATAAAGAAGAGAAGCCCAGTCTGCATACATAACCGAAAAAGATTCTCAAAGTTGTTAAAATGGGTTATGTTTGAGGAGCTAGGATGTCTTTGCAAATTGTTATCCAGAAAAAAATTTCTTCTGCATGCTAAAACTTAGGCATTCCATTAAGTGATACTTTATGTCATGCTTGGCATAAACCCAATAGCCTATATCTTCAACTATTGTGCCAAACCCAGAAAAAGGAAACAAATCATACCCTCTGAACGGTATGAATCATTGTTTTTTACCAGATTAATAAACCAGATCATACATGTGACAAGTGAAGTATCAATCAGTCATTAGTCATAATAATTGATAATATGTCCCTTTTAATACTAGTCTAATGATATTAGCACTAATTATATTAGACTTTTGATTGAATCTGTCCCATGAAAATGCATATTGAAATTCCCCATGTAACCAAAAAAAAGAAAATGCATATTGCAAATGCTAGAGAAAGGGAGAGGAAGGAAGTGTGTGTTACCCGATCCTGCAAGTGGGAAATATTTGATTGCCACCATAGTAGCCCAGCAAGAAGAGCCACCGCCACAACCTGGTTAATCTGGCTACCAGAGAAGGACTCGTGCCTCCTCTCTTTCAGTCCTCTCCTAAGCAACACAGAGAATTGCTGCCACCAAGTACTGGGCCATTTCGCAAAGTTCTTGTCTTCTGATCCATCTTGAAAATGGCTGGAGTTGGTTTCTTGAAGTTGCTCCCCTTGAAGTTGAGCTTTCAAATTATATAAACGGTTGTGCTTATAGGCCAAGGCTAGGCTCTGCTTCACCTTGCTTTTGTTTTCATGCGATCCATCAGGTGCCAGACCTGCACTACATATAAAATGCAACAAAAATTACTCACACAAACAATTTCACAAACATCTAATATACACTAGCATGCACCATGACGCACTTGTAGGGTAATCAAAAAGTAAAACTAACATCTAATATACACTTCACACTAAAATCCTATATATAGCAAACATGGCACAAAAGAATAATGAAAAAGTAAAACTATAGCCAAAAAAATCACACAAAATTACAACATTGATGATAGTTAATGCATTTTTTATGAATTTTGAATAAAGAATAAATTCCCCAAGCATATCTGACAATGCTACAAACATTTCCAAGACAATTTTGGGGTTTCTAATCCCCAAACATAAGAATAAATTCTCAGGTTTTAGCCTAGTGAAAAAGGTCATTGACTTGCAAAGCATGGGTCTCAGGTTTGAAGTCCTATGACATCTTGGTTGTGTGTGTGTGAGTGAAACCCTTATTCTTTTTAGTTTAGACTATCGCATGTACTAAAACCAAAATAGTAAATTCTCAGTTGTCCGAAATTGAATTTCCTAGAAATTTATTCAACACTTTGGGAGTTCGAACAGTAATTAACAATGGCCCAAAGTCAAGGAAGTCATTGCACGAAGAGATGGGCCTAAGTTACATGCAATTACTGAACCCATGACCCATAACCCATGCTTGCATAAATCTCAGGATTTTGACAGCTGAAATAAAAAATGAAGCTACTAATTATTAAAAAAGAAACATACCATTGGCAAGGTCCAACAGAAAATCCGCAGGATTCATAGCTACCAATGGGACATAGCCAATGCCCGAAAAATAGTCCATGACCTCCGATACTTTTCCAAAATACAAACAATTCCCTTCCGATAACAACACCACCTTATGAAACATGTAGAAAATCCTACTTGAAGGTTGATGTATGGCCATCACAATTGTTCTTCCTCCACTTGCCAAATCCCACAAGGCCGACACAATCTGCTGCGCCGTCGTCGAATCAAGTCCCGACGTGGGCTCATCCAAGAAGAGCAAGCTAGGGTTTACGAGTAATTCTTGGCCTATGCTAACCCTTCTTCTCTCCCCACCCGAAACACCCCTCAAGAACTCACCCCCAACAACGCTGTTCTTGCACTTGGTTAACTCCAGTTGTATAATCACGGCCTCAGCTTGCATAGCCTTCTTGGCTTTCGATAGCGTGTTGGGCAAGCGAAGAAGGGCTGTGTAGAATAGGGTTTCGGTGACCGTCAAGTGGGGGTAGAGAAAGTCGTCTTGGGTTACAAAGCCAGTGTTTCTTTTCATTGCGTTTGAGAATGGTTTGTTGTTGTAGGTTATGGCGCCGCTGAGTCGACCGTCTAGCCGGCCTCCGAGTGCGGTTAGGAGAGTCGTTTTGCCGCTCCCGGAGGGGCCGAGCATGGCGAGGATTTCCCCCGGTTGAACGAGTCCCGAGACACCGTTTAAGATCACTTTCTCTTCGTTCTTGGTACTATTCTTCTGTTTGATCTTGTAAACCACGTCTTCAAACTGCGTAAATGTGATTTAGTTTTTTTAAATAAATAAAAAAGTGAGAGAAGTCACCATTTTTCTACATATATGTACCTTCAATGTGACGGGTCGAATGGCTTCCTTGAAGATAGCTGGAGCTTCAGTAGCAGTTTGAATCTCTAAATCCAACATTTCTTGCTCTATGCTTGCGTGATGTTGAGGTCTCTCTTTCCCTCTCTCCATTAAGCTAAAACCCTCCCTCTCCCAGTGGCAGCCAAGAACCAAAACAAAACAACAACAACAAAAAACCTCTACGCCGCCCAGCCAGCCAGCCACTTCTTAAGCTGTGTGACATCTAGAGAGCCAGCCAGCCGCATATGTTCCAATGTAAAATTGTATACAAATTTCTTTTTCTCTGCTAGGAAAGTTTAAAAGCCAACCCTCATTAAATATTATAATTACTCACTCTTCTAGTTGTTCTTTTTACCCCTCGTCCGCTTTTTTTTTTCCTTTTTTTTTTCCCTCATCAGGTATTTTTTTTAAAAAAAATTTCTTTCCAACTTTTTCTTCTCATATGTTCTATCTTCATGCCTTTTTTTGTCATCATTATATAGAAGAGGATGCTTCTGTTCCTGTTCGTGCTATTAATAAGTTTCCTTTATTTATATAGTTACTCTTTGTGCATGCATGATTACGACTTTCAACTGGATTTTTTCATCTTTGGTTTCCATTTACTAATCCAACAACAATCTTTGGTTTCGATTCTCTCATCTATCTTTGGTTCCCCACATATGTATTTTCTATGTCAAATCCGCTTGTACATTTGAGTTTATTAGGTAAGTTCCGCCCAATCGGCTTTCAAATTCTGGATTTGCCACTACTCTCCCTCACAATAAAAAAACCACTCTCTTTTTTGGAGTTACATCACTGAAAGAGAATTTCAAATTTAATAGCTGATCTCTCTCTCTCTCTCTAAGCAAAAACTCTCCCTCTCCCTCACAATCGAAAACCACTCTCGCTTTTGGAGTTACAGCTATATCCAATTTAAAAGTTGTTCAATCACGATTCACAATATAGTTTATCAATATTCTCACGTTGTCCTCTTTGGTTTTGCAATTAGAAAAAAAAAAAGGGATATGCGGTAATACTAAGTAATATCCTGTCAACACTTTGAAAATAAAGTTAACCATTGTTGGACTCCTGCTAAACAAGAAAATAAGGATCCACTGAAAGCAATTCTAACTCCATACACAAATAATGACAATTGAATGATAACAATTCCGTTGATAAAAGCAAGACTATTACACTTATTTTGACAGCTCCCTCATTCACAAGCCATTTCGCTGATAAAAGCAATTCCGTTGATAACAATTCGGTTGATGTCGGCCAGAATGACGCACGCAAGCAGCAGAGCAAGCAAGCACATACAAGCCATTTCACTAGTTCTGTAGTCATTCCGCAACCTTACATCATCAAATAATAAAATACTCAAGCTTTTGTTCTTGTTTGCAAGGAAACCAACACAAATTCTAGACGCCACCAGCCTTATATTACCGCCACCGCCAACAGACAGCATAGGCCGGTCTTTCTTCTCTTTGTTTCTTATTGGTCTAAGCAATTTGTGATCACCCACCAACTTCATTTTCTTGTATTATTTTTTAAATAATTTTATATTATTTACAGAATAAATGTTTTGCAAAAGGGCCATTTTAGCCACTTTCGCTTGTTACAAACATATCAAGTAACGAAAACCTTTCAGGCCTTCTGATTCTGGCGACTCTTTCACAAACAGACTGTTATTTCACTTAAAAATTTCACAAACATAATTCTGTTTGTCTTAATTGCAATAATTTATGAGTTTTCGGAGTTGAATCTGATTTAGAATAATTATTTAAATATTTTTAGCCATCACCAAAAAACAGAAGAAGAAATTGCAGAACATTGAGCTTCAGACAAAGAAACATGGAGATGTGGGATGAGGAAATGAGAAACCATCCAAGCTCGTGGGTTGTAAACGCCCATTACCAAAAATGAGGGCAACAATGTAGTTGTGGGTTGTGGGCTTTTTCCTCTAACATATATACTGGAGGGCAAGAAAGGTATTTCACACATTAAATATGGAAACATTGACAGCCATATGCGTAAAATTCTGCATATAATTTGTTTTTTATCAACTTTTTAACACTTGTTTATTTATTCATTTGGATAACTTGGGCATAGGCGGCTGCATGTATTTTCCATGCATGCAATTTTTGTCTGAAAATCTATAATGTATATAAATATTTTTATCCAACGTGATATATTAAAGCAGAAAGGAATTGAGATAACAAAAAAAGGAAAAACAGCCCAAGGTTTGCTAAGCTTGATGAGGAAAGTAGAGTGAAATAAAAGTATGTTTGTGGAAGGGTTTCGTTGCCACAACTCCAGAATCAGAAGGCTTAAAAGGTCTCACCAGCAACAAGGTTAGGGACCTCCTCATCATCATCCTCTTGTCCAGTGGTTCCACCAGCAGCACTAGCACCAGGCGCTTGCCGCTTGCTTCTGGAACTGCTCTGCCAGTTTCATCAAATTGTCCAAGTCTCCAAGTTATCTGGCCCTGAAAATAATTAAAGGTGTCATGAGGAATTCCCCAACTCCTCTTTAACTTGAGGACAAAATCAAGAACAAAACATAAGGATCACATGCACACTTACCCAAGTGGCTGATAATATACTGGAAAGAATATCTGGCAACTCTACAACAGAGAAGATCATATGTCAAGTTCTAAACCAATATGACCAAAATCTAAAGAAGGCCGAATAAAAGGCTCAATGCGCAGCAGAAAATCCAGGCACAAACACAACTAAATATGTATATATGTGCGTTCTCTTACCAGATAATACAACATTGAAAACAAATTTCCAATTCAAGGCACATATTGACAGCCAAACCTCGGAATAAAATCATTGCGTAAATACACTAAAGAAGAACACAACACCAATATTCTATCCATTTTTCTAAATTACTACTGCATTTAAAATATGGAAGACACCAAAATGGTTAACAAGTTAAACCATCACTTCAAGTTTAAAAGTAAGAGAACAAATAGTGGCATATTCTATATTTGAACTGAAGTGTACAAGGAAAATCATCAACTATTAGAAAAGGTAAATCAAAATAATAATTTACAGGATCAGAGTTCTGGTCTGGCATGTTGGCTTCACCTCTGGGGTTTATGAACTGGATGACAACATCATCCATAAATGTGTTAACTTGATTGAAGGGATACCGTTCACCCCCTATTCTCTTAATGGTGCTCTGAAGCCTTTTGTCGTCTGTGGTAGTTGTCTTGTGAACAGCCTTCTCCTTTCTGAAGTTGGGAACAGAAATTAAAAAACAAAATCATGTACAAACAAGATGATCACACAACAAACATGTGCTAATTACAAACAATTGCAGGAATGTGCAAGACTTTGACTGAAAACTAGTCATAAAATGACTTCAAGGGCAGTCTAAGTCCAAATGACCCTTCCCCGACAATGCTGTGTACATCAGAAATAGCATTTTCTCCAAAGTAGAGAGCACTAGATGGCATATTTGGGGTAAATTCCAACAATTCTCAGTTTTAACTACTTAAATTACTTTCTTATTTTTTGCCTACTCAATTGCTTAACAATCCTATCTAAAGAGAAGAAGAACACACCATTAGATAATATCAAATACAGAAGAGCAGAAGAACCCATCACACTCTCCACCAGAATAAGCTCTCTACTGGAAAAACAATTACACTAAGTCTATTGGAGACAACCTTTCTGTTATGGGCTCTTAAAGCTAGGGGATCATCTGGTTTAACGGGGAACTTTAAACTAGCTAATGCACCAAATGCTGCATACAATAAATGATTATTTACTTAAGTTCGCAGTTTGCCACATAAAGATTGCATGTTATACAAATTACTAAAAGATAAAACTTTCTGTTCCCCCTGGGAAGAGCAGTTAACTCTAAAAGTTCAGGTATTTCTCATCTTAAAAAAAAATTACAAGAATAAGATCAAATAAACACGGTAAAACAACAAAAGACAACAATCCACTCAACATGCCATCAGGCTAACTACTTCACATAAGGAACTCAAATTGCAAGTCAATAATTTGATGAAGTAAACTAATTGATCAGGTGCTCAATATAATGCATACTGACGCACATATCAACTATCAACTGCACGCATATTTAACTCAAAACCATTGAGGCTAAAACTTGGTACTTCAGCCTCTGTGAATCACCTTGGTAGAGAAAAGGAGTTTCAAGCTGAAATTTCACCCACCTCCTCATGCTACCCTTTCCACCAGTGCGAACCGCACCGGCCATCTTCATAAGTTTCTCCCAATTCATCTGCATAAAAAGTGGGTATTGTAAGATGAAGGGACGAGTTTCAATTGAAATATATATTAAACAATTCAAGAGCCAAAACGTTGCATTTCAAGTTACATTATTGTTATTCTGTGTATTAAGCAATAAAACCTACAACACGACCTAGAAATTTATTTTACGTCTCAAAATAGTGTTCACAATAACAAGACCTCAACATTACTCTAGAAACTCTAAGTAAAACAACTGATTCAATATCAGGCCTAAACTTGTCCATATCTCCATATTCCTTGTAAATAACGTTAGCTCTAGAGAGATCTACAGAAGCAGTATTCCTCTCTCTGGCTCTTCTTCTTTCATTCTTTCTCCTATATTTTTCCCACACATTCTTTTGTCATTATTAATCATTTCCCCCATTTTTTCTTTTGGTCAGAAGACTCAGAACTATACTAACAATTTCCACGCATTATTTCACTATAGCAACTGTTTGATAGCACAACATTGAAAGGTTGCTCTGAAAATGTTCTTTTACTCGAAGCCTATAGGAAGTGAATATTCTAACACATTGAAATTAACAAGTTAATCCAATTCATATCCACTTAGAAAATATCTCGAATGCAGGAAAAGGACAAACAATTTAGGGAAAATGAAGTCCTGGAAGCAGAGCGCAAGTTTGTTTTGTATATCTACTGTTTTCTGTTTGTAAAAGTAGCTAATGCAGGCTTAGTCCATTTTCAGACAAAACTACTTCAAAAGATTATATTCTTAGAGCAATTTTTGTGCAACTTGATTGTTATGGACCCCATAGTTAAAGCAAATCTCAAATTTGGGGATAACCTGACCAACAACTGTATTAAACATATCAATATGTGGACTTGAACCTACAGCAGAAACCATCTAAGCACAACAAGATACCTCCTCAGTTACCAAACGTGTTGATTTAGAGTGTGCATTTTCATGGCATACAGACAGCTTACTTGTCTGTTTTCACTACATTATCCGGAGTTATCTGTTTATAGAATAGCACTAGGTGACTAGGTCCATTTCATTCTGAAAACAATAAAATCTGAGAGAGCAATTTAAATAGAGGAACACAAAATTACAGCATATCCTGCAAACTATACAAACAAGATGTAACAAGAGAATTGCTCTCTCTCCTCCTACCTAATATAAGAACTATGAACAGAGATAGTATGACGCAAGTCAAATTTAAAAATTTGAGAATGCCACCAATTGCTTGTTTTTCCTCATCATCAATTGAACAACTTATTTACGATTAAAACGATTAATTGCCTATTAATTTTTTAACATCAACAGTTTTCATCCATTTTTCATTAATTATATCAAATGGATTGATGGCACGAAACACACAGGTCAATTGATGTTCATGTCCACCTGAGTCGCCATTTATGGTGATTAGAATTGTGATAAAAATTATGAAAAGACTAGCATTGTTGAAAAAGATTCTGTTACTCAAGCTCTGTATTCTAATACATTGAAATTAAGAAGATTCGCAACCCAACAATATCATAGCAAATCCTGCATTTATGTATTTGGAAATGGAAAAGTTTTTTTCCGAAAAGTATATAACCAAAATGTAATAAGAGAACAGCTCTCCTCCTACCTCATTGAATGATTGAACCAAGCACAAAATAATTTAGACTTTAGTGAATCTTTTTCTGATTGGTTCATCATTGTCATCAGAGCTATCACTTCCTGGTTCATTGTGGTCATCAGAGCTACCAATTCCAGGTTCATGGTTGTCATCAGAGCTATCACTTCCTGGTTCAATTTCGTCATCAGAGCTACCACTTCCACTTCTACCAATTGGGCCTCCCTCATCAACGTACACCAAATGGCTGAATTCTTTCAAATCTCTTTCGTACACCAAAAGCCCCACATTCTTTATATTCGAGCCTGTTTTGAGTGTGTTGGAAGATCTGTATGCACAATAAAGTGCTTCGAATGAAAACCGATGACTGCTTGAGGGATCCGTGAAGCTGGGATGATCGCGAGGCAAACAAAAAACCCAAAGGTGTTGTGGCCTATGATCCCTAAATTCAATAGTCTCAGACAGACCTCGCAAACATTGAATTTTGAAAAAATATCCAACAAGGGCGGCTGGATTTTGCAAATATTCAGAATCTTCAAAAACAACACATAAAGCAATCCCAGCCCAGTCGCTGCTACATGATGATTGTGGAGGTAGTTGCAGAGGCAGCTCCACAGTTATTGAATCTCCCACACTTCGATTATCGAACCAATCTGGAGTTTCACTGCCAGGCCATACAAAAAGATACGGAGAGGAATCTGTATTGAATAGCAAAAGAATAGTCATTGTATTTATCATTGCAAATATTCTATTAATCAAAACAAAAACAAGAGAGTGTGTGTCCTATCATCATAATCCAGCCTTCTTCAGCCAATCTGAAGCAATTAAGACAAGTGAACTCAAAATCATACACATTGGCTCCTTCGCTCAGCTTTAGATGGATCAGACAACCTTTTTAAGGCAGTACAATCGTCTACATATACAAATAATGTCGTTGACGGAAGATCTGGCAATTGCTCAAGCCTTTTGCACCGCCTCAAGTCCACAGACTTAACCTTAGAAGGGAATGTAATGCTCGTGGGAAGGTTAACAAAATTGTTTCCACGAAGTGTTAAATATTCTAAAGAAGAGAAGTTACCAATATTATCGGGAATGACACCTTCACCAATATTACGATCTCTTAGGTTTAAACTTGTCAAAGAGCATAAATGATTTAGAGAAGACAACACCAAACCCCAGGGGTCAGGATGACTCTTTCGAATTCCAAATGAACGGCCAAGGCCCCACCCAATGCCAATGCCAATGCCATCCCTTGAAGTTGATGATTTAGCAAAGCTTAGACGTTTCAGGTTTTTCATAACAAGCGGCAGCTCTCTCATAGCACTTCCGTCTCAATAAAATTCCTCTAAAGACTCCATGTCCGCTGGCAGTTTGTCAAGTTTTGAGCAACTTAGCCCCCAGAGGATTTTAAGAGACTTCAAATTGCATATCACACTCGGTAGACCCAAGAGACTTTTGCAACAATTTATATGCAATTCACCAAGGCCAACTAGATGTTCAATTGAGGAAGGTATTTGCTCAATTAGACACAAGCCTAATTTAACAGAAATAACAGAAAGTAAACAGAGCCTAATCAATTCAATTCAATTCCCAAATCAAAACAGAGCCTAATTTAACAGTAAGAATCATCAACCACAACCCCCAATTCGATAAGCCTAATTTAACAGAAAAAAACCCTAAATTTAATTAGAAGAATAAACCCTAAATTCAAAGGAAGAGGATGCTTACCGTTAACTGATATGAGAGAGAGAGAAACCCAGCGGAGAGAGAGCTCAGTTCCATTTCTATGGAGAAAATGAACGCGAGAGAGAGAGAGAGAGCGAGAGAGAACGAGAGAGAGCGCTGAGTTCGGGGGAGTTGGGCGAAAGTGCGAAAAGAGTAAGAGGGTGGGGATAAGATTTATAAGGTTTAAAAAACGTTGTTATTTTACCAATGTTGATATAAAATTATGAAAAGAGTGGCATTGTTGAAAAAGAGTAAGTAAATATTTCTAACACGTTGAAATTAACAAGATTCACAACCCAACAATATTACTTCATTTATGTATTTGGAAATGGAAAACCATATAACCAAAATGTAATAAGAGAACAGCTCTCCTCCTACCTCATTGTATGATTCAACCAAGCACAAAATAATTTAAACTTTCTTGAATCTTTTGCTGATTGGTTCATCCTCATCACCAGAGCTATAACTTCCTGCCTCCTCGTCATCGGCTGGCATCGGGATTTTCAGAATTCGGCTGAATTCTTCCAAATCTCTCTGGTACACCAAACGGGCCCCACATTTCTTTATAATCGAGCTTATTTTGAGTCTATTGTCTCCAGATCTGAGTGAATAATAATGCCCTTCGAATGAAAACCGATGACTGCTTGAGGCATCCCTGAGCCAGAGATCATTGCGAGGCAAATAGAAAACCCAAAGGTGTTGTGACTCAAGATGCCCAACTTCAAATCTCTGATACCCTCCGTGCGAACAGTTAATAGAAAAAGAAGAAACGTGTGGATCTGCCAAATATTTCTTAAGATCTTCAAAAACAACACATAAAGCAATCCCAACCCAGTCACTACATGTTTGTGGAGGTAGAGGCAGCTCCACAATTATTGAATCTCCCACACTTCGATTGTCGAACCAATCTGGAATTTCACTTCCAGGTAATACAATACGATTAGAATCACTTTCCTGTACCAAAAGAATTACCATTATATTTACTTATTATAGAAAAAGAAAACCATGATATATATTCATTCAACGAGAGAGAGAGAGAGAGAGAGAGAGAGAGAGAGAGAGAGAGAGAGAGAGAGAGAGAGAGAGAGTACCGTTGTGGCCAATTTCAATATCATTCCAAATATTCTATTAATCCAGCCTTCTTCTTCAACCAATCTGAAGCAATTAAGACAAGTAAACATAAAATCATACACATTGGCTCCTTCGTTCAACTTTGATGGATCTGACAAACTTTCTAAGGAAGTGCAATCGTTCACATTTACTTTTAAGCATTCACTTGACGGAAGATCTGGCAATTGCTGAAGCCTTTTGCACCTCTCCAATTCAAGAGACTCAAGCTCAGAAAGGAATCTAATGCTTGAGGGAAGGCTAACGAAATTGTTTCCACTAAGATCCAACTCTTTTAAAGAAGACAAGCAGCCGATATCATCTAGAATGGCTCCTTCACCAATATTACAATCATTCAGATATAATGTCGTCAAAGACCCTAAACGATTTAGAGAAGACAACACCAAACCCCAAGGGTCAGGGTCAACGCTCTTTCTAATTCCAAATAACCAGTCAAGGCCACGCCAAATGCCATCCCTTGAAGCAACTGATCCACTAAGGGCTAGCCATTTGAGATTTTTCATAGCAACAAGCGGCTCTCTAATAGCACTTTCACATAAATTAAGCTCCTCTAAACACTCCATCTCCCCTGGGAGTTTGTCAACTTTTGAGCATCCGGACATATCCAGACTTGTAAGAGATTTCAATTTACATATCGCACTCGGGAGACCCAAGAGACTTTCGCAATCATCTACATCCAAAGTAGCAAGGCCAACTAAATGTTCAATTGATGAAGGTAGTTGCTCGATAGCAGTCCTTTGTAGATAAAGCTCTGACAAGTTCTTCATATGTTCCCCAAATTCTGGAATCTTTTTCACTTTTGAGCAGCCCCAAAGAGAAAAGTATTCAAGAGAATCCATTTCCAACTCACTTGGGAGACTCTCAATACTTACACATCTCCAAAAATCTAAACGCTTTAGCTTTTTGAGAACTGCAATAGACGGGTGAACCTCGCCTAATTTGACACAAAATTGCAGATTCAATTCCTCAAGATTTGGAATGCGTGTGAAATCTGGGATGCTGGTCAACTCATGAGAGAAACTAAGATCCACATATTTCAAATTCGGTAAATCCTGTCAGTGCATAAAAGTTGTAGAATTATAAGTTTCAAAAAACCTTTCAAGTTAAAACAAGGTACAATACAATCATACTCAATATAATTATAATTAAAAAAACATTACAAAATGCCGTATTTCAAGAATCTTACCTGTGCTCCATCCCAAAGCCGGACAAGTTTGCTATCCCTCATTTCTAGTTTAGAAAGCAAATGTGGTTCGAAACCTGATGGGAGCGATTTTGAACGATACGAACTCCAATGCATAATTCTTAAGGAATTTGGAAGAAATTTAGGGCCTGAAGAAAACACCACATTATCAAAGTCAAGGAGCCTTAACCCGTGCATCTCATTGAAGGCTTCAGTACAATTCCAGGGCACTGCTTCTAATTTGGGCAGACGTAGGACTATGCCTTCAATTGCTCTCTTTTCCTAATAATTAAGAAGAAAAAACAAAGGAATCATTAATTCCACATTCAAGTCTAACATATCTTGTTAAAATAAATTACATATATTTCCTTCAAAAATTAGTATTTCTACATAACTTCTTACCGAATTGTGCATGAATACATGAGAAATGTCATCGCCAAGCCACAAACGGCTGCGTTGACAAGGATCTCCTCGAGACTCTAAATGAACAATTTTCCATGCCATTTCTTGTATCAAATCATGCATCTGAACTCTATTAGGATTCTTGAATTTCTCCATAATTAAGAGAGATTTCTCAATGAGAACATCTATCCTAATACGACTTGAAATATTATAGATACTGTCTAGTATTTCAATTACTTGCTCTTCATCCTTTCCTTTATGGAAACATGCAACGTCGAGAAAAATTTTCTTGTCTATCTCTTCTAGTCCGTCATAACTTACTTTGAGTGAGTGAAAAATTGTTGGATTATGAATTTTCCCTAGATTATCCAACACACTTTTCCATGTATCTTGACCTCTGTCATACAAAGAAGATCCCAATGTTGTCAAAGCTAATGGAAGACCTTTGGCATAATGTACGAAACACCTAGAGAGTTCCAGAAAACCTTCCTCAGGCTGATTTTTCTTAAAGGCATTTTGACTAAAGAGCTCAAGAGCTTCATCATCCTTTAGTACCTCGACCTTATATCGTATCGCTATACCATGCTCAACTAGTAGCCGCTCATCCCTAGTTGTGATGATAATTCTACTCCCCACACCAAACCAATCTTTCTTTCCAGCCAGTGTTTTAAGTTGGTTTAATTGATCCACGTCATCAAGGATGAGAAGAACCTTTTTATTGTATAAACGTTTCTGAATGAAAAAGGTTCCGTATCCTTCATCCCAAACATGGGCAACATTTTCTTTCAAGATTGGGAAAAGAATCTGTCTCTGTAGATTAACTAGACCACCTTGTTTTCCAGAAACCTCTCTCACATTAGATAGAAACCAGCTAAGTTCAAAATGATGGGAAATTCTCTCGAAAACTAGCTTAGCAAGGGTTGTTTTGCCTACCCCGCCCATCCCCCATATCCCTATAAAGCGGACATCATTTTCTTCGGGAGCTAAATGCAAGCGTAGTTGATCAAGTGCAAAATCAATTCTGACTAACTTCTCATCAGAATCTAACAACGTGACTGTAGGATTCACTTTCTTCCACACATGTTTGACAATGTCATCGACAAGCTCTGCTTCTGACCTACAAAGTATTAAAAATAACCATTAATCCATAAATATAACATCCAAGGTTGTTTGTTGTATTAAAGGAAGAATTGAAATGTAACATCCATGTAGGGCTCTTGTTAAGACACACACAAGTTGTTCATGGATGCATGCTTACTTATAAGTTTTTGAATCTAAGCCAGTGAGATCGGCAACTTTTCTTAAAGCGGCTCTCCACCGATTCAGCTTCTCTGCATCTCCACTAAACCTTTCTTCATGCTTAGTGAAAGCTTCCGCAAAACTCCCCTTTTGGTTACGTACATCGGAAGGATCCACGTCATAAAAGATTGGCAGAATTCTTTTGGTGTTTTCAATGCATTCAAGAATCTTTGAGAGTTCATCCAAGCACCAAGTGGAAGAAGCGTAATTTGGGGAGAGAACAATGATGGCAAGATATGATTCTTCGATTGCGGTCAACAGCTCCAGAGAAATAGGTGCTCCTACTTCAAGTTCTCGATCGTCCTTGAAAGTTCTCATTGCTTGCCAGTGGGCCAATGCACTGTCTAAATGAGAGATTAAACCCCAGCGGGTGTCTTCGCCCCTGAAACTCAGAAAAACATCATGCTTCCATCGAAAAACATCATGCTTCCATCGAGGAGGAGCCCATTCTGCTGAAGTACGAGATGTAGAAGCTCTGTGGGTGCTCAAGGCCATGGGAGAAAAACAGTTCCTGGAAATCTGGTTCTGCAAACACTCAGTAAATACGTAAAGAGAAAATGATCTATGAAAAAAAAAATGGCAGCTTTAATTTTTCTTTTGGTAATTGAAAACGTATTAAGCAGAAGAGAAGAAGGGCAGAAAGCAAATACCCAGCAAAACAAACTCGAGATCAATGAAAGAGAAACACACCAACTCAAACAATAGCTCAGCAGAACAACAAATTAACAAATCACAAAGCCAGAGAATTGGCAAGAAAACAACCACAAGAACCAATCCAACCAAAACCCACCCAAAAAAACAGAGAGAGGTAGTGAACACGCTTTCTACTTTTTTCTGTGAGTTGTAGAGCCAGTGGGTCTGGTAGAGCCAATGTACTATAAAAGTGATATGACAAATGTTTTCCACCCAGAAAGTGAAAGGAAATTTCAAGGAAACTTCCTTTCTCAACAAAGTGATCGGGTGCCAAGGTGTACTTGTAAAATTCCAAGCAAGTTCCCAACTTTTTATTTATGAGAAAATCCAGTTTTTTGTTTTGCTTTTTCCAGGTTTTTGTTTTGCTTTTTCCAATTTACACACGCAATTGTGTAGTTAGTTAATATTTACTGATGCGGAGGGAATTAAACACATAATTGCTTAGTATAAAAATAATTAAGAAAAAGTTCTTAACGGCTCGAGTTATTGTGACTTTTAGTTCAGTTTTGCAATTAGAATATTTAACAAATTCAATTGTGTAGTTGCAATTTCATACGAGAGTGAGAGAGAGAGAGAGAGAGAGGGCAATGTATAAAGCAAATAATGGGAGAGAGGGAGAGAGATGGAATAGAATAAATAAGATCTGACCTGTACCAAGTTTCGCGGCACAATCTCAGCCGTCAATCTGCCATCGATTACGTGTTCGGTAGGAGGCCGCTGGTGGAAGAAAACGATGGGGGTTAGAGATTGACAAGGACAGAAAGCATTAGATCCACCGCCACTTAATTGTCTCCTTCTTCACAAAGCGAATCGGTCCAGGTTAGCTGCCGAATCTGTGGAAATTGCATCGAGATCCAGCGGAAACTTCTGAGTAAGTCTTGCTTCCCAAACGTTGACTCAATTTTAGCATATTTATTTAGAGTAGGTTTGGATTTTCAAATACATCAGTTGAGGATTTTCAAGGTCTCGGTCGTCCATGAAAGTTCTAACTGCTGCAAAATCCAACATCAGCTCTAATTGTAAAAGATCGATCAATGGATTCCATATCTCCACTTACCAAACTTTAACTTAGCAAACTAATCTAATTTCTAAGCTTCTGCTTGCGCCTAAACTACATACAAATTTTCTTATTGAGGTCGCCAAAGCAACCGCTGCACCTATTTGTCCACTAAGCCCAACATGTTTTATACTTGGGAAATCTCTAACCAAGCATGGGTAAGTGTCATTTTCATTGTATTGAGATCCCAGCATGAGCTTGTATGAGTAGTTAATGATGGAGATGTATTTGATCCAAGCAATGAAAGCAGGAACATGTTGAACAAAGAAACCTCCAGCTAGCAGAAATGACACCATGAGGACTGATGCAAGTACTGCGGCCTTTTTTTGGTATATTACCAGAGCCCCAAGAGCCAGCCCCATGCCTTGAGCCACTAACACACTGAGTAGCAGAACAAGCAAGGTGTGGAAAAAGTGTCCTGCTGTGGGTTTGAGCCCCGCCATCCAATATGTTATGGTGACAAATAGGGTTGGAAGGGCAAGCTCCATGGGGAGATCAGCAACAATCCTTGATATGAAATACGAGGAGAGCCTGAATGTGCCTGATGATCTTTCCTTTTCAAGCATCTTGTGCTCTTGCGGGAAGGTGAAAATTGCTTGGAGCAGAGGGAAAAACCCCCAAAATTCAGACATAAAGAAGAGAAGCCCAGTCTGCATACATAACCGAAAAAGATTCTCAAAGTTGTTAAAATGGGTTATGTTTGAGGAGCTAGGATGTCTTTGCAAATTCTTATCCAGAAAAAAATTTCTTCTGCATGCTGAAACTTAGGCATTCCATCAAGTGATACTTTATGTCATGCTTAGCATAAACCCAATAGCCTATATCTTCAACTAATAAACCATATCCCGAAAAGGGAAACAAATCATACCCTCTGAACGGTATGAATCATAGTGAAACACATTTTTTTACTACATTAATAAACCATATCATATATGTGACAAGTGAAGTATCAATTAGTAATTAGTCATAATAATTGATAATATGTCCCTTTTAATACTAGTCTAATGATATTAGCACTAATTATATTAGACTTTTGATTGAATCTGTCCCATGAAAATGCATATTGAAATTCCCCATGTAACCAAAAAAAAAGAAAATGCATATTGCAAATGCTAGAAAAAGGGAGAGGAAGGAAGTGTACGTTACCCGATCCTGCAAGTGGGAAATATTTGACTGCCACCATAGTAGCCCAGCAAGAAGAGCCACCGCCACAACCTGGTTAATCTGGCTACCAGAGAAGGACTCGTGCCTCCTCTCTTTCAGTCCTCTCCTAAGCAACACAGAGAATTGTTGCCACCAAGTAGTGGGCCATTTCGCAAAGTTCTTGTCTTCTAATCCATCTTGAAAATGGCTGGAGGTTTCTTGAAGTTGCTCCCCTTGAAGTTGAGCTTTCAAATTATATAAACGGTTGTGCTTATAGGCCAAGGCTAGGCTCTGCTTCACCTTGCTTTTGTTTTCATGCGATGCATCAGGTGCCAGACTGTAAAATTGTTATAGAAGATATTGTGCCGGAATGAATGATTCTATTGATTGTACAACGTTCTTATACAGGGAGAATACAAGCCTAACTAGGAAAATATACATAGCCTAACTAGGAAAAGAATTGTATAGCAATTCTAGGAAAAGTCAAATAATTACAAAGAAGGTTTTCCTATTCTAGTTCCCGTAGAATCTGGTATTGATTACTTTCCAACACTCCCCCTCAAGTTGGAGAGTGAATATCAAGAACTCCCAACTTGCCTAGCATGGATAAGAAGGGATCTTTTCCCAAGGGTTTGGTGAACATGTCTGCTAGTTGATGTGAAGAAGGTATGAACTTGGTAGAGACTGTGCCATCTTGTATCTTGTCTCTGATGAAGTGACAGTCCATCTCTATATGACGAGTTCTATCATGAAAGACTGGATTAGCAGCAATATGTAGTGCAGCTTTGTTGTCACAATGGAGAATTGAGGCTTCTGGATGTGGAAGATGTAGGTCACATAACAGGCTTCGTAGCCAAGTGAGCTCGCAACATGCTCCCGTCATAGCTCGATATTCTGCCTCTGCAGAAGATAATGAGACAGTTTTTTGTCTCTTAGTCCTCCAAGAAATTAATGAATTCCCAAGAAATACGCAATACCCAGTCGTGGATCTCCTCGTCATAGGACACCCCGCCCAATCAGAATCACAATAAGCACGTAGCTTCAAGTTATTTCCAGCTGAAAATAATAGACCTTGCCCTGGTGCATTTTTAAGATACTTCAGTATTCTGAGAGCTGCTTCCATATGCGGCATTCGGGGTGCATGCATAAATCGACTAAGCACATGTACTGCATATGTGATGTCAGGACGTGTGATGGTGAGATATATTAGGCGCCCTACCAATCTTCTAAATTGAGATGGATCTTTGAGTAAATCACCTGCATCAGAAAGTTTGGTGCCTTGTTCCATGGGAAAGGCTACCGGTTTTGCTCCCAAAATGCCACTGTCTTTGAGTATGTCAAGGGTGTATTTTCTTTGTGAAATACATATGCCCTGTTTTGAACGGGAAACTTCAATCCCTAAAAAATACTTGAGATCTCCAAGGTCCTTTATTTTGAACCGTGACTGTAGAAATTGCTTAAGAGATGAGATTGCCTTTTGATCATTCCCAGTTATTAGTATGTCATCAACATAAATTAACAAGGCTGTAAACGATGTACCTTTCTTGCATGTAAAAAGAGAATAATCTGCCTTGGATTGGATAAACCCAGCAGCCAGAACAGCTTCAGTGAATTTGGCAAACCATTGCCTAGATGCCTGCTTGAGCCCATAGAGTGATTTATTGAGGCGACACACAAGATTCTCCCCCAGTCGCCGGAGACCGGGAGGAGGTGACATGTAAATTTCTTCATGGAGATCCCCATGCAGAAAAGCATTGTTAACATCTAATTGGCTAAGGGACCATTTTTGAGCAGCGGCGATAGCAAGCAAACAACGTACAGTAATCATCTTGGCCGTGGGAGAGAAAGTATCATGATAATCAATCCCCTCAGTTTGAGTATATCCTTTGGCAACGAGGCGAGCCTTATAGCGTTCGATGGAACCGTCAGAACGGTGCTTGATTTTGTAAACCCATCGACAACCAATGGGGTGTTTGTCGGGGGGCAAAGTAGTGAGAGTCCATGTGTTGTTCGATGTTAAGGCCTCAAGTTCAGAGCGCATAGCTTGTTGCCAATTGGGATCTGCAGCAGCCTCTGTAAAGCAAGAAGGTTCCACACTACTACTGACAGTTGCAATAAAAGAGAGATGTGAAGGTGAGTAACGATGATATGAGAGAAAATTACAGAGAGGATAACGAGTACCTTTGGGCTGGATCGGCAGCGAGGAAGACGATGATGCGGGTCTGGGCACTAGTACGTGATTAAGAACATAATCTTTTTGCCAGACGGGGGCTTGTTTGGAACGCTGAGAAACTCTGACAGGTGGATTGGTAGAAAGAGGAGGAGTAGAAAGTGGAAGAGAAGCGGGTTGTTCTGGGTTTGTAAGTGCAATAGGTGATGATGTGGTGGGGTCGGCTGGAGAAAGAGGTGGGTCAATGGGATAAAAAGAAGAATGGTTGGCTGGAGGGTTAGGCGTGGCTGGAGATATAGGATCATCTTGGCTTGAAAGTGTGTTGTTGGGTTCAGGGGAAAAAGTTGGGTTGGTTGGAGGAAAGTCATGTGGGCCCAAGGTTGGATGACATGGATCAAGGTCTGCTATATGTGGTGTGGGTAGGACAGGCAATTGGACTGATGGTGTGGTTGGGCTGAGAGTGTGGAAAGGGAATTTGTGCTCAAAAAAGTTAACATCCCTGTTGATGAAAATTTTGTGGGTAGTGAGATCATACAACTTGTAAGCTTTTTGCCCACTAGGATACCCTAAAAAAATGCTCTTCTTGGCACGAGCATCAAATTTGGATGTGGGATGATTATTGGTGGCAAAAGCAAGACACCCAAAGACTCTCATATGTTTATAGGAAGGTGGTTTCCCATATAATTTTTCAAAAGGAGTTTGCTGGGCTAATAGTTTGGTGGGAATTCGGTTAATGATATGAGCAGCGGTAAGCACTCCTTCTCCCCAAAATCGAAGAGGAAGGTGGGCTTGAAAAAGTAAAGCCCGAGCCATTTCAATGAGATGTCGATGTTTGCGTTCTACGACCCCGTTTTGTTGGGGAGTGTAAACGCAAGATCGTTGGTAAATGACCCCATGATCTGTGAAAAAATTGCGAAGGGAATAAAATTCTCCCCCATTGTCCACACGTATCTGTTTGATTTTGGTGTTGAACTGTGTTTGGGTATAGGCAAAAAAGGATCGAAGGTGCTCTTGTGTTTCACTTTTATTGTGCATGAGAAAAATCCATGTAAACCTTGTAAAATCATCCACCACAGTCAAAAAATAATGTGCCCCGGATAAAGAGGCGATTTTATGTGGACCCCAAATATCACAATGAATGAGTGCGAAAGGGTGTGAGGAGGTGATGGAACTATTAGTAAATGGGAGTCGTGTCTGTTTGGCCAAGGGACAAATATCACAAATATTATTTGAAGAACAAGGAAAATTTAACAATGTTTTGGACATAAAATTTAAGCGGGCCAAAGATAGGTGACCCAAACGGCGATGCCATAAATCTGCGGAAGCTGAAGCCAAATGACAAGATGGATCAGATTTATTTGGGGAGGAGTTTGGAGAAGCTAACGCTGCTAAATAGTACAAGCCTCCACGTCGCTTACCCAGACCAATCGTCTTCCTCGTAGCCAAATCCTGCAAAACACACCATTGTGGAAAGAAAGTCACTGAACAAGATAAATCCTCTGTAATCTTACTCACAGACATCAAGTCAACTTTGAATGTGGGAACCCCCAACACATCTTTTAAAAATAAATATGAATTTATTGGTAAAGTGCCAGTAGCAGTAATTGGAGCCTGGTCTCCGCTTGGTAACTTCACAGGTGGCATGGTGGAATGCTTCACATTTGTGAGCAAATGAGGGGAAGACGTGATATGATCTGTCGCCCCGCTATCAATAATCCAATCAAGTGTTGTAGAGCAATTTTTAAACAAACCTGAACTGGCAAGATTTGCTTGGGAATCAGGCTGTGAATCACTTTCCTTCTCTTTCAGGACTGAACATATTTGCTTATATTGTTGATTGGTGAGGTTGGGCATCACGGCTTTCACATCATAAAAACTAGGATTTGCATCCACATGGTTTGCTGAAGAAGATTTATTGCGGCCCCCACCATCTTTTGATTTGTTATTGCCTCCTCCCGATTTGTGTAGTCTATGCCATGAAGGATAGCCATGCAATTTCCAACATGTTTCAACAACATGGTTTGTATCCCCACAATGAGAACAAAGGAACGGTTGTTGGCTGAAACTGGAGTTGGGTAGCGACTGATTGGGCCTGTATTGCTGCTGCTGCTGTTGTTGGCCAATGTTAGGCCGTTGATTATTGTTGGCCCGATGTTGTTGATGACTGGATCGCACCACCATCGCTGCACTTTCAGCTACAACCCGTGCAGAACCTAATTCTCTCTGTTTTTCCTCTTGCGAGACCAACGCATATGCTCTACGAAGGCTTGGCAAAGGATTCATAAGTAAAATCTGCCCCCTTACAGCACTGTAGGATTCATTTAAACCCATTAGGAATTGCATGAGGGCATTGCGTTCCTCTCGTTCATGATGCTTCTTCATAGCACCACATGAACATGTTGGCGAATCGTTGTAAGAAGCCAATTCATCCCACAACCCTTTCATCTTGGTGAAATAGCCAGCGATAGACATCTGCCCTTGATGGAGAGAAGCAATATCTCGTTGTAGTTGGAAAATCCTCGGTGCGTTGCTTTGAGAAAATCGCTCCTTCAGGTCCTCCCAAATCTCATGTGCTGTTGTCGAGTAGATGACGCTATCGGCGATCTCAGGTTCAATGGAATTAAGGATCCATGAGAGCACCATATCATTACACTGTAACCAGCGAGAGTAATGATCTGGATTGCTCTTCTCTGACGGTATTTGCACGGTCCCTTCAACGAACCCTAGCTTATTTTTTGCGCCAAGGGATAAGCGAATTGACCGGCACCACGTTGTGTAATTATCGCCGGTAAGGAGTTTGGGAACAAGTACCATGCCTGGATGGTCACTGTGATGAACAAAAAAAGGATTGCTGGCGTCATTTGCACCACCATCCTTGGAGGCACCAGAACCTCCATCTTTCTTCGTAGGCTTGCTCTGCTCGTCGTCTCCCATGGAGAAGTAGCGAAACAAGAAAAATATCTAAATTTTTGTTTAAAAAGGAGAACGGCAAAAAAACACAAGAGCTAGGGTTTTTCCTGCTCTGATACCATGTAAAATTGTTATAGAAGATATTGTGCCGGAATGAATGATTCTATTGATTGTACAACGTTCTTATACAGGGAGAATACAAGCCTAACTAGGAAAATATACATAGCCTAACTAGGAAAAGAATTGTATAGCAATTCTAGGAAAAGTCAAATAATTACAAAGAAGGTTTTCCTATTCTAGTTCCCGTAGAATCTGGTATTGATTACTTTCCAACACTGCACTACATATAAAATGCAACAAAAATTACTCACACAAACAATTTCACAAACATCTAATATACACTTGTAGACACACTAGCATGCACCATGACGCACTTGTAGGGTAATCAAAAAGTAAAACTAACATCTAATATACACTTCACACTAAAATCCTATATATAGCAAACATGGCACAAAAGAATAATGAAAAAGTAAAACTATAGCCAAAAAAATCACACAAAATTACAACATTGATGATAGTTAATGCGTTTTGAATAAGAATAAATTCCCCAAGCATATCTAACAATGCTACAAACATTTCCAAGACAATTTTGGGGTTTCTAATCCCCAAACATAAGAATAAATTCTAAGGTTCTAGCCTAGTGGAAAAGGTCATTGACTTGTAGAGCATAGGTCTCAAGTTTGAACTCCCATGACATCTTAGTTGTGTGTGTGAGTGAAACCCTCATTCCTTTTAATTTAGACTATCGCATATACTAAAAACAAAATAGTAAACTCTTAGTGGTCCAAAATTGGATTTCCTAGAAATTTATTCAAACTCATTTTGGGAGTTCGAACGGTAATTAACTATGGCCCAAAGTCAAGGAAGTCATTGAACGAAGAGATGGGCCTAAGTTACATACAATTACTGAACCCACGACCCATAACCCATGCTTGCATAAATCTCAGGATTTTGACAGCTGAAATAAAAAATGAAGCTACGAATTATTAAAAAAGAAACATACCATTGGCAAGGTCCAACAGAAAATCCGCAGGATTCATAGCTACCAATGGGACATAGCCAATGCCCAAAAAATAGTCCATGACCTCCGATACTTTTCCGAAATACAAACAATTCCCTTCCGATAACAACACCACCTTATGAAACATGTAGAAAATCCTACTTGAAGGTTGATGTATGGTCATCACAATTGTTCTTCCTCCACTTGCCAAATCCCACAATGCCGACACAATCTGTTGTGCCGTCGTCGAATCGAGTCCCGAGGTGGGCTCATCCAAGAAGAGCAAGCTAGGGTTTACGAGTAATTCTTGGCCTATGCTAACCCTTCTTCTCTCCGCACCCGAAACACCCCTCAAGAACTCACCCCCAACAACGCTGTTCTTGCACTTGGTTAACTCCAGTTGTATAATCACGGCCTCAGCTTGCATAGCCTTCTTGGCTTTCGATAGCGAGTTGGGCAAGCAAAGAAGGGCTGTGTAGAATAGGGTTTCGGTGACCGTCAAGTGGGGGTAGAGAAAGTCGTCTTGGGTTACAAAGCCAGTGTTTCTTTTCATTGCGTTTGAGAATGGTTTGTTGTTGTAGGTTATGGCACCGCTGAGTCTACCGCTTAGCCGGCCTCCGAGCACAGTTAGGAGAGTCGTTTTGCCGCTCCCGGAGGGGCCGAGCATGGCGAGGATTTCCCCCGGTTGAACGAGGCCCGAGACACTGTTTAAGATCACTTTCTCTTCGTTCTTGGTACTATTCTTCTGTTTGATCTTGTAAACCACGTCTTCAAACTGCGTAAATGTGATTTAGTATAAGAAAAAAAGTGAGAGAAGACACCATTTCTCTACATATATATACCTTCAATGTGACAGGTCGAATGGCTTCCTTGAAGATAGCTGGAGCTTCAGTAGCAGTTTGAATCTCTATATCCAATATTTCTTGCTCCATGCTTGCGTGATGGTGAGGTCTCTCTTTCCCTCTCTCCATTAAGCTAAAACCCTCCCTCTCCCAATGGCAGCCAAGAAAAAACATAAAAAAACACTCTACGCCGCCCAGCCAGCCAGCCACATCTTAGGCCGTGTGACATCTAGAGAGCCAGCCAGCCGCATATGTTCCAATGTTAGACAATAAAATTGTATAAAAATTTATTTTTCTCTGCTATGAAAGTTTAAAAAGCCAACCTTCATTAAAATACTATAGCTACTCACTCTTCTAGTTGCTCTTTTTACCTCTCATCCGATTATTTTTTTACTTTTTTTTTTCCCTCATCAGGTATTTTTTTTTTAATTTCTTTCTTTCCAACGTTTTCTTCTCATATATTCTAGCTTCATGCCTGTTTTTTCATCATTATATAGAAGAGGATGCTTCTGTTTGTGCTATTAATAAGTTTCTTTTATTTATATAGTTACTCTTTGGTTTCGATTTGCTAATCCAACAACAATCCCCACATGTGTATTTTTTATGTCAAATACAGTTGAGTTTATTTGGTAAGTTCCGCCTAACCGGCTTTAAAATTCTAGATTTGCCAATACTCTCCCTCACAATAAAAAAAAACCACTCTCTTTTTTGGAGTTACATCACTGAAAGAGAATTTCAAATTTAATAGCTGATCTCTCTCTCTCTTTCTCTAAGTTAAAACTCTCCCTCTCCCTCACAGTCGAAAACCACTCTCGCTTTTGGAGTTACAGCTATATCCAATTTAATAGTTGTTCAGTCATAATATAGTTTATCAATATTCTCACGTTGTCCTCTTTGGTTTTGCAATTAGAAAAAAAGATATGCGGTGTTACTAAGTAATATCCTGTCAACACTTTGAAAATAAAGTTAACCATTGTTGGACTCCTGCTAAACAAGAAAATAAGGATCCACTGAAAGCAATTCTGTAGGGGGTTCTAACTCCATACACAAATAATGATAATTGAATGATAACAATTCCGTTGATAAAAGCAAGACTATTACACTTATTTTGACAGCTCATTCGTGGCCGATGTCGGCTAGAATGACGCGCGCAAGCCATTTCACTACTTCTGTAGTCATTCTGCAACCTTAAATCATACTGACACCTAGAAACTGGCCTTCATAATAGCTTACATCATCAAATAATAAAATACTCAAGCGTTTGTTCTTTTTTGCAAGGAAACTAACACAAATTCTAGACGCCACCAGCCTTATATTACCACCACCAACGGACAGCATAGGCCGGACTTTCTTCTTGTTTTTGTTTCTTATTGGTCTAAGCAATTTGTGATCACCCACCAAGTTCATTTTCTTGTATTATTTAATAAGAAGATATGTACAATCACTTACTAATATTATCAAAGAATAAAAATCTGAAACTATTATGCATACCTTGCTTTTTGCATATCTAAGCTCCTAATGACAGTTTGGTTAGTAGCATTCTTTGGTTCTTCTACTGTAAACATGTCAAAAAATTTATTATCTATTAACTACAACAAGGATAAATAGTACTCACATACTTGGTAAAGAAAAAAAAAAAAAAAAGCTTACAGAGAGTGTAAGTATGAAAAAGCGAAAGAGAGTGTAAGTGAAGAAAAGAGGAATGGAAAAATAAGCTCCCTAATTAAATTAAGAAATTAGTCATTTGGTCATTTTTGGGTTTTTTCCTCCAAATATCACGTATGAAGGTTTCATTAATTAATGCCTTAATTAAACCGAATTAGCTTATACCGTCGATCCTTCAACCAACGGCCAACATTTTTTCTAACTGTTTTCAATGCTAAAAATACAGGTCCAAAGGTCCAAAATCAAATCTACTTGTAAAAATATTTAAATAATTATTCTAAATCATATTCAACCCAAAAACTCATCCCAAACTCAAAAATTATTGCAATTAAGAGAAATAGAATTATTGCCATATATTGTAAAAAGGCTTCTAGCTCAATTGTTAATATATGTTATGTTCCTAAGGTGGTTGTTGTTGTTGTTTGTTTGTTTGTTGTTGTTTTTTTAATTTATATTATTATTATTATTATTATTTATAATGGAGTTTCTCACTTAAATTTCTTTTGATTAAAAAGGAAGAAAAAATTATTACAAAGAGACTTTTATAGGACGATCATACCACGACATCATGCTGATGTGATATGACTATCTACTTAAAGAGCACTTTTATATTGCAAAAAGAGCTTCTAACTCATGTGATTAATATCTGTTACTCATGAACTCAAAGTGCTCCTTTCCTTTATATGTTCAGAAGCCTCGCTCGTAGGTTAGCTAAGTTTGCTTTCTCTATTTTGGGTTGTATTGATTGAGGATCTTGATTTTATCTAACAGGGCCTCATGAAGATTATATATAGCTTGTGGGATCAAGCTTCTTGCCGCCCTTGCTGTTATCAGTTTAATTCTTATGATCCTATTACTTTCATTATTTCCTGTAAATAAGTATATATCACATTAACAAAAAAGTAGATTCCTTCTCACCTATCGTGAGTAAGAAACATTATCCTTTCTGTACATATAAATATATAACTTGCATTGCACGTATGTATGTTTATATCCGTGTATTAGGTTAAGAGAAGCTAATGTGCAACCTGGAATTCTATTGATCCAGCATGTTGAGGCCACCAACCTAAATCCAACTTTTTCTTTCAATAATTACTACTTGTTTGAATCTGATTAATATAATAATGTTTTGTGGACTAATATTTTCCTTAATTAATTGCTCTTAACCACTCCAAAGCATTGCTGCTTCGATGGATAATTAATTTTTTTGACTCTTGACGCAAAAATATATGGATGTTCTAGAAATGATAAGTGGGCAAGTTTAAGTGGTTTTACTTTTGAAGTTTTCCACGGTCAACTAGCTAGCTAGGAAAGTTCTTTTATCACATTGTTCAAGTAAAAAGATAATCAAAGATAATCTGTAAATTAAGGAAAGAGTCTAAATTTCACACTATATATAATATTGGAAAGGAATTGCTCAGCTTGATGAGGAAAGTAGAGTGAAATAAAAGTACGTTTGTGGAAGGGTTTCGTTGCCACAACTCCAGAATCAGAAGGCTTAAACGGGTTTCGTTACTTGATGCGTTTATAACAATCATCTAAAAACAGGAAAATAATCTTTAAACACAATAATCGATCAAGCATTAGCAAATAGTAAAACTAGATTTTAACCAAAAAGATAAAATTAACCAAGTATAAAATGACACAAAATCCCCTTGAAACACTCTACGAAGCTTGCTTCTCCTCCTCAGCAGCTTCAAAGGTCTCACTGGCAACAAGCTCAGGGACCTCGTCATCATCATCCTCTTGTGGAGTGGTTCCACCAGCAGCACCAGTACCAGGCGCTTGCTTCTGGAACTGCTCTGCCAGTTTCATCAAATTGTCCAAGTTATCTGGCCCTGAAAATAATTAAAGGTGTCATGAGGAATTCTCCAACTCCTCTTTTAACTTTGAGGACAAAAACAAGAACAAAATGTAAGGATCACATGTAAGGATCACATGCACACTTACCCAAGTGGCTGATAATATACTGGAAAGAATATCTTGCAACTCTACAATGTTAGACGTGTAGATGTCAAACTCATTAAAGTGTGGTCTTATAATCATCAACGGATTCTAAGACTTGATATCAATTAGGAGTTCAAATACAACTAGACCTGCAGCTCTATTAAAGTTAGTGTTTTAAGTCTAATATAAGAGCTAGAAGGATTCCTATTTTAATTGTGGATTAGAAGTTATAAACCTAATGCAATAAGGACTTCTTAAGAGTTCCTTGATGGGCAAGACTCTTAGGAAGATGCATATAAATACAAGTGCCCCTGCTCAACCGATCAAGCCAACCACACAAAAGAATTCACCCCATCTAGAATGAGTGTATGAAGGGATCGGATTGAGGAGATGTGCTCTTGTATATTCTTGATGTGTGTTCTATCATGTGTAGTCATTAATAGATTACATGTGGTATCAGAGCCCAGGCTACACGTTTTAGAACCAAAAGAAATCGCCCACCTTTTCTGCCGCAACAATTGGGTGATAAACTATCTCCTAGATCCATTTCCCCATATGTATCCCCAACCGAACTTGTTTCTTGCCCATGTCGATAGCCAGATACAAAAGCATGGATCAAGAATGGTGTATGACCTTGGATCAATTCCCTTCCACTACTTCCTGACTAAGTCTCCACATTTGATTTTGGGGTATGATGTTTTTTTATTCAGTTAGTTGCATAAATTTTCGCTGCTTTTGAGTGAACTATAAACCATGACATGCTTTCAAGTTTTATATTTCAGTTTTAATGGCTACGATTGAATTAACTAAAGTTTTCTGAAAGAATGGGCAAACTGCTGTTGTTGTCATATTGTTGTGACATGTTTTTAATGAAATTGCTAAAGAAAGACAAGCATAAATTTATGTTGCAATTAATAAGGACTAGTGAATCAGTTTTATCCTACATAATTGACAAGTTTTATGAACAAAGACCTGTGCCATATTTCAATCCAAAGCCATGGTTTTTTTTTTTTTTTTTTTTTTTCTCTTATCAATTTGGTATTTTGCCTTTTGCCATGACTAAAGTTATTGTTAATTGAATATCATTATGTTTTGCGGATAGTTTTTCAGAAGCATAAAGAATACATGTGTACATATTCAAAGCTTAAGACAATTATCTTCTTCAAGCATGACAGAGAATTAAACTTCGCAATGCAATATATATTGAAACTAGAATAATTGCGTGTTCAATAATTGGCTTATAAGGCTACTTGTTTCATAATATCATGCTCGCATGTAATTGATCATTAGTCATGGAAGCATGTAGTGTTAAACAAATTGCATATCTTATTTGATAAGGTATGATCAAGGGCATAAGGTTATTATTGCTCGATCATGCTGTAAAAGACTTTTGATCAATGATTTGGAATCTGTTATGCAAATTGAATGAGCCACAGCTGCTCAGTTTGTATGAGAAGGTTTTAAACTCTATAGTTTGGTCAATAATTGCATCTATATTAATAGCCTTCTGTATTATTCTCCATCCACAGATGGGAATTGTATAGATTGATAATAATATGATGGAACAATCTGGATAGTAGACTGCATAAACTATCAAGTCTTCTCTACATCCACAGATGTGAGTTTTCTTGCACAGGAAGTTTATGCAGTTCATTGTCTGGGATTTTGGAATATGGTAATTTACACCCACAGGTATAAATTAACGTATTTAAGTAAAGATTTTGGGGACAGTTTATCCATGTATATTCATGGTGGAGTGATGCAAAAACAACATATGTGAATTAATAGGAATTTCCCTCTATCCACAGATGTGAGGATTTAACCTATGAAAGGAATTCATATATGAACTCTCTTGATGATCACTAAAAACATGTTTGATTCTCAACCCACAGGTGTGAATCAATAATGTACAGATATTTTAACATTATGGGACAGCTTACTCAAGTATGTTTGTGTTTGAAAAATTTTCGGAATGTCACAATGAACCTACTCCATTGGGCGCATATACGGTTTTGTTTTGTTATATGGATTGTAACATGATACATGTCCTATTTATCGGTTTTGATAAATCTCACGTGTTTGAGTTGTTGATAATAATTTATTAATAGTGATCTTAAATAGTCATAAAAGTTGTTTTCATGACTCAAGGAAAGATAATTTTGGTTGATCACATAAAGGGAAACGTGAGCTATTTTGGAACTTTCTTGCTTGGCTAAATTGTTTGTTTATGTATGGACATATTTGAGACTTGGTTGCCTTTTGTATGTATTTAAGTGAATGTTTTGTAGCATCAATGCAACTTCACATGTAAAAGGATTGATCTGTAGGTGATTTGGATTAAACCATGTATAGTTGGACTGATCCACATGTCTAAAAGTATTAATTCGTATTTGATGGATTGAATCATGTAAATTTGGATTAATCCATAAGGTTGTGTTCATCATAAAATAAATTGGCTGTTCTGTAAGGCCATGCAATATGAAGCTTAGATCATGTTTAAGGATATTGTATTTTTGTTATTTCTTGATTGAATGAGTTGCATGGTTCAAACTGCACTTTTGATTAAGGCTCACTGATTTTGTTTTGAATAAAAAGTGGCACATTGCAATATATAAGATACTCAAGGTACGAACGATCTTTTGATTGCTCAAAGTGTTTAAACTTGATAAAGTGATATTTTATATTTTACCTTTGTGATATGTATTAATTATTTTGCACCTTCATAGAACTTAATGTTGAATGTTTAGAATGCATAAGGATAACTAAATTCTGAGATGTATACAGTATATTGTTAGCATTCATAAATTTATAGTTGACAAATTTTCAGTTTTGAACTACGCTAACATGTCGTCTGTTCGGGTGAATTTATAATTCGAATTAACTAATGAAAACATTAGGAAAGAAGGATGATTTTCTAAGTTATCTGTAGGCGCTGATTTCATGAAAATATGTTGAGAATTGAATTTTTGGTGAATTTATAAAGTTGAAACAGATGCACAGGAATTTTCCTGACAGTTTCTGCATTATGTATAAAGATTGTTGAATGACTCACCTAAAGATCTTCAAATGACCTGAATTTTTGATATGTTAAGAATATACGTGTCTTCGTGAATTCTGCAAATTTTCGTGATTATTGGATATATAGTTTATTTGTGAGAATTTTATTAGTGATCTGTGTTCAGGAAAAGTATGTGCTGACAGATTTTCTAAGTAATTTTGTAGATCTATTTTAGACCTCTCAATTAGCTATAAATGACTCTATAATTTTTAGGTATGAAGATTAATGTCTCTAGTTTGTTTCATGAAATTTGATGCTAATCTGACTTATAAATTAATGGTGGTAAATTCTCAAGTAATCACATGTCATTGCTGGAAATTTCTTGACAGTTTGTGCATTTAGGCTTATACTGTGAAGTACTTTAGGAGCACGCCTTGAAAGTTCTTTTACACCATTTTGTCACAGTATTTCTAATCATAAGGTTATTGTTGCACATATATTGAAGTAGCAAAGTAGTGAGTGTTTGCCCAAGTGGGAGAAGTGATGTAAAGTTTTGGGCTTCACACTCAAGACTTTATATCTTGTATTTTGATAAAGCTCATAAAGGTTTTGGAACATACTTGGAACTGTTTTCTGGTTGTTGACACATTGAAGTTTTACATCTTAAGTGTTGGTTTTATGCATCTATATATTTTATTACCAATTTTGGATACCTGGCTGTTTCGTTTTTGGCTACTAAAGTTCTTACCTTGCTTACGCTTTTTAGTTTGCAATGGTTAAAGAAAATTTAATTGATATATAAAGTACAAAGTGAATAAAGTTTAATGCATTCATTACAGTTTTGTTATTTCTCAAACTAAGTCCAATCTGCATGACATGTTATATGTTTTTCAAGATATGTGTTAGTAAAGTGCTATTTTGAGAAATAAATTGAAGGAATTAAAGTTGAGGCCTAATCCTGAGGAAACAATTTTAGTGAAAATAATATGATTTGTTCTATGCTCATTTCTTGATACATTTTTTGTGCAAAATGTTTGATGAGTGGGAGCATTCAATGATCTTCCTTGTTGCATACATTTAGTTTTGAATGTTTATGATTAATCACTTAATGTTCTAGTTCTTCATTAAGGGTTTTAAGGCTAATACGAACAAAGATTGTTTGGATGTGTTAATTGTTATTGTTAATTCATATTTTCAGTTAACAGTGGTTAATCAATGACTTTTACCTTTCATTAAATTTATGATTACTGATAAAGCATTAAGGTTTTTGTTTCAAGCTTGTAAGGTGGAAGGTAAATAAAAGGAAATTGCATTGGTTGATTGATTTACTGTATGAGGTTATTCCCAAAAGTATTAATGGGAAATTTGATTCAATTTTGGTTATGCCATTCATTTTCTATATGCAAAATCAGTGGGAGCCGAGTTTTATTCCACTTAATTTCATTATTTTCTTGGGGACAGTTCAGTTATTTTGTTTACTACTGTTTGGTTCAATTCTTTTAATAAATTATGTGACTTCAGTTTTATGTTTATTATTCTTGACAAATGAATCCAGTTACATGTCATCATGCAGTATAGCTAGCTACAGTCACTGCATAAGACATGAATTCATACCAGAGTCATTAAGGAGAGATCTTGGTAATCTCTAAAGGGAGGGCATATGAATGAAAGTGACCTTTGTAAACACAAATTAAGTTTGGTCATGATCATTCTGCATTCTAGTCTTGACGGAAGTCTCATGTGATCTTGAGAGCTCGTATGTGTAATTATAAAGACTTTGAAATACTGAAATGTTCAATAAGTCTTGATAGTTCCATGCGTGTTCTTTTGATTGACAGTGACTTGATTAGGAATTATAGTTGAATTGAATTCCATAGGCCTTACAGTAATTGATATTGAGTTCTTGATGATCATTAGACCAAGTGGGAGAATGTTAGACGTGTAGATGTCAAACTCATTAAAGTGTGGTCTTATAATCATCAACGGATTCTAAGACTTGATATCAATTAGGAGTTCAAATACAACTAGACCTGCAGCTCTATTAAAGTTAGTGTTTTAAGTCTAATATAAGAGCTAGAAGGATTCCTATTTTAATTGTGGATTAGAAGTTATAAACCTAATGCAATAAGGACTTCTTAAGAGTTCCTTGATGGGCAAGACTCTTAGGAAGATGCATATAAATACAAGTGCCCCTGCTCAACCGATCAAGCCAACCACACAAAAGAATTCACCCCATCTAGAATGAGTGTATGAAGGGATCGGATTGAGGAGATGTGCTCTTGTATATTCTTGATGTGTGTTCTATCATGTGTAGTCATTAATAGATTACATACAACAGAGAAGATCATATGTCAAGTTCTAAACCAATATGACCAAAATCTAAAGAAGGCCAAATAAAATGCTCAATGCGCAGCAGAAAGTCCAGGCACAAACACAACGAAACATGTATATATGTGCGTTCTCTTACCAGATAATACAACATTGAAAACAAATTTCCAATTCAAGGCACATATTGACATCCAAACCTCGGAATAAAATCATTACGTAAATACACTAAAGAAGAACACAACACCAATATTCTATCCATTTTTCTAAATTACTACTAACATTTAAAATATGGAAGACACCAAAACGGTTAACAAGTTAAACCATCACTCAAATTTAAAAGATAGAGAACAAATTGTGGCATACTCTTTGTTTGAACTGAAAAAGCTCTATTAAACGCATATGTGGTTGTTTATGTAATCTAGTGCTTTATGTAGTAGTAATGAAAAAATCTTTTTGATAAATTTTTTTTTGCGTTTAGCAACCAAACGGCTTTAAATTGATTTAAGCGCTTAACTCTTAGCCCTAAGTCGATGCTCCTGCAATCACAAGCAAGTCACTCTCTCGACAAAACAGAAAGCCAAGTTCAGATAAGACGGCTATGTTATTGAGGGTCACCCGTGAAACGGTGTTAAATTAGGCCTGCATGCCGCTAGTATGGTCACCAAAAATGTACAAGGAAAATCATCAACTATTAGAAAAGGTGAATCAAAATAATAATTTACAGGATCAGAGTTCTAGCATGTCGGCTTCACCTCTGGGGTTTATGGACTAGATGACAACATCATCCATAAATACGTTAACTTGATCGAAGGAATAGCGTTCACCCCCTATTCTCTTAATGGTGCTCTGAAGCCTTTTGTCGTCTGTGGTAGTTGTCTTGTGAACATCCTTCTCCTTTCTGAAGCTGGGAACAGAAATTAATAAACAAAATCACGTACAAACAGGATGATCACACAACAAACATGCGCTAATTACAAACAATTGCAGGAATGTGCAAGACTTATGACTGAAAACTAGTCATAAAATGACTTCAAGGGCAGTCTAAGTCCAAATGACCATTCCCCGACAATGCTGTGTACATCAGAAATAGCATTTTCTCCGAAGTAGAGAGCACTAGATGGCATATTTGAGGTAAACTCCAACAATTCTCAGTTTTAACTACTTGAATTACTTTCTTATTTTTTGCCTACTCAATTGTTTAACAATCCTATCTAAAGAGAAGAAGAACGCACCATTAGATAATATCGAATACAGAAGAGCAGAAGAACCCATCACAGTCTCCTCCAGAGTAAGCTCTCTACTGGAAAAACAATTACACTAAGTCTATTGGAGACAACCTTTCTGTTATGGGCTCTTTAAGCTAGGGAATCATCTGGTTTAACGGGGAACTTTAAACTAGCTAATGCACCAAATGCTGAATACAATAAATGATTATTTACTTAAGTTCGCAGTTCGCCACATAAAGATTGCATGTTATACAAATTAATAAAAGATAAAACTTTCTGTTCCCCCTGGGAAGAGCAGTTAACTCTAAAAGTTCAGGTATTTCTCATTAAAAAAAATTACAAGAATAAGATCAAATAAACATGGTAAAACAACAACAGACAACAATCCACTCAACATGCCATCAGGCTAACTACTTCACATAAGGAACTCAAATTGCAAGTCAATAATTTGATGAAGTAAACTACTTGATTTTTTTTTTTTTTTTTTTTTGGTAACTGAATAATTCCATTAGGCACCCGCCAGAAAGAAAGGAACCTAAACAGACAGAGCAGCAAAAACAAAGAAACAAAAACAGAGCCAGAAAAGAAAAGGCTAAAAAACCAAAACTGAAAAACGGCTAGCTAAACAACGCCCAAGAGAGAGCCACAAAAGCAGAGTTAGATCATAGCCATAGCAAGAAAACAAAGCTTCTTCAGACGCATCGCAGAAGCAACAGGCGTCAATATGGTCAGGATCCAAACATCAGATGAGGCCAATTACGGGGGGCAGGGGAGCCCATCCCGGGAAAGAACATGAACTAGAGAGGATGGAGGTCGATCGACCCAAACTTCCGTACCCATCCCTTGGGTTGCAATCGCTGCCGCTGCATCAGCCACAGCATTGGCTTCTCTAGGGACCCACTCCCAGCGAACACTAGCAAACTTCGACTTCAGCTCCTGGATACTCCCCAAGGAAGGGTATAGTTCCCAAGCTCCCTTGGCGATTTTCCCCAAACAGCAGTTGATGAGGGGTTTTGAATCAGATTCAACACATGTGGGGATAGCCTTGGCTAGCAGCAAAGGAGAGACCCTCAATAACAGCCCGAGCTTCAGCATCCACAGCAGAAATGGACGATGTCCTGCATATTTTACCACTTTTGAACTCCCCATGATGATCCCTGATAATTATTCCAATGCCAGTTTTCCCAGAGGAACTGGACCATGCAGCATCAACATTTAGTTTCAAAAAAGGATGAGGGGGGCTTGCCATATTATGCTTCTCACAACTTCAGAATCCCCCTCCGTGTCTCTGTTTATGGCTCCCCCACTTGGAATGGAGGAAAGAAAGAAAGTCAGTCCAAGAATCCTTTGCATCTTGAATCACCATGCCAGGGTTAGGAGGCTTGTGCTTAAAGATGGCTTTACATCGAGCCTTCCAAATGCTCCACATAACGGACATCACGGTAACCATACGATTAACCTCATCCTTTGATGGACCAGGGAGCGATATCAAGGATAATATCCAGCAATCAAGGCTTGTCACTTGTTGCCTATCCCCAATGTACCCCAACGGGCTTCCGAACCAAACTCCAACCACCCATGGGCACGTAAGGAGGGCATGCTCAACCGTTTCAGGATTCTCCTCACAGATAGGACATATGGAGGAGCAGGGGATACGACGGCTAGCAATGTTGGCCTTTGTTGCCACACAATTTCTCACAGCTTGCCACAGGAAGTGTCTAATTTTTGGAAGAGTTTTGGCATGCCAAATCACTTTCCATATCTTCTTTCCACCACACGGGAGCCAGATGGTCTACCCACATTCCTCGAGTTTGTCAGAGGACGAGATAGATGATAGCCAGATTTGACAGAGTACTGCCCGTGCTTATTGAGAGGCCAGATAACTCGGTCCACACCTGCTCTACTGCCAATCGGGGTAGAACAGATTGCAACTTCAACTCTTGGGGAGATAAGGTGCCTGATCGAATCCAGATTCCAGGACCTTGTATCAGGGTCAATAATTGTTGCTACCCGCACTTCTTTGCACATTTCGTTATTCAGAGGACAAAGCGGCTGGGTATCCAGAGAAGGATGAAGCCAGCGATCATGCCACAAACTAATGTTCTGACCATTTACCACTTGCCACTGAGCGCCCCTACTAATAACCTTAATCCCCTCCAGGATGCTTGACCAGCCCCATGAGGCCCTGGCGCCTTTCTTAGCATTGAGCACATCTCCATCTGGGAAATACTTGTCTCTGAGTATACTGGCCCACAAGGAATTAGGATGCATGAGAAGCCTCCAACCTAAACTACTCGATCAGGTACTCAATATAATGCATATCAGACATGAAACTGGACATATCAATTATCAACTGCACACATATTTAACTCAAAACCATTGAGGCTAAAACTTGGTACTTCAGCCTCTGCGAATCAACTTGGTAGAGAAGGAGTTTCAAGCTGAAATTTCACCCATCTCCTCATGCTACCCTTTCCACCAGTGCAAACCGCACCGGCCATCTTCATAAGTTTCTCCCTATTCATCTGCATAAAAAGTGGGTATTGTAAGATGAAGGGACGAGTTTCAATTGAAATATATATTAAACAATTCAAGAGCCAAAACATTGCATTTCAAGTTACATTATTGTTATTCTGTGTATTAAGCAATAAAACCGACAACACGACCTAGAAATTTATTTTACATCTCAAAATTTTGTTCACAATAACAAGACCTCAACATTACTCTAGAAACTCTAAGGAAAACGACTGATTCAATATCAGGCCTAAACTTGTCCGTATCTCATATTCCTCGTAAATAACCTTTAGCTCTAGAGAGATCTATAGAAGCAGTATTCCTCTCTCTGGCTCTTCTTCTTTCATCCTTCTCCTATATTTTTCACACACATTCTTTCGTCATTATTAATCATTTCCCCCATTTTTTCTTTTGGTCAGAAGACTCAGAATTATACTAACAATTTCCACGCATTATTTCACTATAGCAACTGTTTGATAGCACAACATTGAAAAGTTGCTCTGAAAATGTTCTTTTACTCGAAGCCTATAGGAAGTGAATATTCTAACACATTGAAATTAACAAGTTAATCCAAGTCATATCCACTCACAAAATATCTCGAACGCAGGAAAAGGGCAAATAATTTAGGGAAAATGAAGTCCTGGAAGCAGAGCGCAAGTTTGTTTTGTATATCTATAGCATATATATACTTTAGGATTTGTTCCACTGTTTTCTGTTTTTAAAAGTAGCTAATGCAAGCTTAGTCTATTTTCAGACAAAACTACTTCAAAAGATTATATTCTTAGAGCAATTTTTGTGCAACTTCATTGTTATGGACCCCATAGTTAAAGCAAATCTCAAATTTGGGAATAACTGGACCAACAAACTGTATTAAACATATCAATATGTGGACTTGAACCTACAGCGAAACCATCTAAGCACAACAAGATACCTCCTCAGTTACCAAACATGTTGATTTAGAGTGTGCATTTTCATGGCTTACAGACAGCTCACTTGTCTGTTTTCACTACATTATCCGGAGTTATCTGTTTATAGAATAGCACTAGGTGACTAGGTCCATTTCATTCTGAAAACAATAAAATCTGACAGAACAATTTAAATAGAGGAACACAAAATTACAGCATATCCTGCAAACTATACAAACAAGATGCAACAAGAGAACTACTCTCTCTCCTCCTAACTAATATGAGAACTATGAACAGAGATAGTATGACACAATCAAATTTAAAACTTTGAGAATGCCACCAATTGCTTGTTTTTCCTCATCATTAATTGAACAACTTATTTACAAAAACTTATGAAACGATTAAAACAATTAATTGCCTTTTAATTTTTTAACATCAACAGTTTTCATACATTTTTTCATTAATTATATCAAATCAAACAGTTTGATGGCACCATGTCAATTGATGTTCATGTCCACCTAAGTCGCCACATATGGTGATTAGAATTGTGACATAAAATTATGAAAAGACTAGCATTGTTGAAAAAGATTCTGTTACTCAAGCTCTGTATTCTAACACGTTGAAATTAAGAAGATTCACAACCCAACAATATCATAGCATATCCTGCATTTATGTATTTGGAAATGGAAAAGTTTTTTTTTGGACAAGTACATAACCAAAATGTAATAAGAGAACAGCTCTCCTCCTACCTCATTGAATGATTGAACCAAGCACAAAATGATTTAGACTTTCTTGAATCTTTTGCTGATTGGTTCATCGTCGTCATCAGAGCTATCACTTCCTAGTTCATTGTCGTCATCAGAGCTACCAATTCCAGGTTCATGGTTGTCATCAGAGCTATCACTTCCTGGTTCAATTTCGTCATCAGAGCTATCACTTCCTGCCTCATCACCGTACACCAAACGGCTGAATTCTTTCAAATCTCTCTCTCGTACACCAAAAGGGCCCCACATTCTTTATATTCGAGCTTGTTTTGAGTGTGTTGGAAGATCTGTATGCACAATAATGTGCTTCGAATGAAAACAGATGACTGCTTGAGGCATCCGTGAAGCTGGGATGATTGCGATGCAAAGAAAAAACCCAAAGGTGTTGTGACCTAAGATCCCCAAATTCAGAAGTCTCAGACGGACCCCACAAACATTGAATTTTGAAAAAAATATCCAACAAGGGCAGCTGGATTTTGCAAATATTCAGAATCTTCAAAAACAATACATAAAGCAATCCCAACCCAGTCGCTGCTACATGATGATTGTGGAGATAGAGGAAGAGGCAGCTCCACAGTTATTGAATCTCCCACACTTCGATTATCGAACCAATCTGGAATTTCACTTCCAGGCCATACAATAAAGGTACGGAGAGGAATCTGTATTGAATAGCAAAAGAATTGTCATTGTATTTACCATTGCAAATATTCTATTAATCGAAACAAAAACAAGAGAGGGTGTGTACCATTATCATTGCAAATATTCTATTAATCCAGCCTTCTTCTTCAACCAATCTGAAGCAATTAAGACAAGTGAACTCAAAATCATACACATTGGCTCCTTCGCTCAGCTTTAGATGGACCGGACAACCTTTTTAAGGCAGTACAATCGTCTACATATACAAATAATGTCGTTGACGGAAGATCTGGCAATTGCTCAAGCCTTTTGCACCGCCTCAAGTCCAGAGACTTAAGCTTAGAAAGGAATGTAATGCTCACGGGAAGGCTAATGAAATTGTTTCCACAAAGTGTTAAATATTCTAAAGAAGAGAAGTGACCGATATTATCGGGGATCACACCTTCACCAATATTACAATCTCTTAGGTTTAAACTTGTCAAAGAGCATAAATGATTTAGAGAAGACAACACCAAACCCCAGGGGTCAGGATGACTCTTTCTAATTCCAAATAAACGGTCAAGGCCCCACCCAATGCCAATGCCAATGCCATCCCTTGAAGTTGATGATTTAGCAAAGCTTAGACGTTTGAGCTATTTCATAACAAGCGGCAGCTCTCTCATAGCACTTCCGTCTTAATAAAGTTCCTCTAAAGACTCCATGTCCCCTGGCAGTTTGTCAAGTTTTGAGCAACTTAGCTCCCAGAGGATTTTAAGTGACTTCAAATTGCATATCACACTCGGTAGACCCAAGAGACTTTTGCAACAATTTATATGCAATTCACCAAGGCCAACTAGATGTTCAATTGATGTAGGTATTTGCTCAATTAGACACAAGCCTAATTTAACAGAAATTAAACAGAGCCTAATCAATTCAATTCAATTCCCAAATCAAAACAGAGCCTAATTTAACTGAAAGAATCATCAACCTCAACCCCCAATTCGACAAGCCTAATTTAACAGAAAAACCCCTAAATTTAATTTAGAAGAATAAACCCTAAATTCAAAGGAAGAGGATGCTTACCGTTAACTGATATGAGAGAGAGAAACCCAGCGGAGAGAGAGCTCAGTTCGATTTCTATGGAGAAAATGAACGAGAGAGACAGAGAGCGCGAACGAGAGAGAGCGTGAGAGAGCGCTGAGTTCGGAGGAGTTGGGCGAAAGTGCGAAAGTGCGAAAGTGCGAAAAGAATGACGGGGTGGGGATAAGAAGGTATTTATATGCGTTAGTTTTATATGGTTTAAAAAACGTTGTTATTTAAAACAAGGGGACCTTTGTCTCCTTATTTGTTTGTGTTGTGTATTGAAAAGTTGTCCCATCTTAGGGGGTGTATTCAATTAGGATTCTAAAGTGTTTAAAAAGATTTTAAAAATTTGGGTGTATTTAATTTGGATTTAGATAAATTTTTAAAATGTCTATAACAATTTGGGTGTATTCAATCTAGACTTGTTCTTGACCAAAAAAAAAAAAAATCTAGACTTGTTTGAACGTTTAAAATGTCCATCTAAATGTGGGTGTATTCAATTAGGACTTGGAAAAAGTCCAAATAAATTTACCTGTATTCAAAAGGAGATAGATTTGGAAGGATTTAATTAAGTGTTGGAGTTTGGAGAATTTGTAGGTTTTAGGTATAAATAATAAAGGCCAGCATAAGTCCAACCTCCACCCCAAAGATTTCAGACAACGTATTTTTTTTTTCTCTCTGCAGAAGACGAACCACCCTCCAAAGGTACGCTCTCTCAATATTCTTGTTGGTTTTCCTTCTTCTTCCATGATTTTTCTTGTTTGTTACTGTTCGTTGATGATTATTGGTTGATGTTTTTCTTGTTTTTATGGAGGTTTTGCTTGTTATCAGAGTACTTTAAGGTTAGGTTCTTAACTTCTCTCTCAATATGCGTTATGTGGTAACCTAAGTACATAATTCATTACTAATAATTATTATTTAATTGTTGTTTTTGTAGTCCCACCCAACCCACAGGCATATTCAAACAAAAACTCTTGAGGACTATGAGGATTTGCAAATTGTCATTGGGAATGCAACTGCGATTGGAAAAAACTCATTAGGATTGGGTGATGGTACTGATGCAAGAACTTTTGGGGTGGAAGATAGACAAATTGGAATAGAGGACTTTGTTTATGATAGTGACACTCAAGCCTTTGTACCAAATAATAATGAAGCATCACACCAAGGTCCACCACTCAGACATTCTTCTTCATCCTTACCTTTTCAGGCCAATATTTGGACAGGTCCCTCAGAAAGCTCAAGCCAGAGGAAACGAACTAGACCAGAGCATGAAGGGAATGGTAGCCAATATGAAACATGTATGGACAGAATTAGTTTTAACATTGATTCAATTGCTACCGACTTCAAGGGAGTCCATAGCCTATTGGAAAAAAGGGAAAAAGACAGGGAGAGGCAGAGTTATATATGGGAAGCTATTAAGGAGACCCCAAATGTGGATGAACGTGCTCGTTATAAAGCCCTTTCTTTGTTGAATACTACTACAAAGAAGGAAGCATTTTTGTTGATGTCCCCTGAAGAGCGCTCAAGTTGGATATCTTACAATTTGGAATGAGTGGTTTTTGGGAATGAGTGGGTTTTGGGGATGAGTGGTTTTTTGCTTGATAATGCATTAGGATTTATCAAACAGTATGTTTAATTACTTTTTTTTGGTGTATGACATATTGACTTATTAAATTTTTATTAAATTGATGATGAACTTTGCTTGGTTATTGTTTTTATTCCAGGTACGCTTTTGTTTGGTATATGACATATTGACTTATTAAATTTTTATTAAATTGATGATGAACTTTGCTTGGTTATTGTCTTTATTCCAGGTAGTCGCTAGTTGATTTTTTTAATGTCTTTGTTTGTAGTACTTGTTATTGGGTGTTGATGATAATGAGTCCTTGTCATGAATTGGGCATGAACCCAAAAGAAATTCTGAATTATAAGATTGGATTTCATATAATTTTTTTTCAGGTGGTCGAATATCAATATATATAATGGAGGAAGAACAAATCGAAAGGCAAGAAATTGAGAGGGAAGAAGAACTTTATGAAATCATTAGGTATTTATTAATGGCGATCCAAGCAGTAGCTCATGCATTGAATGAGTTTATGATCATCATGCGTAGTGAAAATGTTGAACGTCCATTAACTCGACGAACAGTTACTAGGAAAGGATATAACTATATACATAATGCTTTGAGTGAGGATCCTGAGCATTTCCGACAAATGTATAGAATGTATCCAAATGTGTTTCACAAGTTGTGCAGTATTATTAGAGAAAAAACACTGTTACAAGATACAAGGTTCATTTGTGTAGAAGAAATGCTTTGCGACATTTTTGCGTGTTGTGGGTCAAAATAACAGATTTTCTGTAATACGTGACACATTTGGTCGATCCCACTTCACTGCTAGTAGAAGTTTTAACAAAGTTTTAAAGGCTTTGAACACATTAGCACCAGAGATGTTAGTCAAACCTGGATCTGCAGTGCCAGCCAAAATAAGGGAAAGTACAAGGTTTTACCCTTACTTTAAGGTAAGTGTTGTCTTGTCCATCTTGTTTACTTTTGTGTAATATTTTTTAAATCAAAATGTAAACTTTGAATTTATTCAGGACTGCATAGGAGCTATCGATGGCACACATATTCCAGCAATGGTAACAGGAGTTGACGTAAGCAGCTATCGTAATCGTCATGGAACAATATCACAAAATGTATTAGCAGCTTGTAACTTTGATTTAGAATTCATATATGTGCTTAGTGGGTGGGAGGGCTCAGCTCATGATTCAAGAGTACTAAATGATGCTTTGACAAGGAGGAATGGACTTAAAGTGCCACAAGGTATTTTTTTTCTTTTTCTTTTTTCATTTACTGTTTACATTAGATCATACATTGGATACTAAAATATGTGTATTCAATTATCAGGTAAATATTTCTTAGTGGATTGTGGATTTCCAAATCAACGTCAATTTTTGGCTCCATTTCGGGGTGTTTGATATCATCTCCAAGAGTTTGCAGGTCAAGGTCGTGACCCTGCTAATGAAGTTGAGTTGTTCAATCTTCGTCATGCGTCCTTGAGGAATGTCATTGAGAGGATCTTTGGCATATTTAAATCACGATTTACAATTTTCAAGTCCGCACCTCCATTCCCATATAGGACACAAACAGAGCTAGTGTTAGCTTGTGCTGGACTACACAACTTTCTTCGAAAAGAATGTCGATCAGATGAGTTTCCTATTGAATTGGAGAACGAATCTTCTTCATCTTCATCATTACCGATTAATGAAGGGGGTCCTGAACTAGTTTTCCAAACACAAGAACAACGAGCACATGCTAATGAATGGAGAGTTGGTATAGCTTTGAATATGTGGAGAGATGTTGGCCACAAAGACACCCATAACACTGCCAGATGATAGGGCCCTTGCTTTTTGGACAAAGGGTTGCTTTTTATATTTTTTAATTATTTTTTTGGCATTGAATTTTTGGATGAAGAGTTTGCTATTCTTATTATTTAAAAGGGAAATTCAACTCGTGGACAACTATTACTCTGCTTTATGAAATGAAAACCCCTCTCTCTCTCTTGCTCTCTCTCTCAAGTCAACTTGCAGTAGCAGATAACTATTACTCTGCTTTACAGCCCAATAGATCTGACTCTATAACAAATACGAAGTTAAAGAAAATAGTGTTGGAAAGTAATAAAGTCTATGCAAATAGATCTGACTCTATAACAAAAGTTCAAACAAAAGTATGGAAGTCTATAATTAATGTTTATACAAGTTTATTAAAAATCCGGGTAAAACCTATAGGAGTTATACAATCCCAGGAAAAATGTCACTTAAAAAAAATCTTTCAAAATCATACACAATCCTAATTGAATACAACCCCCTTATTTTTGAGGATGTTCGAATGGGCAAATGGAGACCTGATAAGTCCTCTCAAGCTGGCCCAGCTGTCTCTCACCTCTTTTTTGCTGATGATCTAGTTTGTTTGCTGAAGCTACCTCTAATCAAGCTAGAGTTTTGAAGAATTGCTTGGAGGTTTTTTGTCAAGCCTCTGGTCAAACAGTAAATTTTGATAAATCTGCTATCTTTTGTTCTCCTAACACCTGTAAGGAGATAGCTAAGGAAATCAGTTGTATTTTTGGCTCTCCTCTAACTGAAGATCTTGGAAGGTACCTCGGCATGCCTTTACTACATTCTCGAATTGATAAAAGGACTTATAGCAGCTTAATTGACAAAGTGCATAAAAGACTTGCTACTTGGAAGGGTAAATTTCTTTCTTTAGCTGGTAGAGCTACCCTTATTCAATCTGTTACTTCGGCTGTACCTATTTATGCAATGCAAACAACTAAACTGCCTACTAGTGTGTGTGATGCACTTGATAAATTAAATCGAAATTTTTTTTGGGGTGGGAGTGAGAAAATGAGCAGGGTCCATCTGTGTCAATGGGATCTTGTTTGTAGGCCTAAGAGTAAAGGGGGCTTGGGCTTTAAAAAAACTGGTGCTATGAATCAAGCTTTGTTAGCCAAGATTGGTTGGAGGTTGCATATTAAGGATGAGGGCTTGTGGGCTAAGATCTATGAAGCTAAATACCTTAAAGGCCATTCTATTCTTGATGATTCTGTGATTTTTAGATAGGATTGTTCTTCTACTTGGAGAAGTGTGCTTCATGGGGCTGCTCTTCTAAGGAAGGGTATGTTATGGAGGATTGGGGATGGTGGTACTGTTAAATTTTGGAAGGATAGTTGGATTTTTTATGCTCCTTTAAACCAAAATGATAGTAGTGTGCATATTTGTGACCCAGACTGTGTTATTTCTAGTTTTTACAAAAATGGTTGGTGGGATATGGAGAAACTAAGGGCTGCTTTACCTGATGATCTGGTCCAACGAGTTATTAGCTGTCCTGTGGGGTTTAATAGTGGGACTCTGGATGCTCAAATTTGGAAGTTTTCCTCCAATGGGATTTTCTCTGTAAAATCTGCTTATAATATGGTTTTTGAGGACTCGGCTTGCTCTGATTTTGCTTGGAAGTTTTTGTGGAAGCTTAGGATTCCTCCCAAGTTGCATATTTTCTTTTGGCTTGTTATTCAAGGGAAAATTCTTTCTAATGAACAAAGAGCTAGAAGACATCTATCCTTGGATGCTTCTTGTGGTTCGTGTCATTGGCCTATGGAGTTTATTCGTCATATTCTTCGTGATTGTGTTAAGGCTAAGAAGGTGTGGAATGCTCTTCTCAATTCTAGTCAAAGTGCTGGATTTTTTATTATGGACTTTCAACCTTGGCTTAGAGTAAATTTGATGTCAAAGATTGTTTGGGTTGATGGTATTCCCTGGAATTTGGTCTTTGTTTTCACATGTTGGTACATATGGAAATGGAGGAATTATTATGTGTTTCATGGTGATGAAGAGTTGGCTTTTGACTCCATACAGATTATTACTGCTGCTATGAGGGAATGGCTTAAAGCTTCTAATGTTCCTTCTATCAAGTGTGCTAAGTTTGAGGCTTGGTTTGCTTGGGAGCCTCCTCCTACTGGGTTCTTTAAACTGAATGTTGATGGCTATAGGAAAGTTGCTTCTGGCCATATTGGTGATGGAGGTGTGTTGCGTGATGGTTCTGGTGATTGGTGTAGTGGGTTTGCAGTTAATTTGGGAAAAGGGCAGATTCTAGAGGCTGAATTATGGGGCTTGTTCTTTGGTTTGAGGATGGCTGTTGCGAAAGGGTTTAATAACCTTATCGTTGAGATGGATTTGGCTGTTGCTATCCAGCTTGTTCAGCAGCATGATTCTCTTACTTTGCACCCTCTTGCATCTCTGGTCTCTAGTTGTTGGCAGTTAATGCAGCAGCTTGAGAATTGCAGCCTCCATCATATTTTTAGGGAGAAAAATAGTGTTGCAGATCGACTGGCTGCTTGGAGTTATAATTTAGATCTTGGTATATGCGTTTTTGATGAGGCTCCAAGTTGGGTTGGGACTTATTTGGTGGATGATTTGTTAGGGGTGTCTAGGCCCCGTTTGATCTGTGTTGTTTATTTTGTTCTGTTTGTTTGGGGTTTTCCCCCCCAGTTCACCCAAAAAAAAAAACATTGTTATTTTACCAATGTTTATCATTCCGAAGATAAAGCCACGATTTTCCTTTTTTCTAATGAACATCGTAGCACAAGACTCTCAATACGAAAAAGGAAATTTACATGTGGCGCCAAAACAATTTGCACAGAAAAGAGATTCAAAGAAGAAACTAAAGAAGAAACTAGGAAATCCTCGAGAAAGAGCTTAAGGGTCAAGGTGAAGAAAAAAAAAAGGAAACATGAAAGGACAAATGTTTTCCACCAAAAAAGTGACGATATTTCAAGGAAAACTTCCGTGGTTTGGGATGTGTTATTTTTCTTCATCAATTTCTTTTGGGAGCATTTTTGCTCACCACTTTAACCCGAAGTGTACATTCATCATCATCCTCAATATTTGACACGTATCTATTGACATAACTATAGTTTCATAAATACAAAGTAAAAAGTTAACAATGATTATGCCAATATACAGGTAAGAATAAATCTTAAATTAAAGTCGTGAGCGAAATTATTTCCTTTTCTTTTTACACCGTGATCGAGTGCAAGCATAATAAAGAATGATGCTTATCATTGAGCTCTCCTTTTTTTTTTTTTTTTTTTATTGATTTGTCACATTGCAAAATCGAAGGAATCCGACATGGGAGGGTCTTGTCTTGTCTATGTTTGCTTACCCAAGTCAATTCACCCGAAAGTTCATATAAGAGAGAGAGAGAGAGAGAGAGAGAGAGAGAGAGAGAGAGAGAGAGAGAGGCCAAGAAAAGTATGAATGTGTACCAAATTCCATACTTTGATACGTAGTCAGTATTCGTATTATATGTGAATAATAGATTTCAAAAATATTATTAAAGGTTTATTTGGATGAAGTGATTTCTAACTTTAGAAATTCAGATGACTTTATAAAGTTAAATTGTTTGTTTCGACTATTACAATTCATGTATCCCAATTGTCTAGTTGCATTAATACTTATATTATTAATGTTTCACCTTTTAAGCTCTCTACTTTTTAATGATTAATAATACATTTTTTTTTATAACTTTAATTCACTAATGAAACCATGAAAGAAAGAAAACTCTGTTCACCAAAAAAAAAAAAAAGAAAGAAAACTCTGTTCACTAATGAAACCACGAACAAATCAATACAGAAACAAACAATCAATGATGAAACATTGATGTACACTGTAAATATAAGTTCATCAACCAAATTCTCTAATCATCATCATAGCAAACCAAAGTAAACTCTCCAGAAAAAAAAACATATATATTATGTGGTGATGCCAAAACCAAAGCATATCCTATAAACTAGACAAACAAGATGAACTAAAAAAAAGAGATATTATGATGCGAATTAGCACTTAATGTGAAAGTTTTTGTACAACACCAATGCATTGCTTGTTTTTCCTCATCAAAGCTACCACTTCCACTATCAATTGGGCCTGCCTCGTCATCGTATTCATATACTGCTGGCTTCGGGATTTTCAGTATTCGGCTGAATTCTTCCAAATCTCTCTTGTACACCAAACGGGCCCCACATTTCTTTATAATCGAGCTTGTTTTCAGTTCTTTGTCCGATCCATTTAAAACATAACGTGTTTCGAATGAAAACTGATGACTGCTTGAGGCATCCCAGATATGATAGCAAGGCAAATAAAAAACCCAAAGGTGTTGTGACACAAGATGCCCCACTTTGAAAGTGTCTTTCGTAAACCCAAATTCAATTTCGAAAAAATCATATCCAACAAGGGCGGCCGGATTTTCCAAATATTTAGAATCTTCAAAAACAACACATAAAGCAATCCCAATCCAGTCGCTACATGGTTGTGGAGGTAGAGGTAGCTCCACAGTTATTGAATCTCCCACACTTCGATTGTTGAACCACTCTGGAATTTCACTTCCAGGCCATAAAATAAAGGTCTAATGAACATTCTTCATTATATCCATTCCCTTCATTGTACCGCTTCCATGTACCCCAATAATTAACGATGTATTTGTTGTAGTAAAATCAGACCATGATACATATCGTTTAAAAAAGGGACAGAGAGGGAGAGGGCGTACCTCAGGGGCCAATCTCATTATCATTGCAAATATTCTATTAATCCAGCCTTCTTCTTCAACCAATCTGAAGCAATTAAGACAAGTAAACATAAAATCATACACATTGGCTCCTTCGCTCAACTTTGATGGATCTGACAACCTTTTTAAGGAAGTACAGTCGTCCACATCTACGAGTAAGTATTCACTTGACGGAAGATCTGGCAATTGCTGAAGCCTTTTGCACCTCTCCAATTGAAGATACTCAAGCTTTGAAAGGAATCTAATGCTTGAGGGAAGGCTAACGAAATTGTTTCCACTAAGATACAACACTTGTAAAGAAGACAAGCAGCCGATATCATCTGGAATGTCTCCTTCACCAATATTACAATCACTCAGATCTAATTTCGTCAAAGACCCAAAATGATTTAGAGAAGACAACACCAAACCCCAACGCTCAGGGTCAGGATTCTTTCTAATTCCAAATATGCGATCAACGCCCCACCCAATGCCATCCCTTGAAGTTGATATAATTTAGCAATTGATCCAACAAAGGTTAGATGTTTGAGCTTTTTCATAACAACAAGCGGCTCTCTCATCCCAGTTCCACTTAAACTAAGAAGCTTTAAACACTCCATCTCCCCAGGCAGTTTGTCAACTTTTGAGCATCCCAGCATAGAGAGCTCTTCAAGAGACTTCAATTTACATATCGCACTCGGGAGTGCCAAAGATAGTGTAATTGAGAGAGTAGGGAATGTGAAATGAGAGAGATATTGCAGAGAATGCAAATCAGAATGTTGTATTACTAACATAGAGTAATTGATATATACAATTGTTCCTAGCTAATTATTAGTTACAAACAATACACAAAACATGGAGGGAAACATGGAGAGTTTCCATCCCTAAAACATGGAAATGAAAACAAGGAAAAGTAGGAGAGGTGGTAGACAAGCCTTTTAGGGATGTCTATGTCTTGTCTTTGTCTTAACTAACATTGTCAACACTCCCCCTCAAGTTGGTGCAAAGATATCACGCATGCCCAACTTGTCAACTGAGTCATGAAAAACTTTACTTGATACGGCCTTCGTCAGAATGTCGGCAAGTTGGTTTTCCGAGTTTACAAATGGAAACTTAATTATACCACTTTCTAGTTTCTCTTTGATGAAGTGTCGATCGACTTCCACATGTTTGGTACGGTCGTGTTGTACTGGGTTATGTGCTATCTCGATGGCAGCTTTATTGTCACAATATAGGTTTGTGGCATTCACTTGTTTAATGCCAAGATTCTTTAGCAATCTTCGCAACCAAAGCAATTCACATACTCCTTGAGCCATTCCTCTAAACTCAGCTTCAGCACTGGATCTTGCTACAACTCTTTGTTTCTTACTCCTCCAAGTAACTAAATTGCCACCCACAAATGTAAAATATCCAGAAGTTGAGCGTCTATCTGTGATACACTCTGCCCAATCAGCATCAGTGTATCCTTCAAGATCCATAGGTGTATGTTTGGAGAACATCAATCCTTTTCCAGGGGCAGTCTTCAAGTATCGCATTATCCGTATTACTCCATTCATGTGTGCTTCACTTGGTTGATGCATGAATTGGCTTACCACACTCACAGCATAAGCTATGTCAGGGCGTGTGTGGGATAGATAAATCAATCACCCAACTAACCTTTGATACCTTTCTTTATCAGTAGGAGCTTGATCTGGATACATTCCCAATTTGTGATTCTGTTCAATAGGTGTGTCAGCTGGCTTGCAATCCAGCATTCCTGTTTCTGTCAACAAATCTAACATATACTTTCTTTGGGATAAAAATATGCCATGTTTAGATCTAGCAACCTCAATGCCAAGAAAATATTGTAACTCACCCAGTTCCTTCATCTCAAATTCACTTCCAAGGAGCTTCTGTAGATTCTGCATTTCTTCATTGTCGTTACCGGTAACCACCATATCATCTACATAGATGATCAGGGCCGTAAGCTTTCCACCACGATGCTTTAAGAACAATGTGTGATCAGAGCTACTCGGAGTGTACCCAAATCGTTTCATGGAATCAGTAAATCTCCCAAACCAGGCTCGAGGTGATTGCTTTAGCCCATACAGAGATTTTCTCAGCTTGCATACGGTATTAGGACCGGATGTCATAGGAATCCCTGGTGGTGGATCCATATATATTTCTTCTTGTAAGTCCCCATGAAGAAAAGCATTTTTTACATCATATTGCAGTAGTGGCCAGTCAAGATTTGCAGCCAAGGATATGAGAATACGTACAGTGTTGATTTTGGCAACTGGTGCAAACGTCTCCTGGTAGTCAATTCCATATGTTTGTGTATATCCCTTGGCCACTAATCGAGCTTTGTATCGGTCTATGGATCCATCAGCTTTGTATTTAACAGTGTATATCCATCGACATCCAACTGGTTTCTTCCCATGTGGTAAAGGAACCATTTCCCATGTAGAATTCTTTTCCAAAGCTTCCATTTCAATTTCCATTGCTTCAGTCCATCTAGAATCTGTCACAGCATCCTGCCATTTACTTGGAACACATACAGTGGATAATTGATTGACAAATGATGCATATGACTTTGACAATCTATGAGTGGACACATGGTTATTGATGGGGTATTTAGATTTAGCATTAAGGTCAGGGCAATATTGAGGTTTAGGTTTTCCCCTAGTGGATCTAGGTGGAAGTGTATATGGTGCAACATTAGGTGGTTCAGTAGTTACCTCAAGTACTTCTTCATCACTAGACGAATGATGCGATGGCAGGGTAGGAGGGGTTGTATTTTGTAGTTGATCATCAGGGGCATCTGGATCACCTTCTGGTTCCATAGTCTCAAGGTCTTCACTGAGGTCAGGACTGGACAGATCATAATTTTCTTTAGAATTTTCAACTCTGTGAAAAAGAGACCGGTCGCTCACGACCGGTCTCCTGGGGAATTTGAATTGTATTCGTCTCTGTGTGAAAACGACCGGTCGTAAATATGTCGCGACCGGTCGCATGGGGCACTTCGCGACTGGTCGTCAATGGATCGCGACCGGTCGCCTGGGGCACTTCATGAGAATCTTCAACTCTGTGTAAAAACGACCGGTCGCAAGTAGGGTGGCGACCGGTCGCCTGGGGTACTTCTCCGTTTTCTTCAGCATTTTTTTCAATATTCTCTTCAAATGACAAGTCCTTCTCTTCACTCCCCCTCTCCCCCTGAAGAGAAGGGGTCTTGGAAACCATAAAGTAGGCCAAATCTTCATGAAAAATGGTATCCATAGTGACAAAGATTTTTTGAGTAGGAGGATGGTAACACTTGTATCCTTTTTTATTCAAGCCATATCCAATGAACACACATCGGAGGGCACACGGATCCAGCTTACTCCGTTGATGAGAAGGAACATGAGCATAAACAACGCAACCGTACACACGAGGAGGCAACTTGAGAATGGTAGGAAGAGAGATGTGATGAGCCAAGGTATCTAGTGGAGTTTGGAAATTCAGAACGCTACTAGGCACCCGATTAATCACATAGACTGCAGAGAGGAGAGCATGACCCCATAAGTGATGAGGAACAGATTTATCAAGCATATAGGCACGGGCAACTTCAAGTAATTGGCGATTCTTTCGTTCGGCGACACCATTTTGTTGTGGAGTGAAGGGTGTGAAGGTTTGATGGATGATGCCTTGGTCCTTGAAGAATTGAGCCAAGGCACCATTCACATACTCCCCACCATTGTCAGACCGAAACACTTTGATGGATGCTTGGAACTGAGTGGTGATCATAGCATGAAATTCGCGGATTGTGGTGGTAACATCACTTTTATGGGCGAGCAAATATACCCATGTCATGCGGGTACAGTCATCTATAAATGTAACAAACCACCTCTTTCCAGTAGAAGAGACTTTAGCAGGGCCCCAAACATCGGAGTGAATTAACTCAAAAGGAAATTCTGTTTTACTATCACTTGAGGGAAATACAGTGCGATGGCTCTTGGCCAACACACATGTTTCACACTTAAACTGAGAATCAACCAAGCCTTGGAATAAAGATGGAAACAACCGTTGAAGGTAGCCAAACGATGGATGTCCTAAGCGACGATGCCATAGCCAAATCTGTTGTTGAGCACGTGAGTTTTGAACATGGACAGCTCGTGGTGGTGATGAGACCGTCAAGGTATACAACCCCCTTCTCCGTTTACCATGCCCAATCGTCTCGTGAGTCGTAAGGTCCTGAAACTTACAATGAGAAGGATAGAATGTGGCATAACAATTATGTGAGTCAAGGAATTTCCCAACAGACAACAAATTGCATTTAATAGAGGGGACAAGTAGTGTATGAGGTAAGGAGAATTTAGGGGAAAGTGATATAGTCCCTTCTCCAGCAACATTAGAAGGAGCCCCATTAGCACTAGTGATGTAAAGATAATGAGATTTAGGAGATAAGGTGGAAAAAACAGTGGAGTCAAAAGTCATATGATCAGTGGCACCAGTATCAATTATCCATGTAGTAGAGCGTGTACCTGAGTCGGGGAGTAAGGCAGGGGATGAAGACTCACCGGTAGTCATGACATAAGCAGTCTTGGGTGCCATGTTGCGGGTCTTGTGTGAAAGTATGGATACGTAAATGCAGCGGAAGAGTTCAAGAATACAACAGCGGCATAATAGAACCAAGTAACCAAAGGAACACAAGTTTGAATTATGCAGGGACAAGGTTAAGTAGAGACAAGGTTTAAGCAAACAAGCTTAGAACTTCAGCAAACAAGAGCACAAATTAGGATTGTGATCACCACCAATTTTAAGGCAAGGCAAAGTATGAGATAGGAATGATATAACAGCAAATTATGGGCAAGGATAGGTAGAGATTACACTACTACAAAAAATGCAAAAGACGACGGGAATTCACCGTCGTGAATTTGGTTTTCAAACCGTCGTAAAATCGAGCGACGTCTTTTGCAAAGTAAAACCACGACGCGAAATCACCGTCGTTGGTATTACAAACCACGTCATTAACAAAAAATAACCGACGTCTGTATACTGAAAAATGAACCAAAAAATTGTCCTGGAGAAGTATAGACGACGTATTTTATACAACATACGTCGTGTAAAATTATACAATACGTCTTTAAATAAATAAAATATGACGTTATAAAATTATACGACGTCTAATATATGTTTATAACCGTCGTGAAATTGTATTGCCACTTCGTTTTTTCCATTAATATTGACGTGGAAATAGCGGTTAGGGTAAATCACCGTCGTTGTTTTACAAAACAACGTCATTTAAAAATAAAAACCGACGTCTGTACACTAAAAATGAAACAAAAATTGTCCTGGGAGTAGAATACACGACCTATTGTAAACAACAGCCGTCGTGTAAAATAATACAATACGTCCTTAAATAAATCAAATCTGACGTTATTAAATTATACGACGTCCAATATATTTATATAACCGTCGTGCAATTGTATTGCCACTTCGTTTTTTCCATTAATATTGACGTGGAAATAGCGGTTAGGGTAAATCACCGTCGTTGTTGTACTAAACAACGTCATTTACAAAGAAAAACCGACGTCTGTACTCTAAAAATGAACCAAAAATTGTCCTGGGAGTAGAATAGACGACCTATTTTATACAACAACCGTCGTGTAAAATAATACAATACGTCTTTAAATAAATAAAATAAGACGTTATTAAACCATACGACGTCCAATATATTTATAACAACCGTCGTGCAATATTATTGCCACTTCGTTTCTTCCATTAATATTGACGTGGAAATAGCGGTTAGGGGCAAATCACTGTCGTTGTTGTACCAAACAACGTCCTTTACAAACACAGACGACCTATTTTATACAAACACAGTCGTGTGTATATATATACTACGTTTTTAAATTAATAAAATATGACGTTATTAATATATACTACGTCGTATATATCTATATAACCGACGTGGAAAATATGTTAAGCTCATTACTTACGACCTATTTATTTCTATTATCGACGTAGTATGTGATATACAACGTCGTGATAATGTAAAAGACAGCCGTGTTTCTCTATTTATACGTCGTCTTTAGTAAAATAATAGTCGTCTAATCCATCCAAGACGTCGTCTTTTGTAACGTTCAGGTTCGATATTTGTCCTTTTAGACGTCGGTATTATTGTACTGAAGTCGTGTTATTTGTAATTACATGTCGGCTCTTTATCCTTCTCCGACGTGATATCGTTAATAACTGTTTCACAATAACGTCGACTTTTTTCACTTTTAGTTCGCTTTTAGACGTCGGTAAATTCAATGACGTCGTTGAATGATCCAAAACGTCGTTTTTTATTGACAATTTTATGACAACAGACGTCTGTTTTTCACAGTTTTATAAGGACCGTCGTTTTATAATACTGAACCAGTATTTTATGTACTGATTGTTTTGTGTCCAAAACCTGCATAATGAAAGTGAAGAAAACACATTACAATTTATTACAAAATTAATGTCATACAGTAGTGCTGTTTAGGGCATAAATAATTTCATAAATTACAAGAGCATCATTCAATCCATATATCTTCACACCCATCTCGAATATTTTGACTCCCAAACTCACCCACTAGTTCATCAAATGTGTCAACATTTGGCATCCCTCTAGTAAATGGCTCACACTCAATTCTCACATCACCTAAGACATCATCACCAATAACATCATCATTATATTCTCTATTAGGTGCTGATAACACTACCGACCAACCATGATGCATCGGGTCGTCAACAAAAAATACTTGTTTGACTTGAGAAGCCAAAACAAATTGGTCATTCCTATGTCCAATTTTACTCAAATCTACAAGGGTAAATCCAAGTTCGTCGACTACAAGGCCGGAAGTACTATCTATCCAATCACACCTAAAGACTGGGATTGTAAACTTTTGGTAGTCAAGGTCCCAAATTTCTTGAATGACACCATAAAAACCCATATTTGAGAGAATTGGGTTTTTATCCTTGGCACTAGCAACTTGCATGGTATGTGCAAGTAAATAAACTCCACTATTTTGAACTGTCCGCACATCATCTTGTGCCTTGATGTTAAATTTAACACCTTTAATAAGATAGCTCCTATATAATGGCACTGCCATGTTTGGACCAGCTGCTAGCCACCTTAAATTTTCTGATATCCCATGATTGCCTCCCTCATCAAGTTCACTTTGAACCTGCAAATTAATCATATCTTAATTCAATCTAACATAGAAAGAAGAAAATTAAAAGTCCAATATGTTATTGAATAACATATACCTTGAAGTGTAGCCATTGAATAAAAGTGCTATTGTGCTTATCTTGCAGCCACTTTGTTCTCTTTCTAAATTTTGGATAAGCGGCCTTGATGTGGATCATATGTTCCCTACATGACACGAAAAATTCAAGCATTACGATCCCAAACATATAAGATAAACATAAGGAATAATTTAAAATGGAAACTTAAGGAATAAAACTCATACTCGATATAAGGTAGAACTTCCTCCGTATTCTCCAAGACATATAGATGTGCTTGGTTCAACAGGTCCCGATCAACTAAGCTCACTGTGCAACCTGATAATGGCTTTGAAACTCCTATCTTCTGACTTGATGGCACTCCAATTGTACTAATATCAGATAAATGTTCAGTGCAAAATTCTACAGCTTCTTCAGCTATATAACGCTCCGCAATGCAACCTTCGGGATGAGTACGGTTCTGAACATACCCCTTTAGAACTTTCATATATCTTTCGAACGGATACATCCATCTACAATAAACTGGCCCACATAGACGAACTTCTCTGACAAGATGTACTACTAGATGAACCATGATATCGAAGAATGAAGGTGGAAAGTATTTTTCAAGCAAACACAAAGTAACTACTACATCTTCTTCCAACTTATCTAGCTTGGAAACATCAACCGTCTTTGCACATATAGCATTGAAGAAGAAGCACAAACGAGTTATTGCATACCTTGCAGGCTTCTCCAAAACAGAACGAATTGCCACAGGGAGCAATTGTTGCATTAAGGTATGACAATCATGTGATTTAAGGCCAAGAAGTCTTGAATCTTGTAAAGATACAAGATTTTTTATATTTGAAGAATAACCTTCAGGGACCTTCATACCATAGAAAGAATTGCAAACCGCTCTCTTCTCTGCTCTTGACAAATTCCAAGGCCCTGGAGGCAAACGAGTACTTCTTTCTCCATACTCGGGTTGCAAATCAGTTTTGACCCCCATGTTCAATAAATCTAACCGAGCAGCAATCCCATCTTTATTTTTTCCAGGGATCTCCAGCAATGTACCAATGATACTATCACAAACATTCTTCTCAATGTGCATAACATCGAGGACATGCCTCACTGGAAGGTATTTCCAATACTCAAGATCAAAGAATTTTGACTTCTTCTTCCAACAAACTCTGTCACCATCATTTTCACCTCCACCTCCCCCTTTTTTCGATCCCCATATGTAATTAATATCTTCAACCATTTGCAGCACTTCTTCTCCCGTTAATGGCTCCAGAGCCGTGCCATATTCAGGTTTCCCATTAAAAGCTGCACGTTGCCTCCTATATGGATGATTAATTGGTAACCATTTTCTATGCCCAATGTAACAAATTTTGTGGCCATTTTTCAACCTGTGACTAGGTGTATCATCGCCGCATATTGGACAAGCTTTATATCCTTTAACAACACAACCAGATAAGTTTCCATAGGCGGGAAAATCATTAATGGTCCACAGTAATGCAGCTCTGAGTGTAAAATATTCTCCTATGTGTGCATCATACACTCCTCTAATCCCATCCCACAAAGATTTTAAATCATCAATCAAAGGCTCCAAGTAGACGTCTATATCATTTCCGGGTTGTTTAGGACCGGAAATCAATAAAGTCAACATCATGAACTTTCGTTTCATGCACAGCCATGGTGGGAGATTATATGTAACTAAGATAACTGGCCAGCAACTATATCTGCTACTTAGAGAACTGTGGGGATTGAATCCATCAGATGAAAGAGCCAATCTCAAGTTTCTCGGCTCATTACCAAACTCGGGCCATTTATCATCAAGAAGTTTCCAAGACGGGGAATCCGCCGGATGAGACATCTGACCATCAATTGATTTTCTAGCAGCATGCCAAGTCAAATTCTTAGCTGTCTCATGTGATTGAAACATCCTTTTAAACCTTGGAATTGGAGGAAAATACCACAACACCTTCGCTGCCACACCCTCTTTCAAGAATCCATCTTTGGTTTCCTTCCACCTTGAGATACCACAAGTAGGACAATTAGTTGAATCTTCATACTCCTTCCTATACAAGATGCAATCATTGGGGCATGCGTGGATTTTCTCATAACTCAGCCCCAATGCACACAGAGTCTTTTTTGCCTCATACATAGAGGCCGGTATTGTATTTCCGTCTGGAAGCAACTCGCCCTGAAGTATCAATAATTCTGTAAAACATACATCACTCATCCCATGTTTTGCCTTCAAATTATACAACTTCACTAATGCCGATAACTTGGTGTACTTTCTACAACCAGGGTACAATGGTTGATCTCCATCCCCAATCACATTAGCAAACTCATAAGGATCCGATCCAAAATCACCAAAATCATTATCATCCATCTCTATTTCTTCAGACACAAAACTGTACCTACTATGGTCATCATCTTCTTCAACATTTCTACTAGCATTACTAGTTGCAATTGGTTCCCAAGGTTCTCCATGAAATGTCCAATTCTTATAGCTTTGGTCAACTCCATTAAAGTATAAGTGATCCCTTATAATTCCAACCCCAAACAATTTCAAATTCGCACATTTAACACATGGACAACGGATATGCGTTGTAGTTAGAAGATTTTCCACAGAAAATTGCAAAAATGCTTCCACCCCTAACTCATATGCCTTCGATCTTCTATCCGAGTGCATCCATGACTTATCAATCTTGGACACTATATCCTATTATCTATAATAAGGTGAAAAGACAAGCAATGACTATCACTATAGCAGATTATATAAGGTTTTAATAGCAAATAATATAGTATACAGACGACGGTTTTTAAACAACAACAGACGTATTACACATATATAGACGACGGGTTTTAAAAACACGTCGTCTAATGCTAGCAAGAAACAGACGCCAGCGAACTTTAACCACGACGGTAGTTAAAACAAGCGTCGTGGTATATTTTTATAGACGACGGTTTGTTAAAAAAACCGTCGTCGTATGCATAAAAAGGATTTCGAAATCCCAGTTTATTTTCAAGAACCCAGAATATATTCAGAACACAACATATACATTAATTTTTATGTAGGGTATTAAGAACACAACATATACATTAATACTAAGCACGAAACCAACATATACTACGCATGAAAACATTAAATCCATTCCCGATTCATAATAACAGAGAGTATTAAAAGATCCGACAAGATTAAACCCTAAACCCGATTCATGAAAACATTAAACATTAAATCCATTAACCCATACCGTCGACAACATTAAAAAATCACAAAACCCTTTACCACAGAACTGAATATCATTCAATGAATTTACAAGCATGAGATTAGGGTTTGCACTTACAGGTAGGCAGAGCTCACAGCTTATGGCCAACTTGGATTCGACGGAGTTGTAAACTTGGCCAACTTGGATTCGACGGAGAGACTAACTTTGAAGTGAGAGAGCGGAGCGAAATGTTTTAGGACACAGACTATGGTCAACTTGTATAAGAGTTAGAGCGAAATCTGAAAATTTTAGGTCAAGCTGAAATTTTTAGAAAGCGCGTTTTTTAAAAAACATCGACGGAAACAAAAACATAATCGTCGTTAAAGGTTCACCCTAAACATGACGCTTATTTTAAACATAACGTCGTTGTAAATATACTTACGACACAAAACCAAACTACCGTCGTTAAAAGTTCAACATAAAGAAATATGCCCTAAACCCTAATAAATAAAACCTAAATTATATATATTGTTTTTACAAATAATTTTTCAAAACGGATTAGGGTTTTATGGCCTAAAATATCTCGTCCATAAAACCCTAAACCCTAATCCCTTTTCTAAATTTATATAAACCCTAAACCATTAAAGTATAAGTGAGTTGTGACTCATGATAACATTTTAATTTTTGGTGGTAATTTTAAATTTGTATAACTCAAACTATATTTTTTAAAGCTTAAGGGGGAAGAAAATATTGCAATGACTTCATAGGAGTTGACGTTGCATTTTTTGGATTTATTTTACATTTATTATGAATATTTCGAATTAAATAGAATAAAATATTATTAATAAAACCCACAAACCACGTCCTCTTTAATAAATTAACGACGTTTTAACTAATATAAACGACTTAATTTTAACAACAAACGTCGTTTAGAGTTCAAACCATGGCCATTTTTACAACTTAAACGACGTACAAACAATTTTCCACGACCTAATATCTTAACATCTCGCCGTCTAATGTCAATCAAACAACGTCATCTATATAATTAATAGCGTCGTTTTAACATCCATTTACGTCGCGTTTTTAAAAAATATGACGTTGTTATTTGTATACAACGTCATTTTAAACAAACCAGGGTTTAGAAATGCGCTCTTCGTAAATCATCGACGGAAAACAAAAAAACCGTCGTTAAATATGACATCCATACCCTAAACCCTAAACCCTAAACCATAAAATATAAACCCTAAATTATATATATATATATGTTTAAATAATTATAGAAAAGGATTTATGGTTTTAGGGCCTAATATATATTAACCATAAACCCTAAACCCCAAAAATAAACCTTTATCCCCCTAAACCCTAAACCCTAAACCATTAAAGTATAAGTGATGTTGTGACTCATGAAAACATTTTTCTTTTTGGTGGTAATTTTAAATTTGTATAACTCAAACTTAATTTTTTAAAGCTTAAGGGGGAAGAAAATATCACAATGACTTCATAGGAGTTGACGTTGCATTTTTTGGATTTATTTTAAATTTATTATGATTATTTGAGTTAAATGGAATAAAATATTATTAATAAAACCCACAAACCACGTCGGCGTTAATAAATTAACGACGTTTTAAATTATTATAAACGACTTAATTTTAAAACAAAACGTCGTTTAAATTATAAACCATGGCCATTTTTACACATAAAACGACGTACAAACAATTTTCCACGACCAAAACTCTTACTTCTCGCAGTCTAATATCAAGAAAACAACGTCGTCTATAGAACCAAGAGGGTCGTTTGAACAACCTTTTACGTCGGGTTTTAAAAAAAATATGACGTTGTTATGTGTCTGCAACGTCTTTTTGAATAAACTATGGTTTTTCACAACATGAAAACCTCAACAAATTTGTTTCAGCATGATCTTGGGTTTTTAACAACATGAAAACCTCAACAAATTTACAGGGACGTTGACGTCAACAAAAACTTGCTAATTCTAACCAATTTTGTACAAAAACTTGTCTAATTCTAAAAAAATTTGTACATTTTATAAAAATGTTTAAGTATGCTAAAATTCCTCTACTCCATATGAACACACACAAACTCTGCCCATTCTTTCCTAACTTCGTCAATGGCAGCTTGGGGGTATGGCGCTTGATTCTTTCCTTTGGCAAACTGCAGTTCATAAACAAAGATTAATATCACCGACGACGCTATTATTTATTTACCGACGTAGGATATATATTCAACGACGGTATTTTTAATCTACCGTCGTTGATAATATAAAAATCGACATAAAAAATAAATCTGAAAATTTTCTTCTTACCGTCCTCTCAAAATCCAGGGAAGTATCCTTTATGATGTCTCTCATAAAGCGCATGACATAATACCCACATTCTACACTGCTTGGTTGCTTTGGAGTGCCGGGCAGAGTTTTCCAAAGAGGTGTTTTACGGCCTACTCTGCCTATGTGTGTATTATACATTTTTAGAGCAGAGTTCACTATGTTTTTCCCGTCCTCATCCACAACACGATTTCCAGGCAGTGGATCCAGAAAATAGACGGTCTCCTTCTTTGCTCTCACAATGATCAAGACCCAATGACGGCTGCACAAAATAAATATCAAGGTTAAATATAGTTTTATATGCAGAGCATCATACAAACAAAATCCTGTTTTTTGTTTGGAGACTAACCCTGGATTGTAAGGCATCATGAAAATCTGTTCACCATCTGTTTTTTGAAGTCGATTGGCTACGAGACGTGATCTGTCAGTTAATGAACCAGCGTCGGCACTAACTGCAGCAGGGTCGATAAAGCCAACCATATTCACCATATTTGCAGCTTTCAGATGATCAAATAGGCACCTAAATATATGAATTGAAACCATGAGTGTTTTTTTTTTAAACATAAAGGAGAGTGTCAAATGAATATTTGATAAGGACAAACCTCATATATACTGCAACGACAGTAGCCCTAATTTCTTCCATACCAGCAAATTGGGTAATATCTTCATGCAAGACGAAGGTGTTACGATCTATGCCAAACACCTCCTTCTCAATAGTAAAGGACATAGCCTTCTCCTGAGGCTTTAGTGTCGATTCAACATAACTACAAAGGGATTGTAAAGAAGATGGCAACTCCAGCTTTGAATAATCTGGTATTTCAGTACTCTGTTTGAAAAAATAAAGCAACATAAAGTGACGTGGTAAATAAATAACAACGACGTTATTAAATAATTACAGACGTCTATATTTAATTACACGACGGTAAATAATAAACGTCGTGGTATTTCATATACTACGACGTTATGTAAACTTGTACAACAATTTAAACTTGTAAACTAAGTTATGAGAATTTACCTGTTCAACTATCTCATGTATCTTTCCTTCTACTCTCTTTTCTACTTCCCCGGATTTCTGTTTTTTAGAAATAAAGAAATATATAAATGACATGGTACAAAAATTAAAAACAAATAAATTCACCGTCGTGGTAAACGTTAACAGAAGGCGGTTTAATACAAGAGCGTCGTGGTAAAAAATTAAAATAAACCGTCGTGGTAATCAATAACAAACGACGGTATGTAATAATTACAGACGTGTAAAATTCATTAAACGACGTTAAATAAAGAATTACGACGTTAATGAGAATTGAAAAAAAAATGAAAAAGGCTAAGTTATGAGAATTTACCTGTTCAACTCTCTCAAGTATCTTTCCTTCTACTGTCTTTTCTACTTCCCCGGATTTCTGTTTTAAGAAATAAAGAAATATATAAATGACATTGTACAAAAATTAAAAACAAATAAATTCACCGTCGTGGTAAACGTTAACAGAAGGCGGTTTAATACAAGAGCGTCGTGGTAAAAAATTAAAATAAACCGTCATGGTAATCAATAACAAACGACGGTATGTAATAATTACAGACGTGTAAAATTCATTAAATGACGTTAAATAAAGAATTACGACGGTAATGAGAATTGAAAAAAAAAATGAAAAAGGCTAAGTTATGAGAATTTACCTGGTCAACTATCTCAAGTATCTTTCCTTCTACTGTCTTTTCTACTTCACCGGATTTCTGTTTTAAGAAATAAAGAAATATATAAATGACATTGTACAAAAATTAAAAACAAATAAATTCACCGTCGTGGTAAACGTTAACAGAAGGCGGTTTAATACAAGAGCGTCGTGGTAAAACTTTAACACGACGGTAAATATAAACAGAGAAACAGAGAATTCAAAGTTCAAAAACGTTACAATTTCTTCCTGCTTTTCCCCATTCTTGGTAGTATCCTCCTCAAATTGAAGGGCTCTAACATCAAGTGCCCCTGAGCAGCTTGCTTTGTCCGACATTGGATTTTTAGGACTTTGCCCTTGGATTTGGGACATTGTATTCAGTTTCAGCATGCTTTGATCAAAATTGGGGATGAGTTTGGAAAGCTGACTCAGCAAATTTTCCCTCTCAGCTTCTACCAATTGCTTGGTCCTAGCCTCCATCTTTAAACTCTCTTCCCTTGATCTAGCCTCCATTTTCAAAGTCTCTTCTTGAAGGACAAGTCTTACACTTTCCTTCAATTGATCGGCAAACTTTACCTTCTGTTGTCTAGGTAAATTGAAGTATTGCTTAGGGGAAACCCCAGCCCCTACCCCTCTAACTCTTCCTGGATGCTCGGGACCCAAAGCCATTGTCAAAACATCATTGGTTCCTGACAGAGAAAGAGTGCCTTCAGAGACTTGCTTTTGCAAATCATCCTAACAAAAAGACATAATAAAAAGTCAGAATAAGAAAACAAACGACGGTTATTTATAAAAAATCGACGTAGTATAATATTTCGCACGACTCAATAACATAACAATCGACGTAATATAGTATTTCATACGACGCTAACTAAATACCGACGTTATTAATTTATTAAACGACGTCAATAATAAACCACCGACGTCTTATGATATAATTACAAAAAACAGAGCATGGATTCCAGATTCAGACCTTTAACGACACGTTTTAAAATATTTCGACGTAGTAATACTTTTCACACGACGCAGAAATATAACAGCAGACGTAATAAAAATTTTAAAACAGAGTGAGTAGGCTTACAATTAATTTTGCTTTCTCTGCAGTCTTTGGATCCGGGATGTTACCATGTTTGTCTTCTCTTGCTTTTTTCCATAAGGTAGATCGATCAATATCTACCCCAGGCATGATTTCCTTCAAGTCCTCCTTAAAACCAACATATCCTTTTCGAGACAATCGATGATTGTACTCGAGTTTCTCCCTCCTCTGTGATTGTTCTTCATGCACAGCCCCAAATTTTTCAGACAACCTTGAAGCTACAAAGGCATCCCATTGAGCTTTCTCTAAGAATTTGTATGTTTCAGGGGGCTGCCTTAATCTATCCTGCTCCTTGATGAATGGAAGGATATGAAACCTCGTTAGTGTAGACTTGAAATCCTTCCATTTCTTGGCGGCAGAAGATAGCACCATTTGCTTGCCCCCTTTACCAACCACAAAAGCCATGTCAACGGCTTCCCAAATCTGCTCTTTTATATCCTTGGATATTTGAACCCATTTCTTGTCCACAAGTGGGACTCTGGAGCGTGCCAACACACCAATGTAGGACTGCATCTCATTATGTGCACGGCCATATGGTTTCCCTTCTTCATTGTACTCAACAACAGGCTTGATTTTCTGAATTTTTCTCTGCACAACACGGGGCATTGTGCTCATACCCCGACCTGACTTTGGCTCCTCAGAAATAGTTGCCGTGCTGCCTGGTTCTGTCTCAGAAGATGAAACAAACTTCATCTTCTTCGAGGACTTGGTTTGAGGATTTACAACACTAAGCTCCCTCTTCGAGGATTCATTTTTTTTCAAGCCAGACTCCTTACTTTGGGATTGAGAAACCATGGTTACAGACAAATTAAACCTGCAAGTGAAAATTTATCAGTGAAATTAATAAAAACCACGACGATTATTTATAAACTACGACGTATTATAATATTTTAAACGACGTAAGAATAAAACAAACGACGTAATAATAAATTTAAACGACGGTAGTTAATAACCGACGTGATAAAATATTACGACGACGTCAATAACAAACAACCGACGTCTTATGATATAATCAAAAAAGAGAGTATTAAATATTACAACGACGTTAATAATAAAAATCGCCGTGGTATTAATATAAAACGACGTAAATATTAATTTACCGTCGTCTATACCACAAAAACATTAGGAACAACGTAAAATATTTTCAGCAGAAAAATAATTAAAAAGATTTTCGAAACAAAAACCATTGTTCAGAGAAATCAAACATGCGATGAATATATCCTTAAAAATCAAAAACAAAAAACAGGATCTCATTTTAAAAAACAACGAAGAACACTTTCACACGACGCTAGGGTGACTGGCGAACCGTCGTGGTCTATAAATCTAACCACGTAAATAACAAGCCACCGTCGTCTTATTTAGTTGAAGTAGAAGAACCAGAGTAGTGTTCAAACTTGGAAACTTTTCGTCTTTGTCTGCAAATTTTATCAAACTTGGAAAGAAAATATGTAAAAAGATTTAAAAAAACAAAAATGATATGCGCATGCAAAACAGGAACAAAAATCCTTTCAGAAATGCTTACCCTTTGCTTGCGATGAAAGCTTTCTTCTGGAGTTTGGTGTTTCAGTTCAGAGATGAAGACGAAGAGGAGATGAAGACGAAGAGGAGATAAGCTTGAAAGTTTGAAACAGTTCTTGGAGAATGAAAAATGAGAGAAGCTTGAAAGTTTTTCTCGGGTTTGGAAACAGTGCAAGTATGGGTCAGGAAGGCGAAAAGTTTAAAATAATAAAAAACCGTTTAATAAAGACGACGCTATTAATAGTATGCGCCCTAGTATGACACATTATACGGCGCTATTGTTAACACCGCCCTATAATATTACTTTACACGACGGTATGTTTTAATGAAACGACGTTTTTAAAACGAATTACACGACGAATGTTTTTTCAAAAAAGATGAATCGTCATTTTCCAATTTACCCAACGACCTTATATTCAATAATACCACGTCGTTTTAATTACTCATACCGACGTGAAAAATTAATTCCACGTCTTCATTTTTCAATTACGCGCTTTGTTCTTATGAACAGACGTTGTACTTATAAATTGAACGACTGTGTATTTTAATAAACCGACGTGGTTACTTTTGTTCTGAAAACGACGTCGTTCTCTTTTTAATACGCGCCAAATGACTTTTGGATTTTCGATGCAATTATGACGGCGCTTTTTTTATTTTAACGGACGTTGTACTTAGAAATAGAACGACAGTGTATTTTAGGAAACCGACGTGGTTACTTGGGGTTTCTGAAAACGACGTCGTTCTATTTTTAATACGCGTCAAATGACTTTTGGATTTCCGATGTAGTTATAACGGCGCTTGTTTATCTAAACTGACGTTGATTATTAAAATATAACGTCGCTATGTAAATTAGAACCGACGTTGTACTTCGATAATTTGTTTAAATATGATTTTTTCACGCGTTTTTTAACTCTCAGTTTTCAATTAGGGTTGCAGAATGATTCCTCACAAGACCAAGCATGGGTTTGCTACATCCTCTTGTGTAGCAAGGGTGAAACCAGCTTGAGAACCCGCATGGGTGTTCCTGATGCTCGCAGAGACGGACTCAGGTGGTGGCTGTAGCTGGGAGTGGGCTTGAGGTTCAGAATGAGTAGGTGGTGTCTATTCATTCCGAACCTCAAGCCCACTCCCAGCTTCACCCCAAAGGCACAACCCACAACAGGTTCTAAGGCTGGTTCCACCTTGCTACACAGGAGTTTTGAAGTTGATCACTGTGGAAAAGGGGACTACAATGTAACCAGGAATCGAGGAGTGAGGGTTCACACTTTGTTGATTTTGATTTTGATTTTGATTTTGATTTTCAGGAATCGAGGCTGTGCAGGAGCTTGAGAACAAGAGGAAGGAGAGGGCCCAGCTTGCATATGAGAGGAAGAAACAGTTGAACATATATTTGCCACGATGTATTTGCCAAATTTGTGTTCATATATTGTGTAAATATTTAACACGAAGAGATTTGCCTTTTAAGATGAAAATGTTGTTGAGGATTGAGAATTAAATTTTGTTTTGTGTTAAGAAAGATATTACCAAAATAAAAGAAAAATTAATTAATTTTAAAAAGCTATAAACATAAGACGGCGGTTTACAGAGAGGGCAGACGTATAAATTGAAAAAATACGACGGTAATTTGAACTTAGGACGTGGTAAATAAAAACGACAGTAGTGTTGTAGGTACCGTCGTAGTATACTCCAAAATAATAAGTCGGCGGTTTACAGAGAATGCACCGTCGTAGTATACAGACGTTGATTCCACTATATTATACGACGTGGATTAAGAACAGTTGGTCGTGTTTAGTAAGGAGTTAACACGGCAGGTTTTTTGGTGAACTGTCGTCTTTATTTTCTACGTCAGTGTATTCATACCTGCTGTCGTTGTTTTTTGGTCAGATTTTAACTCTGAAGAAATCCTTTTTTAAAAACGACGGTTTTTTATTTGTATGCGTCGTCTTTTAAAAATATTGAACAGTAAATCACTTATCCACGACGGTTTTTTTTAATACCGTCGTCGATTTAAATACAACGACGGTTTTATGTTATGCCGTCGTCTTTTTCTGGTCGTCTTTTCCCATTTTTGTAGTAGTGTTAGGCAAGAATAAGGTTATGCAGAGGCAACCAAAATCGATTGCTCTGATACCATGCCAAAGATAGTGTAATTGAGAGAGTAGGGAATGTGAAATGAGAGAGATATTGCAGAGAATGCAAATCAGAATGTTGTATTACTAACATAGAGTAATTGATATATACAATTGTTCCTAGCTAATTATTAGTTACAAACAATACACAAAACATGGAGGGAAACATGGAGAGTTTCCATCCCTAAAACATGGAAATGAAAACAAGGAAAAGTAGGAGAGGTGGTAGACAAGCCTTTTAGGGATGTCTATGTCTTGTCTTTGTCTTAACTAACATTGTCAACAGGGAGACCCAAGATACTTTTGCAATAATCTATACTTAGATAAACAAGGCCAACCAGACGATCAATTGATGAAGGTATTTGCTTGATAGCAGTCCCATCTAGAAAAAGCTTTGACAAGTTCTTCATATATTCCCCAAATTCTGGAATCTTTTTCACTTTTGAGCAGCCTGAAAGACTCAAAAATTCGAGAGAATCCATTTGCAACTCACTTGGGAGACTCTTAATACTTTTACATTCTCTAAGTCTTAAAACCTTCAGTTTTTTGTGAACTGCAATAGACGGGTGAACCTCGCCTAATTTCTTACAACCTTCCAGATTCAATTCCTCAAGATTTGGAATGCGTGTGAAATTTGGGATATTGGTCAAGTTATCAGAGTAACTAATATCCATAGATTTCAACTTGGCGAAATTCTGCACAGTACATAAAAGTTGTATAAGTTTCCAAAAACCTATCAAGTTAAAAAAAGGTACAATCATATTGAAAATATTTATAAAAGAAAAAAAGTACAAAATGTCATATTTCAATAATCTCACCTTTTCTCCATCCCAAAGCCGAAAAAGTTTGCTATAACGCATCTCGAGTTTAGCAAGAAAACATGGTTGAAATCCTTGAGGGAGTGATTTGGAAGGATACCAGTTCCAATGGATAATTCTTAATGAATTTGGAAGAACTTTGGGGCATGAAGAAATGATCACATTATCAAATTCAAGAAGCCTTAATTGGTGCATCTTAGAGAAGGCTTCAGTACAATTCCAGTCAACCAGTTCTGATTCGGCCAGACGTAAGACTATGCCTTCAATTGCTGCCGTTTCCTAATAATAAAGAAGAAAAAACAAAGGAATCATTAATTCCACATTCAAGTCTAATATCTTGTTAAAATAAATGACATATATCTTCTTCAAAACTTAGTATTTCTAAGTAACTTCTTACCGAATTGTGCATGAATACATGAGAAATGTCATCGCGAAGCCACAAACGGCTGCGTTGACAAGGATCTCCAGGGCACTCTAGATGAACAATTTCCCATGCCATTTCTTGTATCAAATCATGCATCTTAACACTGTTAGGAATGTCGGATTTCTCAATAGTTAAGAGAGATTTCTCAATGAGAATATCTATCCTAATACGACTTGAAATATTATAGATACTGTCTAGTATTTCAATTACTTGCTCTTCACCCTTCCCTTTATGGAAACATGCAACATCGAGAAAAATTTTCTTGTCTATCTCTTCTAGTCCGTCATAACTTACTTTGAGTGAGTGAAAAATTGTTGGATTATGAATTTTCCCTAGATTATCCAATGCACTTTTCCATGTATCTTGACTCCTCGCATACAAAAAAGATCCCAATGTTGTCAAGGCTAATGGAAGACCTTTGGCATAATGTACGAAACACTCAGAAAGTTCCAGAAAAGCTTCCTCGGGCTGATTTTTCTTAAAGGCATTTCGACTAAAGAGCTCAAGAGCTTCATCAACCTTTAATACCTCGACCTTATATCGTATCGCTATACCATGTTCAACTAGTAGACGCTCATCCCTAGTTGTGATGATAATTCTACTCCCCACACCAAACCAATCTTTCTTTCCAGCCAGTGCTTTAAGTTGGTTTAATTGATCCACGTCATCAAGGATGAGAAGAACCTTTTTATTGCATAAACGTTTCTGAGTGAAAAAGGTTCCGGCTCCTTCATCCCAAACATGGGCAACATTTTCTTTCAAGATTGGGCAAAGAATCTGTCTTTGTAGATTAACTAGACCACCTTGTTTTCCAGAAACCTCTCTCACATTAGATAGAAACCAGCTAAGTTCAAAATGATGGGAAATTCTCTCGAAAACTAGCTTAGCAAGGGTTGTTTTGCCTAACCCGCCCATCCCCCATATCCCTATAAAGCGAACATCATTATCTTTGGGAGCTAATTGCAAATGTAGTTGCTCAAGTGCAGAATCAATTCCGACTAACTTGTCTAGAGAACCTGACAACATGAACGTTGGATGCACTTTCCTCCACACACATTTGACAATGTGTTTAATAAGCTCTGCTTCCGACCTACAAGGAAGAAAATTAAAATAACCATTAATTCATAAATATAACATCCAAGGTTATTGATTATGGCAAGAACTGAAACGTAACATCCAAGTAGAGCTCTAGTAAGAAACAAGCAAGTTGTTGATCCATGCATGCTTACTGATAATTCTTTGAATCCAACCCCGAGAGATTGGCAACTTCTTTTAAAGCATCTCTCCACCGCTTCACCTTGTCTACATCTTCACTGAACTTTTCTTCATGCTTAGTGAAGGCTTCTGCAAAACTACCCCTTTGGTTTCGTACATCAGAAGGATCCACGTGATAAAAGATTGGCAGAATTCTCATGGTGTCTTGCATGCATTCAAGAATCTTGGAAAGTTCATCCAAGCACCAGGTGGAAGAAGCGTAATTTGGGGAGAGAACAATGATGGCAAGATGTGATTGTTCGATTGAGGTCAACAACTCCGGAGAAATACTTGCTCCTATTTCAAGGTCTCGGTCGTCCTTGAAAGTTTTAATTGCTTGCCAGTACTGCAGTTCATGGTATAAATGGGATAGAAAACCGCTGCGAGTGTCTTCACCCCTGAAACTCAAAAAGACATCATGCTTCCAATGGGGAGGAGCCCATTCAGCTGAAGTACGAGATGTAGAGGCTCTTTGGGTGCTCAAGGCCATGGGAAAAAGACAGTTCCTGGAAATCTGGTTCGGCAAACACTCAGGAAATACATCAAATGGAAATGGTAGCTTTAATTTTTCTTTTGGGTAATTGAAGACGTATTAAGCAAAAGAGAAGAAGGGAAGAGAGCAAATACCCAGCAAAACAAACTAGAGATTAATGAAATGGAAACGCAGCAACTCGGACAACAGCTCAGCGGAAGAGCACCACAATCACGAGCCAGAGAATTGGCAGCAAAACAAACCAATCCAACCAAAAAAAAGATGCGAAGTTAACTGTCAGCAGAAAATGAAAAAAAATAATGGAAGGAACAGATGAAAAGAGGAGGGATGGGATATACGTAGGAAAGGAAATAATGGAAGAGAGAGAAAAACAAGACTCAGAAGACAGGGCAAGAAACTAAAGTAGAAACAAGGAAACTCCCAAGAAAGAGCTTAACTCTGATACACGTCCAATAATACCCATAAGGGTCAAGGCGAAGAAACAAAAAAAAAAAAAAAAAATGTTTCACCAAAAAGAAAGGAAAAATATTTTCCACAAAAAAAAGTGAAAGGAAATTTAAAGCAAATAATGAGAGAGAGAGAAAACCACCCAATTGGAAACTTTATGCGAATAATAAATTTCAAAGATACTTTACATTTAAAGCTTATTTTGATGAAGAGATTTCAATTTTAGAATATATTATAAAGTTAAATTGTTTGTTTAGACTACTAAATTGTATAGTTGCTTTAATTCTTGTAAAAATAATATAAAAAAAAGCCTATTGGAGTTATAATTGGAGTCCCACACTATTTTAGTAGGGAGCTTCACAAAGAAAAAACCCTCAAAATAGTTTTTTATTTTTTATTTTTTTTATGTTTCACTTTTTAAGCTCTCTACTTTTTAACGATTAATAATAAATTTTTTTATAACTTTAATTTACTAATGAAACAATGAAAGAAAGAAAACTCTAACTATTTCATTAATAAGAAGGAATCAATACAAACAAACAATCAATGACGAAACATTGTTGTTTGTACCGTACACTACGGTGGTGCCAAAACAATTTCCACACAAAACAGGGCCAAAACACACGGAAGAAGAGCTGAACATGTCCAATGACCATAAAGGTCAAGAGGAAAAATGTAAAATATACTGCCAAAGTAAAATGACCAAGACCCACAAAGTGAAATGAAATTTCAAGGCAAAAGTGATCTGGTCCAAGCAAGTTCCCAACTTTGGTTTTATTTTTCTACAGAGGAAGATATTTACATGACATCTCGAAGCAGTCCACTTTAATTGTTTCCCCTGATATACAAACAGCTTCCTTCTCTGTTTCCAGAAATGATAATTCACTAATTTTATTTTATTTTATTTTTCATATAACCTGCTTTCTTATTTTGTTGGTGTTTTTTATATATATATACCAACCTACCTTCCAAGTAATAGTTTTTTTTTTCTTCAGTTTGCTAATGAAACTATTAGTAAGGAATCAAATCAATACAAACAAACACTAATGAATCATTGAATGGCTATTAAGCGAGTTGAATGGATATGAACATCATAGCACAATCCATAAAATGTAAACTCTCAAGAGAAAAAAGGAAATTTACATTACAACAATTTCCACAAAAAAGAGACTCAAAAGTCAGGGCAAGAAACCGAAGAATAAACCGAAGATAAGGGTCAAGGTGAAAAAAAAAACAAAAAAAAGGAAAGGAAAAACGTGAAAGTGTTTCAAAAAGTGAAAGGACGAATGTTTTCCACCAAAAAAGTGAAAGAAAATTTCAAAGAAAGCTTCCGTGATTTGGGGGATGTGTCATTTTTCTTTACCTTTTTCTTTTCCTACCAAAGTGACTGGCTTTGGTCTAGTCCATGCTTGTTTGCACAGGAAAGTTCAGATAAAAGACAGAGGAGAGGGCGCTGTAGAGGTGGAAAACCGCGTCACCCCACTATAGAAAGGAAATAATGAGAAAGGACTAATGTTTTCCACAACACCTCACTGAAACTTCCTTGCTGGGATGCGTTCTCTTTCTTCTCACCAAAGTGATAGTGTCCTGTTTTTTTGATATATTTTTTTTCTTTCTTAAGCTTACAGATGCCGATGGAATTGAACACATAATAATTGCTGAGTTAATGGCTTGAGTTATAAGTAATTGCGCTCTTAGTTCAGTTTTGATATTAGAATATTTAACAAACCCAATTGTGTAGTTGCGTTAATACTTGTTTGCGTACAAAAAGCAGGGTTATTGGAGTTATAATGGGACTCCCAAACTATTATTATTATTATTATTTTACATTGGAGGAAAGAATTCCACTGGTTCGATCAGAATATCATGGAGAGGCGGAATCCACCACCACTGGGTTTGGGGTTCTTGTTTGTTTTGTTGGTTTGGAAGTTTGTTGTTTTGTTTTGTCCCTGATTTTTTGTTGTTTTGTTTTGTCCCTGATTTGTAGTTGTCTGCTTGCTGTTTCTCCTGTTGTAGAGATGGTCACGGCGGCTGCATTTTCTTATTTTGTTTTAGTTGCTAGGGTCTAATTTATTTTGGGCCTTTGAATCTTTGCTATTTTGGGCTTTATTTGCTATTTTGTGTGTCCACTTTTGACACTAATATATATATATATTATCCCCTAGGGAAACACATGGAGATTGATTTGTCATAAAATTTATCAAACTGTTCACTCTACTCTATGCTCGTCATAAAAATTTTAATTTATATTAATTAACTTTAAAAAACTAAGTAATTTAAGGATCAAGCATATTCATTCGCAAAAAAAATACACGTAATTTAATATTATTTCCCGTTTAGTCTAACGCCAAAAAAATCCAAGTAGTTCAAGGATCAAGCATATTGATCCACAAGGACTCTTTTCATCGAAGAACTGTTGGCATCGCCGCCGTCCTTTTGCACCCAGCAACCCCATTCTTTTAGATAAACAGATCTGAAACAAAAATGAAATTTCAAGAATGGAAGAGAAGCCAGCAACCCCATTCTTTTGCACCACCAGTGCTTTCAATCAGAGACTCTTCTGTTCCAGATCTGCGACTACAAGCTTCCCAGAGATGACGAGAGAGAAAGAAAATAAGAATTGTTGGCTTGCGAGCAAGGGAGGAGGGTTAACAAGGATGAGAGAGCGTGCCTTGCACTTTCGGGTTGTAACTTTTGGTACGGGTAATTTCAACCGGTTATAACAAAAAGACAATATTAAAAGCTGACCATTCGATTTTATCCAAGGCCCCGCATTATACAAGCGCTATCCTAAAACACAATAATTCGATCCAAAAAAAGTCCTACAACACAATATGCTGGGGCCCATATCAGAGGTGTGAAGAAAGTTGAGGTAATACATCAAAATTAATTGGCAGTGAGAGAGTAGCTGAACTTTTTATAAACCTAATGTTATGTACCTTAACTTTTTAATGTAAGAAGCCTAATACATAGACAACACATATTAGGTGACGTCAGAGCGAGTGTGGTTATTAGATCCCAACACGTGAAGCTCTAATACAATGAAGGAAGTTGAGGTTCATCCCAAAATAGCCCAATTTAAAAATTAAGGATGAAGATTAGAATTACGTAACAAAAATAATAGTTTAACTGAGACATGTGCTTTGGAAAAAAAGAAAAAAAAAACTGAGACGTGCACAATATATTAAGAATCATAGACTACTAGTACAAACCGGGAGGAAAGCTACATCCTCATTTGTTGTAGGCTTATGCTTTGACTACTCACTTACTGCCATTGCAGATAACGCAACAGATTCTGCCCTTCATGATCAATTTCACATTGTGAATAGGTAGAGATTCAAGATTTTTGGGTCACATCCACCTGTGCTCTTCATCAGATGATTCAATTATCAACAGCATCCCTGTTGATCATTCTCATGAAAGAAAAACAGGATAGTGGAGATGGCTCTTGGATTGGGAGGTTTAGCTGCATTTGTCTTCCCCATATTTGCATTTCCTTTTCTTATTTGTTTTATCATTACAAGAGAAAGGTCATTGCCACAAGGAGAACAAAAGGCCAAACTTGTAGAGGAGTTCCAACAAGTTCGTCACTTGCAGAGACAACAAAGGCCAGGAAGCTTTTATGCTGATATGTCCTCCATCCACTAGCCTTGCAGAACAAGCCAACACTGTTTTTCTAAAACTTACCTTCCGTATTCACCAGATTTAGTAATCCTTTCATCACCATAGCCTTCAATTAAAATAAGAAAGGAAAACCATTACAAAAGATACAACATAAAGAAATAAAAATTTATTTTCCCTTCTTTTGGTCAAACAAGTTAGGAAAACACCAAAAGAAGAGGTAAGTGCAGAAGGAAAAAGGATATGCTGTTTTCTTTTAGCAACATAGGAGACTTGAGAAACTATCCATGTTAATTAACACATTGGTTGAAGTAGCACAACTTGAAGTCAAAGAAAATCACAAATTTGGGAATGACCTGCCCAACTGTATCAAACATATACAACATGTGGAGTGGACTTGAACCTACAGCAGAAACCATTCAAGCAGAATAAGATACCTCCCAAGTTACCAACCATGTTCTAAATGCTTCAGTTACTAACCATTTCAGCAGAAACCATCCAGCAGTGCAGAGACTCGGTTCATCAACATTAAGGCCTCTTCCAATGTTAACGAGAATATCCTTTGGAAAGCAAGCATCGATGACTTCAAAATCGACAATGTCGTTGGTCTCCTCGGAAGTGTTCAGAGTTCACACAACCAACTAACTCCATGGAACTTAGATAGTATTCCTAGTACTTCAACTCTAGCTTTGCCAATTCTTCCAAGCCGATAATGCCAACTGTTTTTCCAAGAGAACTGAAAAGAAATTAAGAAAGGATTTATAAGATACAACATAAGCAATTAGCAACGAAAATAAGCTGATTTTACTTAACCACATTAGGCTATGTCCAGCACCTTTCAAAATTTAATTATGTTAATTACTCCACTTCTGCTAATTTTGTTGTAAAGCTAAAAGTCACATTTCCTTTTGCCGCTCCTTCTCTGTTATTCTCTCTTCCCTTATGAACTAACCACCTCTCCTTTCCCTTCCTGATTTTCTATCGAAATAAATTTAAATAACAGCAAAGATGCAAATTTACACGCCTGCTGCAAAATCCAAAAGCAGCTATAATCGTAAAGCAGCATGAGCAAGCAAAATAATGCAGCAAATTTCCTTCACTCACATTCCTTTAGAAACTCTAAGGAAAACGGCTGATTCAATAGCAAGCCTACACTTGTCCATATCTCCATATTCCGAGCAAATAACCTTAGCTCTAGAGAAATCTACCGAAGCTGTATATAATAGGAAATACCATACTCATTTCAATATAGAGGAAACAGAGGAAATATACATACAATAATTACAATTCTCTCTGCCTCTTATTCTTTCATCCTTTTCTCCTAGATTTTCACACACATTCTTCGTCATTATTAACTATTTTCCCCTTTTTTTCTTTTGGTCAGAAGACCCAGAACAATACTAACATTTTCCACACATTAATTCACTATAGCAACAGTTTGGTAGCACAGCATTGAACGGTTGCTCTGAAAATGTTCATTTACTCGAGGCCTAAATATTCTACCACATTGTTCTCTATTTCCATGGCTCTCTCTTTCCATCGCTTTCTCTCCATGGTTCTCTCTTTTCATGGCTCCCTCTATTGCTCTCCCACCACCCTATTAAGTTGATGATTGGAACAACCAATCGAGTTTGGGCAGCAAGGTCGCTCATGTATGGTTCTAATCCTTATGAGTTTTGGTTAGCAAAATGTATCGTTCCACAAAGCTAACGTACCATGATTCGGTACATGCGATCCAGTTCGAAATTCGTAAGGGGGGTGAGCGATTTGGGTAACTATGGTCAGAAGACTCAGAACTATACTAACATTTTCCACACATTATTTCACTATAGCAAAAGTTTGATAGCACAGCATTGAAAGGTTGCTCTGAAAATGTTCTTGTACTCGAGGCCTATAGGAAGTAAATATTCTAACAAATTGAAATGAACAAGTTAATTCAAGTCATATCCACTCAGAAAATATCTCGAACATAGAAAAAGGGCAAACAATTTAGGGAAAAATGAAGTCCTGGAAGCAGAGCACAAGTTAGTTTTGTAAATCTATAGCATATATACATTTTAGGATTCGTTCTGTTGTTTTCTGTTTGCAACATAGGAGAAATTATCATTTTTAAATAACACATTGATAAAAGTAGCTATATGCAGGCTTTAGTCCATTTTCAGACAAACTACTTAATAAGATTATATTCTTAGAGCACAACATTAACAGTATGCAGAAACCATTTTATTTAAGCACAACAAGATACCTCCTGAGTTACCAATAAAATCTGATGTTCATTCAGTAGTGTGCAGTTCTGAATCTTCAGTTGGGCAACATCTGCAAATGTTCATTCAGAGTGTGCATTTTCATGGCATACAGACACCTTACTTGTCTGTTTTCAGTACATTATCTGGCACACCTTACTTGAAATAGCACAAAATAAGAGGAACACAAAATTACAGCATATCCTGCAAACTATACAAACAAGATGTAACAAGAGAATTACTCTCTCTCCTCCTACCTAATATAAGAACTAAATATGATGCAATCAAATTTGAAACTTTGTGAATGCCACCAATGCATTGCTTGCTTTTCGTCAAATTTGAAACTTGATGAGAGACAAGGATTATTAAACAATGATAGATAGATAGTGTCCTTCCGTCAGTCAGATTGACAAGTTTCAGAGCAAAGTAAACAGTAGCTCAAAAGAAAAATGAAAAGAAAAGGTGACTTACTGAGATGAATTCTGAGGATTGACCATCGTCGTCATTAGCTTTTCAAGTATTATTTTGAAACCTTATTGAATGATTGCACCGTGCACAAAATAATTTAGACTTTCCTCCATCTTTTGCCGACTGGTTCATCGTCCTCATCAGAGCTACCACTTCCACCACTACCAATTGGACCTGCCCCGTCACAGTACATCAAACGGCTGAATTCTTCCAAATCTTTCTTGTACACCAAACGGGCCCTACATTCCTTTATAATCGGGCTTGTTTTGAGTTTTTCCAAACCTGAGTCAAAAGTTGAAGTATAATGCGTTTCAAACAAAAACCGACGACTGGTTGAGGCATCCATGAGGCTTGGATGATCGCGAGGCAAATACAAAACACAAAGGTGTTCTGACACAAGATTCCCGGCTCGAAAGGAATAAGGGATAAAATCCAAATATCTCTGCGATAATCGAACTTCAATTTTGAAAAACTGAAGGGATACGGGACTACCAAAATATTCAGAATCATAAAAAACAACACAGAAAGCAATCCCAACCCAGTCGCTGCTATTTGATGGGTGTGGAGGGAGAGGCAGCTCCACAGTTATTGAATCTCCCACACTTGGATAACCGAACCACTCTAGAATTCCAAATACAGGGCATACAATTATTTTTTTACCATTATTTTTTAAGAGCATTCCCTGTAACAAAAGAATTACCATTATTTTTTTTTTGGTCGAAATTATATTTATTTATTATAGAAAAGAAAACTATATTCTTTTCACCAAAATAAAAATAAAAAGGGAAAGAAAACTATAATATTCAACGAGAGAGTACATACCTCAATGGCCGCTGTCCTTATCATTTGAAATATTGCATTAATCCAGTCTTCTTCTTCAACCAATTTGAAGCAATTAAGACAAGAAAGATCAAAATCATACAAATTGGCTCCTGGCCTTGATGGATCTGGCAACCTTTTTAAGGAAATACAATCGCTTACGTCAAGACTAATTATATTTGGCGGAAGATCTGGCAATCGCTCAAGCCTTTCGCAATGTCTCAATCGAAGACTCTCAAGCTTAGAAAGGAATCTAATGCTTGAGGGAAGGCTAACGAAATCGTTTCCAAAAAGAATCAAGATTTTTAAAGAAGACAAGCAGCTAATATCATCAAGGATGGCTCCTTCACCAATATTACAAAAACTCAAATTTAAATATTCCAAAGACGTGAAACGATTTAGAGAAGACACCACCATTTTGTTAATTTTTGTGCATCCCTCCAAACTCAGCACTTTAAGGCCGACAAGGTGTTCAATTGATGGACGTATTTGCTCAATAGCAATCCCATGTAAACAAAGAAGGGACAAATTATTCAGCTGTTCCACAAATCTTCCAATGTTTTTCACTTTTGGGCAGCCAAAGAGAGCAAACTGTTCAAGAGAATCCATTTCCACCGCACTTGGGAGACTGTTAAGATCTGGACACCCACTAAATTGCAAATGTGTCAGCTTTTTTAGAACTGCAACAGAGGGGTGAACCTCAACTAAACTCGTACAACCTTCTAGGTCCAAAATCTCAAGATTTGGAACGCCTGTGAAATCTGGGGTACTCGTCAATTGTTCAGAGCAACTAAGGTCCATAATTGTCAAGTTTGGAAAAACCTGTACAGTACATAAAAATGGTAAAATAATAATAATTACTTAGTTGAACAAGTTACAATTATATCCAAATTATGTATATATAAAAGAATTATAAAATGCCATATTTCAATAATCTCTCACCTTTGCTCCATCCCAAAGCTGGACAAGTTTGCTACGACACATCTTTAGTTCAACAAGGAAACGTGGTTCGAAACTTGATGGGAGTGATTTAGAAGGGTACCAACTCCAACTGATAGTTCTTAAGGAATTTGGAAGATCTTTGGGGGTTGAAGAAACGATCACATTATCAAATTCAAGAAGTCTTAATCCGTGCATCTTAGAGAAGGCTTCAGTACAATTCCAATGCACCTCTTCTAATTTCGGCAAATGCAAGCCAATGGCTTCAATTGCTCCGGTTCCCTAATAATTAATAAAAAAATGAAAAGGTAATTGCACATTCAAGTCTAATATGTTTTAAAAAGAAATGACATATATTTTCTTCCAAAAATAATATTTCTTCATAACTTCTTACCGTATTGTTCATGATTACATGAGAGATATCATCATGAAGCCACAAACGACTACGCTTACCAGGCTCTTGGATAGACTCTTGAAGAACAATTTCCCATGCCATTTCTTGTATCAAATCATGCATCTCAACAGTGTCGATACGAGAGTGGATTTTCTCAATAGTTAAGAGAGATTTCTCAACAAGAATATCTATCACAACCTGACTAGAAATGTCATAGTTCAGGTCTAGTATTCTAATAACTTCCTTTTTGTACTTCCCTTTATGGAAACATGCAACATCGAGAAAAAATTTCTTCTCCATCTCTTTCAGTCCGTAATAACTTACTTTGAGTGAATCAAAAATTTCTGGATCATGAATTTTCTTTAGATTACACAACACACTATTCCATGTATCTTGATCTCTCCTATACAAAGAACTCCCCAAAGTTTTAAGAGCTAATGGAAGACCTTTGGCATATTGTAGGAAACACTTAGACAATTCCAAGAAACCTTCCTCAGGCTGACTTTTCTTAAAGGCCTTTTGACTGAAGAGCCCAAGAGCTTCATCATCATTTAATACCTTGACCTCATATGCTATCGTTATACCATGTTCAACTAGTATACGTTCATTTCTAGTTGTGATGACAATTCTACTCCCCAAACCAAACCAATTTTTCTCTCCAACCAGTGTTTCCAGTTGTTTTAATTGATCCACATCATCAAGGACGACAAGGACCTTTTTATTGCATAAGCATTTTCTAGTGAAAGAGATTCCTGACCGTGCATTCGTAACTTGGAAAATATTTTCCTTTAAGATTGGGGAAAGAAGTTGTTTTTGTAGATCAACTAGAGTACCATGTTTTGCAGAAACCTCTCTCACATCAGATAGAAACCAGCTAAGTTCAAAATGATGGGAAATTTTCTGATAAACTAGGTTAGCAAGGGTTGTTTTGCCTACCCCACCCATCCCCCATATCCCTATAAAGCGGACATCATTTTCTTCGGGAGCTAAATGCAAGTGTAGTTGATCAAGTGCAGAATCAATTCCGACTAACTTCTCTTGAGAATCTAACAACGTGAATGTAGGATTCACTTTCTTCCACACATGTTTGACAATGTCATCGACAAGCTCTGCTTCTGACCTACAAAGTATTAAAAATAACCATTAATCCATAAATATAACATCCAAGGTTGTTTGTTGTATTAAAGGAAGAATTGAAATGTAACATCCAAGTAGGGCTCTTACTTATAAGTTTTTGAATCTAAGCCAGTGAGATTGGCAACTTTTGTTAAAGCGTCTCTCCACCGATTCAGCTTCTCTGCATCTACACTAAACCTTTCTTCATGCTTAGTGAAAGCTTCCGCGAAACTCCCCCTTTGGTTTCGCACATCGGAAGGATCCACGTGATAAAATATCGGCAGAATTCTATTGGTGTCTTCCATGCATTCAAGAATCTTTGAGAGTTCATCCAAGCACCAAGTGGAAGAAGCGTAATTTGGGGAGAGAACAATTATGGCAAGATATGATTCTTCGATTGCGGTCAACAGCTCCGGAGAAATAGGTGCTCCTACTTCAAGTCCTCGATCGTCCTTGAAAGTTCTCATTGCTTGCCAGTACGCCAATGCACGGTCTAAATGAGAGATAAAACCCCTGCGAGTGTCTTCGCCCCTGAAACTCAGAAAAACATCATGCTTCCATCGAGGAGGAGCCCATTCAGCTGAAGTACGAGATGTAGAAGCTCTTTGGGTGCTCAAGGCCATGGGAGAAAAACAGTTCCTGGAAATCTGGTTCTGCAAACACTCAGTAAATACGTAAAGAGAAAATGATCTGCGAAAAAAAAATAGGCAGCTTTAATTTTTCGTTTGGTAATTGAAAACGTATTAAGCAGAAGAGAAGAAGGGCAGAAAGCAAATACCCAGCAAAACAAACTCGAGATCAATGAAAGGGAAACACACCAACTCAAACAATAGCTCAGCAGAACAACAAATTAACAAATCACAAAGCCAGCGAATTGGCAAGAAAACAACCACAAGAACCAATCCAACCAAAACCCACCCAAAAAAACAGAGAGAGGTAGTGAACACGCTTTCCACCCAGAAAGTGAAAGGAAATTTCAAGGAAACTTCCTTTCTCAACAAAGTGCCAAGGTGTACTTATAAAATTCCAAGCAAGTTCCCAACTTTTTATTTATGAGAAAATCCAGTTTTTTGTTTTGCTTTTTGCAGTTTTGATGTGACAACAATTACGCACACAATTGTGTAGTTAGTTAATAGGGATTAATTTGTGAGTTAGGCCATGTTTAATGGTGTTGCTGATGAGCTCAGTTGAGCTTTGAGCAACTTTGGATTGAAGACTTAAATTGGCTATTTGGTTTTCCTGTTTCTATGTTTTTGCATAATTAATCTTTCTTTATAAAATAAAAAAATCAAAGCCGAGCGTCAATGCATTAAGAATGGTGCTTAACGTGCATCTCTCCTTTGCAAAATCCAAGTAATCCGAGTTGGGAGGGTCTTGCCCATGTTTGCTGACCCAAGTTAATTCAGGAAAGTTCAGATGAAAGACAGGGGGCTGTAGAAACCAAATAATGGGAGAGAGAGAGTGAATTATTTCTTTTTTGACTACACTGGAGACATCGTCAAATTCAACGGCTAAATCAATCAACATTGAGTTCCAACAGTAAGCAGATTCATTTCTTAAATTTATCTCCATATGGAGGGTGATGATTTATTTTTTAATGGTTTTGTTTTTTGTCTTTGTTTTTTTATGCAGGGTGTGATGTGGAAATTGTAGAAATGACGAGGCCTGAGGTGGGATTTGAATTTTCAATCATGTCATTGTCATGTATGCATGATGAGTGGAAGTAGGTGTAGGAGATGGCGGAGAAAATTCATGTGTTTTGTATTCTAGTTATATATATTTTGATTATTGGTCATTGTAACTTGTAAGTTAATTTATAGAAAATTCATGGAATAATTTGTTTTGTTCGACAATGTGTACAAAATTATGTCATTTTCATTTTCTATTATACGTTAAATATTTATTACTTTTCCTTAATTATATTTCGGAAATTTCCTGCTTGGTGCTGCGCTTTGGAAGCTACGAAACAGTCTTGTCAATTTGTCTTGTATGTTGGTGGGAATTAAATACCATCTTATGGCATGTTTACTTTTTTAAGAATAAGGTTTCATTCATAAACTAAAAGGCATACAAAGATCAACCCGTATTATACGCGAATAATAAATTTCAAAGATATTTTACACTTTAAAGGTTATTTTGATGAAGCGATTTCAACTCTAGAAGATATTATAACGTTAAATTATTTGTTTAGACTATTAAATTGTATAGTTGCTTTAATACTTGTATGTGTACAAAAAATAAAAGCGTGTTGGAGTTATAGTTAGGGTCTAGCAGGGAGGGGGGGGGGAGTTTTAAAGATTATTAATAAGAAGGAATCAATACAAACAAACAATCAATGATGAAACATTGCTGTGCTGTACACTGGTGGTGCCAAAACAATTTCCACAAAAACAGGGCCAAAATACACGGAAGAAGAAACGAGGGAATCCCCAAGAAAGAACTGAACACGTCCGATGATCATAAAGGTCAAAAGGAAAAACGTGTAATATACTGCCCAAGTAAAATGACCAAGACCCACAAAGTGAAATGAAATTTCAAGGCAGAGTGATCTGGTGCAAACTAGGGGTGGGCATTAGAACCGCAAAACCGAACTAAATCAATCCGAAAAAAACCGTAAAAAATCGTGTTGACCATAAAAGTCAAAAATCGAGTCCAATCCAAACCGAACCGGTTCAAACCGATTCCGATTCCGGTTTTTCACCCTTAGGAACCGGTCCAATCCGAACCGGTCCAAAAAATTAATTTATATATATATATTTATATTTATATTAGAAATTATATAAATATTTTCTTGAGTGTGTACGTTGTTACTATGGGCACACACACAGAGGATCAAACGGAAAAAAAAGAAGACGCTGAATGACCTAGGTATTTTTCTCTTCGTCCATTTTCCTCTTCTCCATTTCGTTTCTTCTTCGTTCCTTCATACACAGCCGCCCTCTGCCAAAACCTCTCTCTCAGTCTCAGCCATCACGCCACGCCTCTCTGCAGCTCTTCTCTCAGCCTCTCTTCCAACGCCGCCGTCACGCAGGTTTGATTCTCTGTCTCTCTCTTTTTTTTTCCTTTTTTTCCCAAATTGATTTTCTGACTACCCTCTCTGTCCTCCAGCAAAATCAGAGATCCCATTCGCTCCTAGCTTCCAGCAATCACAGCTTCCACCTATTCATCTGGTATAGCTCTCTCTATCTCTCTCTCAGGTACTGTTCCTCTCTGTCTATCTGTCTCTCTGTCTCTATCTCACATCTCCTATTTGATTCTGTGGTTTTGCATCTGTTTAGGTATTTAAGTTTTGATTGTGTGTGCATCTATTTGGCTATATTCACAGAAAAAAAAGTGTGAGAGTTGAGATCAGCCTCTCTTCAAACGCCGCCGTCACGCAGGTTTGATTCTCTGTCTCTCTTTTTTTTTCTTTTTTTTCCCAAATTGATTTTCTGACTACCCTCTCTGTCCTCCTGCAAAATCAGAGATCCCATTCGCTCCTAGCTTCCAGCAATCACAGCTTCCACCTATTGCATCTGTTTAGGTATTTAAGTTTTGATTGTGTGTGCATCTATTTGGCTATATTCACAGAAAAAAAAAAAGTGTGAGAGTTGAGATCATAGCGATTGTGTTCTTGGTTTTCTTTAATTTTATTTTCCCCTCCTCTCTGCAAATTCGTTGGGATAAATACATTTTCGTTGTTCTTGGGTTTGAAATATCGTGCTTGATTGGCACCACTTGCTTGCTGTAGTGATCTTTTCAACTGATATTCTTGGTAGGAACAAAAATTCAGTTTGTTTGCTTTTTCTCATATATATAAGGATCAGCCTCTGTCTTTGATCATGAAAATGGTCTAATTTTCTGATATTTTTCTTTTGTTGTTGCATTTCTTGATCCATTTTCACTTCTAGGTTTCCGGAGTTTTGTTTTTATTTTCTACAAATTCAGGTTATTGATGGCAATACATGGATCTGCTAAGTTCACTTGGTGTACTCGGTGTTCTGAGATGCGGCAACAAAAGAACAAAATAATGGAGTTATAATTTTAAATTTGACTGTAATTTAATTTGTTTTATTATGTGTATTTTCTTGTTGGTTGTAATTTTAAATTTAATATTGGATTGTTTTATTATTTTTGTCAAAGAATAGTGGTTGTTTCAATATGGGAATTGGGCCAATTGTGATGTTTAAGGCCCAAAATTTTTAAAAATGAGATGGTCTTGAAGCTTAAATACACAAAAAAGCTAAACTGGGCTTTACAGCAAGCCCAAACCGTGAGAACCGGAAACCGGCAGGTCCGGGTTGGTTCGGATTTTGATATGGATTTTAAGCAAAACCAGTCCAAACCGAACCGGTTTGCATTTTCGGTTCAGGTTCTATTTTTTAACTAAAACCGGTCCAAACCGGACCGTGCCCACGCCTAGTGCAAACGTAATTATAAACTTCCAAGCAAGTTCCCAACTTTCTTAAACTTAGTAATTTAAGGATCAAGCATATTGATCCACACAAAAATCCACGTAATTTTATATTATTTCCAACACGTTTGTCACTTGTAGAAGGAAAAAGGATATGCTGTTTTCTGTTAGCAACATTTTTAACACATTATATAGAGGTCGGAAGTCTCAGAACTATACTAACATTTTTGACACATTATTTCACTATAGCAATAGTTATTTTACTCGAGGCCTATACAAGTTAATCCAAGTCCTAAGCACGGACCATCCACCCAGAATATATCTCGAACGTAGTAGAAGGACAAACAATTAAGTAAAACAACAAAAGAAGTAAGTGCAAAAGGAAAACGGATATGCTGTTTTCTGTTAGCAACATAGGAGACTTGAGAAACTATCCATGTTAATTAACACATTGGTTGAAGTAGCACAACTTGAAGTTAAAGAAAATCTCAAGGATGACCTGCCCAACTATATCAAACATATACAGCATGTGGAGTGGACTTGAACCTACAGCAGAAACCATTTAAGCGGAATAAGATACCTCCCAAGTTACCAACCATGTTCTAAATGCTTCAGTTACTAACCATTTCAGCAGAAACCATCCAGCAGTGCAGAGACCCAGGTTCATCAACATTAATGCCTCTTCCAATGTTAACGAGAATACCCTTTGGAAAGCAAGCATTGATGACTTCAAAATCGACAATGTCGTTGGTCTCCTCAGAAGTGATCAGAGTTCACACAACCAATTAACTCCATGGAAGTTAGATAGTATTCCTAGTACTTCAACTCTGGCTTTGCCAATTCTTCCCAAGCCGATAATGCCAACTGTTTTTCCAAGCGAACTGAAATGAAATTAAGAAAGGAAAATCATTATAAAAGATACAACATAAGCAATTAGCAACGAAAATAAGCTGATTTTACTTAACCACATTAGGCTATGTCCAGCACCTTTCAAAATTTAATTATGTTAATTGCTCCACTCCTGCTAATTTTTGTTGTAAAGCTAAAACTCACATTTCCTTTTGCCGCTCCTTCTCTGTTATTCTCTCTTCCCTTATGAACTAACCACCTCTCTTTTCCCTTCCTGATTTTCTATCGAAATAAATTTAAATAACAGCAAAGATGCAAATTTACACGCCTGCTGCAAAATCCAAAAGCAGCAATGAGCAAGCAAAATAATGCAGCAAATTAACTTCACTCACATTCCTTTAGAAACTCTAAGGCCTACACTTGTCCATATCTCCATATTCCTTGTAAATAACCTTAGCTCTAGAGAAATCTACCAAAGCTGTATATAATAGGAAATACTATGCTCATTTCAATATAGTGGAAACAGAGGAAATATACGTACAATAATTACAATTCTCTCTCCCTCTTATTCTTCATCCTTTTCTCCTAGATTTTTCACACACCTTCTTTCACATACCATGATTCGGGCGATCCAGTTCGAAATTCATAAGGGGGGTGAGCGATTTGGGTAACTATGGTCAGAAGACTCAGAACTATACTAACATTTTCCACAAATTTTTTCACTATAGCAAAAGTTTGATAGCACAGCATTGAAAGGTTGCTCTGAAAATGTTCTTGTACTCGAGGCCTATAGGAAGTAAATATTCTAACACATTGAAATGAACAAGTTAATTCAAGTCATATCCACTCAGAAAATATCTCGAACATAGAAAAAGGGCAAACAATTTAGGGAAAAATGAAGTCCTGGAAGCAGAGCACAAGTTAGTTTTGTAAATCTAAAGCATATATACATTTTAGGATTTGTTCTGTTGTTTTCTGTTTGCAACATAGGAGAAATTATCATTTTTAACTAACACATTGATAAAAGTAGCTATATGCAGGCTTAGTCCTTTTTCAGACAAAATTACTTAATAAGATTATATTCTTAGAGCACAACATTAACAGTATGCCGAAACCATTTTATTTAAGCACAACAAGATACCTCCTCAGTTACCAATAAAACTTGATGTTCATTCAGTAGCGTGCAGTTCTAAATGCTTCAGTTGGGCAACATCTGCAAATGTGCATTTTCATGGCATACCGACCCTTACTTGTCTGTTTTCAGTACATTATCTGACACAGCAATTGGTGAAAACAATAAAACCTGACACAGCAATTGAAATAGCACAAAATTAGAGGAACACAAAATTACAGCATATCCTGCAAACTATACAAACAAGATGTAACAAGAGAGTTACTCTCTCTCCTCCTACCTAATATAAGAACTAAATATGATGCAATCAAATTTGAAACTTTTTGAATGCCACCAATGCATTGCTTGCTTTTCATCAAATGTGAAACTAGATGAGAGACAAGTTTTATTAAACAATGATAGATAGATAGTGTCCTTCCGTCAGTCAGATCGACAAGTTTCAGAGCAAATTAAACAGTAGCTGAAAAGAAAAATGAAAAGAAAAGGTGACTTACTGAGATGAATTCTGAGGATTGACCATCGTCGTCATTAGCTTTTCAAGTATTATTTTGAGACCTCATTGAATGATTGCACCATGCACAAAATAATTTAGACTTTCTTCAATCTTTTGCCGACTGGTTCATCGTCCTCATCAGAGCTACCACTTCCACCACTACCAATTGGACCTGCCTCGTCACAGTACTTCAAATGGCTGAATTCTTCCAAATCTCTATGGTACACCAAACGGGCCCTACATTCCTTTATAATCGAGTCTGTTTTGAGTTCATCCAAATCTCTAGTTGAAGAATAATGCGTTTCGAACGAAAACCGATGACTGGTTGCATCCGTGAGGATTCGATGATCACGAGGCAAATAAAAAACACAAAGGGTTTTTGAAAAAAGCATCTCAGTTGGAAAGCATCTCAGTCGGACATCCAAATATCTCTGAGATGATCGAACTTCAATATTTAAATACTCATATCCACGAAGGTATGCGGAACTATGAAAAAATTCAGAATCATAAAAAACAACACATAAAGCAATCCCAACCCAATGGCTGCTATTTGATGGGTGTGGAGGGAGAGGCGGGTCCACAGTTATTGAATCTCCCACACTTGGATCACCGAACCACTCTAGAATTCCAAATACAGGGCATACAATTATTTTTTTACAGAGCATTCCCTGTAACAAAAGAATTACCATTATTTTTTTTTGGTCGAAATTATATTTATTTATTATAGAAAAGAAAACTATATTCTTTTCACCAAAATAAAAATAAAACGGGAAAGAAAACTATAATATTCAACGAGAGAGTAAATACCTCAATGGCCGCTGTCCTTATCATTGCAAATATTGCATTAATCCAGTCTTCTTCTTCAACCAATTTGATGCAATTAATACAAGAAAGCTCAAAATCATACAAATTGGCTCCTGGCCTTGATGGATCTGGCAACCTTTTTAAGGAAATACAACTGCCTATGTCTACGGTTACTATACTTCGCGGAAGCTCTGGCAATCGCTCAAGGCTTTCGCACCATCTCAATCCAAGATACTCAAGCTTAGAAAGGGATCCAATGCTTGAGGGAAGGCTAACGAAATCGTTTTTAAAAAGACTCAAGTATTTTAAAGAAGACAAGCAGCCAATATCATCAAGGATGGCTCCTTCACCAATATTACAAAAACTCAAATTTAAATATTCCAAAGACGTGAAACGATTTAGATAAGACACCTCCATTTTGTTAATTTTTGTGCATCCCTTCAAATTCAGATGTTTAAGGCCGACAAGGTGTTCAATTGATGGAATTTCAGCAATCGCATGTAAAGAAAGAGTATCCATTTTATCATTCAGCTGTTCCACAAATCTTCGAATGTTTTTCACTTTTGGGCAGCCAAAGAGAGTAAACTCTTCAAGAGAATCCATTTCCACCACACTTGGGAGACTGTTAAGATCTGGACACCCATTAAGTAGCAATTGTGTCAGCTTTTTTAGAACTGCAACAGAGGGGTGAACCTCAGCTAAACTCGTACAACGATCTAGCAACAAAATCTCAAGATTTGGAACGCCTGTGAAATCTGGGGTACTCTTCAATTGATCAGAGTAACTAAGGTCCATAAATTTCAAGTTTGGCAAGACCTGTACAGTACATAAAAATTGTAAAATAATAATAATTACTTAGTTGAACAAGTTACAATTATATCCAAATTATGTATATATAAAAGAATTATAAAACGCCATATTTCAATAATCTCTCACCTTTGCTCCATCCCAAAGCTGGACAAGTTTGCTACGACGCATCCTTAGTTCAACAAGGCAACGTGGTTCGAAACTTGATGGGAGTGATTTAGAAGGGTGCCAACTCCAACTGATAGTTCTTAAGGAATTTGGAAGATCTTCGGGGGCTGAAGAAACGATCACATTATCAAAGTGAAGAAGCCTTAATCCGTGCATCTTAGAGAACGCTTCAGTACAATTCCAATTCACCTCTTCTAATTTCGGCAAACGCAAGCCAATGGCTTCAATTGCTCCAGTTCCCTAATAATTAAGAAAAAAATGAAAAGGTAATTGCACATTCAAGTCTAATATGTTTTTAAAAGAAATGACATATATTTTCTTCCAAAAATAATATTTCTACATAACTTCTTACCGTATTGTTCATGATAACATGAGAGATATCATCGCGATGCCACAAAAGACTACGTTGACCAGGCTCTTGGATAGACTCTTGACGAACAATTTCCCTTGCCATTTCTTGTATCAAATCATGCATCTCAACAATGTCGCACCCAAAGTGGTCTTTCTCCATAGTTAAGAGAGATTTCTCAATAAGAATATCTATCTCAATAAGACTGGAAATGTTAAGGCTCCCGTCTAGTATGTGAATAACTTGCTCTTTATTCTTCCCTCTATGGAAACACACAACATGCAGAAAAATTTTCTTCTCCATCTCTTTGAGTCCAGAATAGCTTACTTTGAGTGAATCAAAAATATGTGGATAAGGAATTTCGTTTAGATTATGCAATGCACTCTTCCACGCATCTTGATCTCTCTCATACAAAGCATGCCCCAAAATTTTAAGAGCTAATGGAAGGCCGTTGGCATAATTTAGGAAATCCTGAGACAATTTCTGAAAACCTTCATTAGGCTGATCTTTCTTAAAGGCATGTCGACTAAAGAGCTCAAGAGCTTCATCATTCTTTAAGACCTCGACCTTAAAGGTTGTTGTACCATGCTCAACAAGTAGACGTTTATCTCTAGTTGTGATGATAATTCTACTCCCCACACCAAACAAAATTTTATCTCTAGCCAGTACTTCTAGTTGATGTAATTGATCCACATCATCAAGTACGAGAAGAACCTTTTTATTCCTAAAAACTTTATTAATGAAAACGGTTCCCTCCCTTTCATCCCAAATATGATTTCCCTTCAAAAGTGGGGAAAGAAGTTGTCTTTGTAGATCAGAAAGCTCCTTCTTTCTCACATTATGTAGAAAACAGCAATGCTCGAAATGATGGGAAATTCTCTCATAAACTAGGTTAGCAAGGGTTGTTTTGCCTACCCCGCCAATCCCCCATATCCCTATAAAGCGGACATCATTTTCTTCGGGAGCTAAATGCAAGTGTAGTTGATCAAGTGCAGAATCAATTCCGACTAACTTCTCTTGAGAATCTAACAACGTGACTGTAGGATTCACTTTCTTCCACACACTTTTGACAATGTCATCGACAAGCTCTGCTTCTGACCTACAAAGTATTAAAAATAACCATTAATCCATAAATATAACATCCAAGGTTATTGATTAAGGCAAGAACTGAAACGTAACATCCAAGTAGAGCTCTTGTTAAGAAACAAGCAAGTTGTTAATCTATGCATGCTTACGGATAATTCTTTGAATCCCACCCAGAGATATTGGCTACTTTTCTTAAAGCAACTCTCCACCGATTCACCATCTCTACATCTCCACTAAACTCTTCATGCTTTGAATCCCCCCCGAAGAGATTGGCTACTTTTCTTGAAGGAGCTCTCCACCAATTCACCACCCTAAACTTTTCTTCATGCTTAGTGAAGGCTTCCGCAAAACTCCCCCTTTGATTTCGTACATCGGAAGGATCCACGTGATAAAAGATTGGTAGAATTCTCTTGGTGTCTTGCATGCATTCAAGAATCTTGGAAAGTTCATCCAAGCACCAGGTGGAAGAAGCGTAATTTGGGGAGAGAACAATGATGGCAAGATGTGATTGTTCGATTGCGGTCAACAACTCCGGAGAAATAGTTGCTCCTATTTCAAGGTCTCGGTCGTCCTTGAAAGTTTTAATTGCTTGCCAGTACTGCAGTTCATGGTATAAATGGGATAGAAAACCGCTGCGAGTGTCTTCACCCCTGAAACTCAAAAACACATCATGCTTCCAATGGGGAGGAGCCCATTCAGCTGAAGTACGAGATGTAGAGGCTCTTTGGGTGCTCAAGGCCATTGGAAAAGAAAAACAGGCCCTAGAAATCCGGTAGCTTTAGTTTATTTTTTGGTAATTGAAAATATGTATTGAGCAAATACCCAGCAAAACAAACTAGAGATCAATGAAAAGGAAACGAACCAATAAGCTCAGCGAATTGGCAGGAAAAGAACCAACCGAACAAAAAACAAGATGCAAAGTTGACTGTCTGCAGAAGCAAAAAACGCACTGAAAATACTCAATGCGAAAGTTGTAGGCAATATATAGATGAAAAAGAGAGGGGATGTAGGAAAGGAAATATTGGAAGAGGGAGATGGAAAGACAGAGAGATGGAAAAACTGTGTCCTCGTGTTGACCCTAGAAAACCGCACACGGTTTCAATTGGAATCTAAAGTCAATAAGAATATTTAACTGTCAAATTGCATAGGCAATAATAAATTGAACAGAAGGTAAGTTAGGTGGCTATTAAAATAATCTCGGTTCAGCCAAATTTTGCAATCATCATAGCACAAGCCATAAAATAATTAAACCAGAGAACCAAAAGACATAGCAACAAACTGAAGAAACAACGAGGAAATCCCAAACAAAGAGATAAACACGTCCAATACCCACATAAGGTCAAGGAAAAAAGAAAGGGAAAACGTGTACTACCACTGTGTTATAAACTTCCAAGCAAGTTCCCAACCCTTTCGATTTTATTTCTCTTAAAGAACATGTTATGGGAACATGAAATTTTGGCAACCAATCGGAAGGTGACACGTGGAGAAGGGAATATGCCCTAGGTTAAATAATTATGCCAATTATATCTCATTTAATTGGCTAATTATCTTGACTTAAAATGAGAATATCTTCCCAAAAGCAAAGGATTCGATTGGCATCAAATCTCCTTAATACACTCTACCTCTTTATTCAAGAGAGAGAATAATTAATAATTCTCCTCAAACCCTAAACCCTAAACCCTGCCTCCTCTCTCTCTCTCCCTCGGCTCCGGCCGACCCTCCCTCTCACTCTCTGCTCCGACCGACTCTCTCTCCCTCTCCTCGTCGACGCCACCCGCTCTCCCGGGAGAGCAAACTCCATACCTTTATGTTTGATCTAAATCTCCCGAGACCATTGTAACATCCCGACCCAAATTTAAATTATTCGATAATTTAATTAATTTAATAAATTATGAAATTACAATTTTGCCCCCGAGGGTAGGGGTAATTTAGTCACTTTTTAATCCGGAAGGATTCGGGGGAAGTGAATGGTACTATTATGTAGATCGTGCCGAGATGAGTCCATAGACACGTAGTGGGCTCAAATCGGAGTACGTAGATCGTGCTGAAAAAGTCCTACAACACAATATGTTGGGGCCCAATATCAGAGTTGTGAAGAAAGTTGATGTTCTACATCAAAACTAATTGGCAATGGGAGAGTAGACGAACTCCTTATAAACCCAAGTTAAGTCTCTTAACTTTTTAATGTAAGAAGCCTAACATGCAGACAACACATATTAAGTGAAGTCAGAGTATGTGTGGTCATTGGGCCCAATGGCGGAACCAGGAATTTTTCTAGGGGTAGGCTAAATTTTTTTTCTTAACTTATTTTATAATATAATATATCATGCTTCAAATTGTCTATATATTTTTTTTTTTTTGTAAGGGGGGCAGAAGCCCGAAAACAGCTAGTTAAATTTTAAAAACCTAAAAAATTTCTTTTGTCCAAAAATTATAGAAATCCAAACTATTGGCAAGCCAAATATTCCAAATATATTTTGCCACAAAGGAGTTCGAACCATAAGACCTCCATGTAAAATCATTCTCACTTTCCACTGCAACAAACAACCTTCTTGTGTAAACTTGCCATAAATATAAAATATAATTAGAATATTATAAAAAAAATGTAGAGAGCATGCACTTGCATCTGAAGATGCACCGAAACCAACGCCTCTTTTTCTTTCTTTTCTAATTTTTATTCATTTTCTTCTTCCCATATCTCATCTCTCCCAACGCCTTCATTTTTTATTTTTTTCCCATCTTCTTCTTCCTTCCGTCACTTTCCATCTCTCCCTTCTCTTTTATTTCTTTTTTCCTTCTTCTTCTCTCCCTCTCTCTTTCTTTTTTTCCTCCTTCTTCCTCTGTCAGTCTTTGCAATTTTTTTCTCTTCTCCCTCTTTTGCGTCATCTTCCATATTTCTCTCTTTTTTCTATTTTTTCCCATCGCTCTCTCTTCTCTTCCTTCTTCTCCTTCTTTCCGCTCTCCCTCGAAGACCAGTTGTTGTATGGCCTTGTCCTCTTCGTGGGCTGAGAAAAAGAAAAGGCGCTGTGTGTGTTAAACGGTGGACTAATATTTAATTACAGGGTACTTTTTTTTTTTTTATACATTTAAGACTAAGTTGGAAAATCAGCCCTGGGCTAGAGCCCAGCCGAGCCCCTTCGTAGTTCCGCCCTTGATTGGGCCCCAACATGTGAAGCTCTAATGCAATGAAGGAAGTTGAGGTTCCAAGATAAGAATTACGTAACAAAAATAATAGTTTAACTGAGACGTGCACAATATATTAAGAATCATGGACTACTAGTACAAATTGAGAGGAAAGTTACATCCTCATTTGTTGTAGCCTTATGCTTTGACTACTCACTTACTGCCATTGCAGATAATGCAACAGATTCTGCCCTTCATGATCAATTTCACATTGTGAATAGGTGGAGATTCAAAACTTGGGGGTCTCATCTACCTGTGCTCTTCATCACAAAGCAGATACGATAAACACAGCACATGCACGAGCACAAGAACCCTAAAAGGAAATTAGGGCACAGAGTAGAACACGGCACAAGAACCCTAAAAAGAAATTAGGGCACAGAGTAGAACACGGGTGGGCACAACACACACAGGTCACCAGAAACTAGGCTCTGATGCCAAGTCAAACAATATGGGTAGAATATTTTCAAATATATTTCATTCTCCAAAAGGAGGTATTTATAATACAGGATGTAAACCCTAGTAGGATTAAACTAGGAAAATAAGTGGTATCCTAATTACATAATATCTATACAAAGAGAAATAAATAAAACAATATCCTAATAGAATAGGGATATCTCGCTAACAGATACTCCTGTCCATTTTCAAGTAACATTAAAAACCTCACATGTCAAGAGCTCATAGTCCCATCCTAAAACACAATAATTTGACCCCAAAAAAGTCCTACAACAAAATATGCTGGGGCCCAATATCAGAGTTATGAAGGAAGTTGAGGTTCTACATTAAAACTAATTGGTAATGGGAGAGTAGCCGAACTCCTTATAAACCCAAGTTATGTCTCTTAATTTTTTAATGTAATAAGCCTAACATGCAGACAACACATATTAAGTGACGTCAGAGCATGTGTGGTCATTGGGCCCCAACACGTGAAGCTCTGATGCAATGAAGGAAGTTGAGGTTCTAAGATAAGAATTACGTAACAACAATAATAGTTTAACTGAGACGTGCACAGTATATTAAGAATCATGGACTACTAGTACAAATTGAGAGGAAAGTTACATCCTCATTTGTTGTAGTCTTATGCTTTGACTACTCGCGTACTGCCATTGCAGATAATGCAATAGATTCTGCCCTTCATTATCAATTTCACATTGTGAATAGGTGGAGATTCATGATCCACCTGCGCTCTTCATCAGATGATTCAATTATCAACAGCATCTCTGTTGATCATTCTCATGAAAGAAAAACAGGATAGTGGAGATGGCTCTTGGATTGGGAGGTTTAGCTGCATTTGTCTTTCCCCATAATTGCATTTCCTTTTCTTATTTGTTTTATCATTACAAGAGAAAGTTCATTGCCACAAGGAGCACAAAAGGCCAAACTTGTAGAGGAGTTCCAACAAGTTTGTCACTTGCAGAGATAACAAAGGGGAGGCCAGAAAGCTTTTATGCTGATATGTCCTCCATCCACCAGCCTTGCAGAACAAGCCAACACTGTTTTTCTACAACTTGAGCACCTATATGAAGTAATAGTTATTTTACTCGAGGCCTATATGAAGTAAATATCCTAACACATTGAAATTAACAAGTTAATCCAAGTCCTAAGCAAGGACCATCCACTCAAAATATATCTCGAACGTAGTAAAAGGAAATAGGCCTACACTTGCCGATATCTCCATATTCCTTGAAAATAACCTTAGCTCTAGAGAAATCTACAGAAGCTGTATATAATAGGAAATAGGGTAAACCGTGGTTTTGCCCCTTGAACTATGTCATAATTGGCAATTTGGCTTTTAATTTATTTTTTTAGTAAATTATGGATACAAATTATATAAAAATAGTCAATCTTCCCTTACCTACAATTTTTCTAAATTCCATCCAACTTTCCATCCATAATAAGGGTAAATTCGTAATTTTAAGGAAAATTTAAATTTAAAAATTAGAAAAATAGAAAATCAAAAACCCCACCCTCCACCCCATCCCACACCGACGACGTCAACGCTCGCTCTGTCGACGTGGCACCTCCTCTCTGTCTCCTCCTCTTCCATTTATCTTTCTCTTTCCTCACCTCCTCTCTCCACCTCCCTCGTATTTCTCTCTTCCTCCCGGCGTCGACTTGGATCTGGCAGTCGGCAACGACTTCGAGTGGAGGTGGCACACTGTCATCGCAACCCCAGTGAATTGGACTGAAAAAAAACAGTGCTTGCTCAACTTACTGCCAGCATTCCCAGGTATTTGTACCTCCTCCTCTTTCTTCTTCCCAGTTGGCTTCCCCATTGATATTTCAAGAATATGCAGCCAAAGAAGAAGAGCCCAAAAACAGGGAGAAAGAAAAAAAATATCCCAGAAAATTGAAGCTTTAAGTTTTAATAAAAATACACTTCAGAAGAAAGCAATAGTGAAAGAAAAATGAAAAACTCAGAACTGATATCTTAAATCCAGAAATTGAATACCAAAAACAAAGAAAAGGCAACAAAATCCACTCCTTTTAACATGGGTACTGTTCTCAAAGCTCCAAATCAACAATTGATGGACACTGATCCAGAGACAAACAAGAGCCCAATCAGAATTTGATTGAATTAGAATGATTGTGCTATGGAATTGTTGAACCCAACAGTGGAGAAAACTCCACATATCTGCAAGACCCAAAAAATACCAGCAGTAATTTTACTAATTAATTAATTAATTTTATGAAATCTTCTTTGGCATGGCAACCTTTGGTTAATGGAATTAATGTTGATCTCACGATTGATTCCTTCCAGTGTGAAGGAGATTAAGAGATGATATGAGGAGAGAGAAAGAGAAAGAGAAACAGAGGAAGAGAGAGAGAGAGGGCAGGTGAGGGGTGAGAGAGGGAGGGGGTTGTTTGAGTTAAGAGTGTTGGAAAAACAACAATTAGTGACTAATAAAAATAATTACATATCAACAATATATAAATACCAACAAAATTAACTTTATAACAAATTGTAATTTGAAATACAATAAACAATAAATAAAAGGGCTGCACATTATCTGTCATGGAAGCATACCCAGGTTCCTTGGTAAAACCAGATGAACTGGAGGCACAGTTGTTTCTGATATATATTGGAGGTAGGTAATGTTCATATGCGGAATATAAGGAAAGAACCACTGCGGGGAGGGTGGAGGTTGCAGGGAAGAGGGTGGGGCCTTGCCAACCTCAGTACTCTGCGTTTTCCTTCTGGAAAGCTACATCTCCATTTGGTATAGTCATAACAAGTTGATACTCACTTAATGACAAAGGGAACAAAATTCATGTCAGCAACACAAATGTAAACCGCCCCCATGCATACGGGGGGACACATGATGTGCCGAATGGTCAGGAAATGTCTGGCTGCAGTAATTTGAATAGATTATTATAAATAAACCCAATTCTAGGCATGTATTTATAAAAAAACCCACACACTATTTAAATATAGAAACACACTCAAAATCAATTCTAAAATAAACAATTGTATATTTTTTGGGTGTGTTTATAAATGGGTTTTGAGTGTGTAATGATGGGTTTTGGGTGTGTTTATAAAGTGTTTTGGGTGTTGGGTTTTTTTATAATTTCAGCCCCATTTTGGGTGTTTTAGTGAAACCCCCTAATTTGAATGCTTTCTGGCAGATGACAATTACAGAAAGAACCTGAAAATTCAGAACATTCTCTACTCAGATAACAGAAAAGCTCGTTTAGTTTAGGACAGACAATTAATATCAATAAGGCAAGGTCTTAACTTAGCAGCCATGTCACCATTAACCCCAGGGGAGACACTACAATTCCCATTTCCATAATGATGTGGATCGGCCTATATTATGGAATGGGCAGGGGAGCCAATTTAATCAAATACTATCTGAACAATGGACCGGTATTTCGATAGGAATGAATGTATTCAATTGCTGTACATTCCTTTTAAAGCCAAACACCAGCCAAGAATATTAGTGATAATTTTCATCTCTTAGAGACATGCCATCTTTATAGCAAACACTAAGGACATCCGTTCAACTGAACACACAGGCCCAGAGGCTACAAAAGACAGTGATCAAGGGTAACTACAAAGGCAACTGGTAAACAGACATCCGTTCAACTAGTAAATACCTAGGCACAATAAGTACGGATTCGTAATACAATAAAAAGCAGAACTCTCATGTAAACGGAAAAAATAAAGCAGAACTCTCATGCACACTGAAAATACTAACCATTCTTGTACGGAAAGGAACACTTTTGTTCAAGAACACCACTCTCTGGCACTCTGTAAGACTGGAACATACGCAATCATGGGCTAGGGCCTTTCTTGTCCGCATCCCACTGCTGGGGATACCTTGGGAATTGCCACATTTAGAAGCAACGCTCTGGATGAGGCATCATGGCAAGATGCCTCCCATCTGGAGAACAAACTGCCGCAACCCCCAAGGGAGCCATTGAGGTTGAAAGGGTAAAATTCTGTCTCCTTACCATCATCATCACAATATCTTACTGGTGCCAACTTTGAGTGTAGCATAAGATCAAGAACACCATCATCAGGGAAATACGCTCTTCCCTCGCCATCGGCAGCGCATACACCCAATGTACTGCCCTCTATTCCTTTAAACCCTATGGAAATTGAAACAGAGAAAATGTTGCCATTCTGGACTATAACGAGCTTCCATTACTTACAAAACTGAATGAAACAAATCAATTCTGCCACAGTATAAACATATCAATCAAACCACATTGCTAATCAGGAACTTGTGGGTGGTTCATTCTCATAAATATGGAGGCCAGCCACACCTAATTGGCCATCCAGCAGTGTACACACTCGGGTTAATCAACATGAGGGCCTCTTCCAATGTTAATGCGAACTGCCAATGGACCCAAAGCGGACATGATTACAAAATCTGACAATGTCATTGGTCTCTTTAGAAGTGATCAGAGATTCACACAACCACCAAAATGCCACAGTTCAAGGCCAACTCCACGGAACTTGTACAGTATTCCTAGTACTTCAACTCTGGCTTTGCCAATTCTTCCCAATCCGATAATGCCAACTCTTTTTCCAGAGAACTGAAGAGAAATTAAGAAAGGAAAATCATTATAAACGATACAACATAAGCAATTAGCAATGAAAATAAGCTGATTTTTATTGTAAAGCTAAAACCCACAGTTCCTTTTGCCTCTCCTCTTCTCTGTTATTCTCTCTTCCCTTATGAACTAACCACCGGTCCTTTCCTTTCCTGATTTTGTATCGAAATAAATTTAAATAACAGAAAAGATGCAAATTTACACCTGCTGCAAAATCAAAAGCAGCTATAATCGTAAAGCAGCAATGAGCAATCAGAATCAAGCAGCAAATTTCCTTCATTCACATTCCTTTAGAAACTCTAAGGAAAACGGCTGATTCAATATCAGGCCTACACTTGTTCCATATCGCCATATTCCTTGTAAACAACCTTAGCTCTAGGGAAATCTACAGAAGTTGTATATAATAGGAAAAACTGTACTCGTTTCAATATAGTGGAAACATAGGAAATATATGTAGTGCCAAACTGGCCCTTACAATGATTACAATTCTCTCTGCCTCTTATTCTTTCATATCCTTTTCTCCTATATTTTTCACACATATTCTATCGTCATTATTATTTCCCCCCTTTTTCTTTTGGTCAGAAGACTCAGAACTATACTAACATTTTGCGAACATTATTTCACTATAGCAACAGTTTGATAGCAAAGCATCGAAAGGTTGCTTTGAAACTGTTATTTTACTCGAGGCCTATAGGAAATAAATATTGTAACACATTGAAACTAACATGTGAATCCAAGTCATATCCACTCAGAAAATATCTCAAACGTAGAAAAAGGACAAACAATTTAGGGAAAAATGAAGTCCTGGAAGCAGAGCACAAGTTTGTTTTGTAAATCTATAGCATATATATACTTTAGGATTTGTTCTGTTGTTTCCTGTTTGCAACATAGGAGACTGGAGAAATTATCATTTTTAATTAACACATTGGTAAAAGTAGCTATATGCAGGCTTAGTCCATTTTCAAACAAAACTACTTAATACGATTAGAGCACAACATATACAAAATGCTTCAGTTAGGCAACATCTCAAGATAAATTGTGATATAAAATTATGAAAAGAGTAGCATTGTTGAAAAAGATTCTGTTACTCAAGCTCGACTGAGTAAGTAAATATTCTAACATGTTGAAATTAACAAGATTCACAACCCAACAATATTATAGCATATCCTGCATTTATTTATTTGGAAATGGAAAACCATATAACCAAAATGTAATAAGAGGACAGCTCTCCTCCTACCTCATTGAATGATTGAACCAAGCACAAAATAATTTAGACTTTGTTGAATCTTTTGCTGATTGGTTCATCGTCCTCATCAGAGCTATAACTTCCTGGTTCATTTTCATAGCTACCAATTCCTTGTTCATCCTCGTCATCAGAGCTATAACTTCATGGTTCATTTCATAGCTACCAATTCCTCGTTCATCGTCGTCATTAAAGCAACTAATTCCTGGTTCATCATGGTCATTAGAGCTACCACTTCCACTACTACAAATTGGGCCTGCCTCTCGTCACCGGATGCATGTAGTGCTGCTACCAATTGTGCCTCCTACACTGACTATTTTTATTTTTATTTTTTGACAAAGCAATATTCTAAACTCTCAGATGTACGGTGAGGAGAATCGAACTCAGGTGCCCACTCTGACACTTTTTATTTTTATTTTTTGATAAAGCCATATTCTAAATTACTCAAATAATAGATGTATCCAGACTTTTTAAAGAGAGCATTATATGGTACGATAGACAAGTCTTAGAGCAAATTAAACAAGTAAACAATAAGTCAAAAAAAAAAAAAAAGGTGAAAAGAAAAGGTGACTTACTTTGATGAATTCTGAGAATTAACCTTCGTCATTAGCTTTTCAAGTGTTATTTTGAGACCTCATTGAATGATTGAACCAAGCACAACATAATTTAGACTTTCTTGAATCTTTTGATGTTTGGCTCATCATCATCATCAGAGCTATCACTTTCTGGTCCATTGTTGTCATCAAAGCTACCAATCCCTGGGTCATCGTCGTCATCAGAGCTACCAATTCCTGGTTCATCATCGTCATCAGCGCTATCACTTCCTGATTCATTTTCGTCATCAAAGCTACCACTTCCACTACAACCAATTGGGCCTGCCTCGTCACCATACACGAAACGGCTGAATTCTTCCAAATCTCTCTCGTACACCAAACGGGCCCCACATTCCTTTATATTCGAGCTTGTCTTGAGTCCTTCTGAATCTCCAGTTGAAGTATAATGCGTTTCGAACGAAAACCGATGATTGGTTGAGGCATCCGTGAGGCTGGGAAGATCGCGAAGCAAATAAAAAACCCAAATGTGTTCTGACTCAATACTCCCCACTAGAAAGGAACGAGGCTCAGTCAAATCTTCGTGAGATGATTGAATTTTGAAATAGTCATAACCACCCAAATATTCAGAATCTTGAAAAACAACACATAAAGCAATCCCCACCCAGTCGCTGCTGCTACATGATGATTGTGGAGGTAGAGGCAGAGGCAGCTCCACAGTTATTGAATCTCCCACACTTCGATTACTAAACCACTCTGGAATTTCACTTCCAGGGTATACAATAGAGGTATATCTTGAAAGGTGGATTCCCTGTACCAAAAGAATTACCATTATTCTTTTGGTCGATTTATTATAAAAAAGAAAAAAAATTATTCTTTTCACCAAAAAAATTAAAAAGGGAAAGAAATCTATAATATTCAACGAGAGAGTAAATACCTCAGTGGACGCTTTCATTATCATAAAAAATATTCTATTAATCCAGCTTTCATCTTCAACCAATTCGAAGCAATTAAGACAACTGAAATCAAAATCATACACATTGGCTCCTCTGCTCAACCTTGATGGATCTGACAACCTTTTTAAGGAAGTACAATCGTCTACATTTACAAATAATGAGGATCCCTTTGGCGGAAGATCTGGCAATTGCTCAAGCCTTTCGCACCCCACCAATTCAAGAAACTCAAGCTTAGAAAGGAATCTAATGCTTGAGGGAAGGCTAACGAAATTGTTTCCATTCAGATGTAACTCTTCTAAAGAAGATAAGCAGCCAATATCATCAAGGATGGCTCCTTCACCAATATTACAATGACTCAAATCTAAACTTACCAAAAACCGTAAACGATTTAGAGAAGACAACACCAAACCCCAAGGGTCAGGGTCAGGGTGATTCTTTCTAAATAAGCCATCCTTTTGAGTTGATGATTTAGCAACAAGCGGCTCTCTCATAGCAGTTCTTCTTAGATCATGCCGCTCTAAATACTCCATCTCCCCTGACATTTTGTCAATTTTTGTGCATCCCTTCATATCCAGCTTTCCAAGACACTTCAAATTGCATATACCACGCGGGAGACGCAAGAGACTTTCACAATTACTTATATTCAGTATATCAAGGCCGACAAGGCGTTCAATTGAAGAAGCTATTTCCTCAATAGCAGTCCCATCTAAAAAAAGATATGATAAATTATTCATCTGTCCCACAAATTCTGGAATCTTTTTCACTTTTGAGCACCCAGAAAGATCAAAGGTTTCAAGCGAATCCATTTCCACCTCACTTGGGAGACTGTTAATACCTATACACCCCCAAAGTCGCAAATTTTTCAGCTTTTTGTGAACTGCAAAAGACGAGTGAACCTCAACTAATTTCGTACAATGTTGTAGCCACAAATTCTCAAGATTTGGAATGCCTGTGAAATCTGGGGTACTTGTCAATTGATCAGAGTAACTAAGGTCCATACATTTCAAGTTTGGCAAGACCTGTACAGTACATAAAAATTGTAAAAGAATAATTTAAAATAAACCCCTACTTAGTTGAACAAGTTACAATTATATCCAAATTATGTACATATAAAAGAATTCTAAAACACCATATTTCAATAATAATCTATCACCTTTGCTCCATCCCAAAGATGGGAAAGTTTGCTGTGACTCATCTTTAGTTCAACAAGGAAACGTGGTTCGAAACTTGATGGGAGTGATTTAGAAGGGTACCAACTCCAACGGATAGTTCTTAAGGAATTTGGAAGATCTTTGGGGGCTGAAGAAACGATCACATTATCAAATTCAAGAAATCTTAATCCGTGCATCTTAGAGAAGGCTTCAGTACAATTCCAATGCACCTCTTCTAATTTCGGCAAATGCAAGCCAATGGCTTCAATTGCTCCAGTTCCCTAATAATTAATAAAAAAATGAAAAGGTAATTGCACATTCAAGTCTAATATGTTTTTAAAAGAAATGACATATATTTTCTTCCAAAAATAATATTTCTACATAACTTCTTACCGTATTGTTCATGATAACATGAGAGATATCATCGCAATGCCACAAAAGATTGCGTTGACCAGGCTCTTGGATAGACTCTTGACGAACAATTTCCCTTGCCATTTCTTGTATCAAATCATGCATCTCAACAGTGTCAATACGAGAATATCTATGGATTTTCTCAATAGTTAAGAGAGATTTCTCAACAAGAATATCTATCACAACCCGACTAGAAATGTCAAGGTTCATATCTAGTATTCTAATAACTCCCTCTTTATACTTCCCTTTATGGAAACATGCAACGTGGAGAAAAACTTTCTTCTCCATCTCTTTTAGTCCGTAATAACTTACTTTGAGTGAATCAAAAATTTCTGGATCTTGAATTTTCTTTAGATTACCCAACACACTATTCCATGTATCTTGATCTCTCCTATACAAAGAACTCCCCAAGGTTTTAAGAGCTAATGGAAGACCTTTGGCATATTGTAGGAAACACTTGGACAATTCCAAGAAACCTTCCTCAGGCTGACTTTTCTTAAAGGCCTTATGACTAAAGAGCCCAAGAGCTTCATCATCATTTAATACCTTGACCTCATATGCTATCGTTATACCATGTTCAACTAGTAGACGTTCATTTCTAGTTGTGATGACAATTCTACTCCCCAAACCAAACCAATTTTTCTCTCCAACCAGTGTTTCAAGTTGTTTTAATTGATCCACATCATCAAGGACGATAAGGACCTTTTTATTGCATAAACATTTTCTAGTGAGAGAGATTCCTGACCGTTCATCCATAACTTGGATAATATTTTCCTTTAAGATTGGGGAAAGAAGTTGTTTTTGTAGATCAATTAGAGTACCATGTTTTGTAGAAACCTCTCTCACATTAGATAGAAACGAGCTAAGTTCAAAATTATGGGAAATTCTTTCAAAAACTAGGTTAGCAAGGGTTGTTTTGCCTAACCCACCCATCCCCCATATCCCTATAAATCGAACGTCATTTGCCTTGAGGTCTAATTGCAAACGTAGTTGCTCAAGGGCAAAATCAATTCCGACTAACTTCTCTTGAGAATCTAACAACCAAAATGGAGTGACTTTGGTCCACACACGTTCGACAATGACTTTGATAAGCTCTCTTTCACACCTACAAGGAAGAAAAGTAAACTAACTATCAAGATGGTACACATTACATATAATTAACATGGATGTTGCATCAAAGGAAGAACTAAAACTTAGCATCCAACTAAAGCTCTCTAAATTTGTTAAGAAATGGGCACGTTTCAGGCATGCATACTTACTGATAATTCTTTGAAACCAACCCAGAGAGATTGGCAACTTCTTTTAAAGCATCTCTCCACCGCTTCACCTTGTCTACATCTTCACTGAACTTTTCTTCATGCTTAGTGAACGCTTCCATAAAACTCCCCCTTTGATTTCGCACATCGGAAGGACCGACCTTATAAAAGATTGGTATAATTCTCTTGGTGTCTTTCATGCATTCAAGAATCTTTGAAAGTTCATCCAAGCACCAGGTGGAAGAAACATAATTTGGGGAGAGAACAATGATGGCAAGATGTGATTGTTCGATTGCGGTCAACAGCTCCAGAGAAATACTTGCTCCTATTTCAAGGTCTCGGTCGTCCTTGAAAGTTTTTATTGCTTGCCAGTACTGCAGTTCGTGGTATAAATGAGATATAAAACCCCTGCGAGTGTTCTTTCCCCTGAAACTCAAAAACACATCATGCTTCCAATGTGGAGGAGCCGATTCAGCTGAAGCACGAGATGTAGAGGCTCTTTGGGTGCTGAAGGCCATTGGAAAAGAAAATAAGTCCCTAGAAATCTGGTTCTGCAAACTCTCAGAAAATACTCAATACGAAAGTTGTAGGAATAGATGAAAAACAGAGGGGAAATAAAGGAAGAGGGAGAGAGAAAGACAGAGAGATGGAAACTACTTCTCATGGTGGTGTGTTAACCAAAGAAAACCGCACACGGTTTCAATTGGAATCTAATTGCATATGCAATAATGAATTGAGCCGCAGATAAGTTAGATGGCTATTAAAATAATCTTGCTCAGCCAAATTTGGCGATGATCACCATGGCACAAGCCATAAAATAATAAAACCAATGAATCTCTCAAGAAGAGAACAAAAAGACAGGCAAGAAACTAAGAATTGAGGAAATCCCCGAGAAAGAGCTGAACACCTCCAATACCAAAGTGTAATCAACTTCCAAGCAAGTTCCCAACTCTTTGTTTAGAAGAATATTCCCACCTAACTGGCCATCCAGCAGGTTCATCACCATGAGGACCTCTTCCAATGTTAATGAGAACACCCTTAAACCCTTTGGACCCAAAGCATCGATGACTTCAAAATCGACAATGTGAAGACCTTAACATTCCTCTAAAAACTCACCAAAGCATCCCTTGAAGTTGATGATCCACAAAAGGATAGATATTTGTGATGTTTCATAAAAACAAGCAGCTCTCTCATAGCACTTTCACTTAATTCAAGCTCCTCTAAACACTCCACCTCCCCTGGCAGCTTGACAAGTTTTGAGGATCTTTGCATGAGTATTTGACCCGAGAGATTTTTGTGACTGTACATACCCCCTGAACAAATTTTTCATATGTTCCTCAAATTCTGGAAGCTTTTTCACTTTTGAGCAGCCACAGAGTGCGAAAATAGTTTTTCTCAATAGTTAAGAGAGATTTCTCACTAAGAATATCTATCACAATGCGACTAGAAATGTCATGGTTCTTGTCTAGTATTTCAATTACATTCTCTTTATACTTCCCTTTATGGAAACATGCAACATGGAGAAAAATTTTCTTCTCCATCTCTTTTAGTCCGTGATAACTTACTTTGAGTAAATCAAAAATTTCTGGATCATGAATTTTCTTTAGATTATACAACACACTATTCCATGTATCTTGATTTCTCCTATATAAAGAACTCCCCAAAGTTGTGAGAGCTAAAGGAAGGCCTTTGGCATAATGTAGGAAACACTTAGACAATTCCTGGAAACCTACCCCAAGCTGACTTTTCCTGTAGGCGTTTTGACTGAAGAGCTCAAGAGCTTCATCATCATTTAATACCTTGACCTCATATGGTATCGTTATACCATGTTCAACTAGTAGACCAAATCAAACTCTCCAACCAGTGTTTAGTTGTTTTAACTTATCCACATCATCAAGGATGATAAGAACCTTTTTACTGCATAAACATTTTTTTGTGGAAGAGATTCCTGATCGTTCATCTGTAACTTGGATAATATTTTCCTTTAAGATTGGGGAAAGAAGAAGTCTTTGTAGATGAACTAGAGTACCAAGTTTTGCAGAAACCTCTCTCACATTAGATAGAAACGAGCTAAGTTCATGGTAACAGTAAAATGACGTTTTTGCCCCCCCTTAAATGGTTGGTCTCTTCCTTCTGAAGGGTTATGAACAGTGGCTTGCCCTTTTACCCTTGTGCTCTGTTTTCTTCTCTTCGGGACTTCGTTGGAGTCGCTGAGAGAAGGAAAACCTCTGATCAACCCCACACCCTTCCCTTCATCCCAGCCATCTCTTTCTCTCTCTCCGCCGCCTCCACCACCGTCATCATCACAAGCACCGACTCGCCCCCACCGTCCCCGACGGACAGTTTCTGATGCCTCACCCGTTGGATCTCTCGATCTCGCCTCCTCTGAGATTCAATGACAGCCGTCCGACGATGATATGATCAATCGTCTGGGACCGGCGGTCTCTCTGAGGATATCAAACAAAATATTAGTAAGCAGGCAAGATCTATCTTTCTCTCTCTGTCTCTCTATTTGAGCATGTGGATAATGAACCCTAGGAGTTTAATATCTGTTTCCATCTAAAAGGAAATATGATTTGGAGCTGATATTCTGAACTAATCGACCAGTCTCTTAGCTCGAAGGTAAAGATGGTTGCTTCAATATAAGATCATTCAAACAGAAAATCGGATTTAACACTGTATAAAATATGTAGAAACCTACTTACCCTCTGTTTGTTTGCTAAGAAAACGCAAGAAAAAAACAGAAAATTTCATCTTTTTAAACATTTTACTGTTGTTTTGTGGGTAGGAGTTCACTAATTATGTTTATAAGAGTGTTTGAGGTCACCCACTTAATAACATTAGTACTTTTGATTGAAATCACTTGGGTTTTTGTGGAAACTCAAGGACATAAAGGCAAAAGTTTGAGTCTTTGTTCTATAATTATGTTGGATTGAAAATTTGGTGCCTTTGTTCTTTCTTGCATGTGCTTGGAATTACAATGAAAATTTCCTTTTATTCTTTTTTTGTTGTTGAAGGGTTTGAGCATGAGGACAAAGGTGATTTTGCAACCTCACCAAAGCATTTTAGGTAAGAACAATATCCTCGAATTGCTCTTTTGGACCAAAATTAAGTCTTTTGTGTGATGGTTTGTCATCTGATTGGGTTTTATGTTTGAGCTTATGGATTGGTTCAAGGTGGATTTGAATTGGCACTCAGAGTTGCATGGGTGAAGCTGATGACTCTGTGCATTGCAGGACTATAACAACAAAATGGCGCAATTACATCTATTCGTGGACTTTGACATAGAAACAAGGTTTGCATCTTTTAATCGCCTCCACTGTATTTCAATTTCTTTCCCCTTTTTAATTTTGATTGTATTTCTCCCAGGTGATGGGATTGAACAGGCTTTTGAATTGGTAATGGGATGTGACTGTTTGTCCGTGAACAAAGCCTTGCCGTTGCCCTTGCTGCTGTTGTGGGACAGAGCCAGCGTATATGTACAGAAGTTGCGGTATACATTGTTCTCTCTCCCTCTCTTTATTCAGTTTTTTTTCTTTAATAGAATTTTGTCAAATTTTTTGGTTCTGGATTTTTTGTGTTGAAGAAATCTACAATAAAGGTGTTCTATGATGTTATGCTGTGATATTGTAATGTTGCTGTTCTAGTCTTTTGTTTCTCTTTTCTTTCTTTTGTATGTGTTTCTGGTGGCTCGCTTGGCCACTCCTGGTTCTCTGTAGCCTTTTGGCTCTGTCGCAATAAAGTTTAGTCTCTTTTTTTTTTAAAAAAAGGTGTTCTATGACGTTCTGTGTTTGTAAATATCTTTTGTAGAACAACAAAGAATGTTGACTGACTTTGAAGGTGCTACAAGAAAAAATGAAGTAGGGTTCTGCATTTGGTCTACCAAAGTGTTCGGTAGAACAATTTTTCTTCTGTTAATCATGCCAAAGGTTTCGATACAATCGGATCGGTTAACCGTGAGTTTGGTTTGGTACAATGGTAGTAACGTTTAACAAACCATCCAGTATTGACAAGGACAAAAAAAAAAAAAAAACCCCACCTAGGAAATAGTAGCCCATTTGTTTTAAAGGTTAGTTACAAGTAATATGGAGATATGGACAAGTGTAGGCTCTAGAGAGATCTACAGACGCTGTATATAATAGGAAATACTGTACTCATTTCAATATGGTGGAAACAGAGAAAATATACTTTCAATGTTTACAATTCTCTCTGCCTCTTATTCTTTCATCCTTTCCTCCTATATTTTTCACACATTCTTGTCATTATTAATTATTTACCCTTTTTTCTTTTGGTCACGAGAGAACTATATTAACATTTTCCACACATTACTTCACTACAGCAACAGCTTGATTTGCACGGCATTGAGACTTGGTAAAAGTAGCTATATGTAGGCTCTGTCCATTTTCAGACAAAACTACTTAATAAGATTATGTTCTAAATGCTTCATTTAGGCAGTTTACTTATCTGTTTTCAGATATCATGATTGTCATAGTCTCAAGCATTTGTACATTATCTGTTCATTCTGAAAACAATAAAACTTGACACAGCAATTTAAATAGTAGCCACCACCAATACATTGCTTGCTTTTCCTCATCATTAACTGAATTGACCAACTCATGGTTATGGACATATACAACAACTTTGCATCTCTTTTGGGTGAATCTGACATATACAGATTAAAGCAAACAAGTGCATGTGTTATTACTTCAGCAAATGGTGGAAAACTATGTAACCAAAATGTAATAAGAGAACAGCTCTCCTCCAACCTTGTAGATGAAAAATAGAACATTACCTTACGCTCGAATTGAAACTTGTTGAATGCCATCATCAAAGCATGCGCAGTTTTTTCCGCAACTGCAAGGATAGATAGATAGTCCTAGTTAATTTGAGAGCAAATTAAACAATTAAAATTTAAAACAAACAGTAGGTCAAAAGAAAAGGTGACTTACTCTGATGTATTTTGAGTATTGAGCATTTTCCGTTATCAGAGCTACTACTTCCTGATTCTTCGTCGTCATCAGAACTACCAGTTGGGCCTGCCTCGTCATACATGTATGCATGTAGTTCTGGCTTTGGGATTTTCAGTACTCGGCTGAATTCTTCCAAATCACTCTCATAAACCAAAGGGGCCCCACATTTCCTCATAAACCCTAAACCCTATCCATGTTAATTAACATATTGGTTGAAGTAGCTATATGCAGGCTTAGTTAATTATCACAACATGAAGTTATTGGAAACATATACAATATGTGGACTTGAACCTACAGAAGAAACCATTTAAGCAGAAAAAGATACCTCCCACCCAAGTTACTAACCATTTCAGCAGAAACCATCCAGCAATGCACAGTGCACACACTCAGGTTCGTCAACATGAAGGCCTCTTCCAATGCTAATGAGAACACCCCTTGGACCCAACGCATCGATGACTTCAAAATCTACAATGTCGTTGGTCTCCTCAGAAGTGATCAGAGTTCACACAGCAACCAGCTACACGGAACTTGGATAGTATTCCCAGTACTTCAACTCTGGCTTTGCCAATTCTTCCCAAGCTGTTTTTCCAGAGAACTGAAATGAAATTAAGAAAGGAAAATCATTATAAAAGATACGACATATGAAATTAGCAATGAAAATAAGCTGATTTTGCTTAACCCCATTAGGCTATGTCCAGCACCTTTCAAAATCTAATTATGTTAATTGCTCCACTTCTGCTAATTTTTGTTGTAAAGCTAAAACTCACAGTTCCTTTTGCCTCTCCTTCTTCTCTGTTATGAACTAACCACCTCTGCTTTCCTTTCCTGATTTTATATCGAATTAAATTTAAATAACAGCGAAGATGCTAATTTACATGCCTGCTGCAAAATCCAAAAGCAGCTATAATCGTAAAGCAGCAATGACCAATCAAAATCAAGCAGCAAATTTCCTTCACTCACATTCCTTTAGAAACTCTCAGGAAAACGGCTAATTCAATATCAGGCCAACACTTGTCCAGATTCCTTGTAAATAACCTTATCTCTAGAGAAATCTACAGAAGCTGTATATAATAAGAAATACTATACTCATTTCAATATAGTGGAAACATAGGAAATACACTTACAATAATTACAATTCTCTCTGCCTCTTATTCTTTCATCCTTTTCTCCTAGCTTTTTCACACACATTCTTTCGTCATTACAATAATTATTTTCCATTTCATTCTGAGAACAACAAAACCTGACACAGCAATTTAAATAGTAGCACTAGTTGGGCAGTAAGAACCAGCCAGGCCGTTAGAGAAACACAAAATTACAACATATCCTGCAAACTATATAAACAAGATGTTAACAAGAGAATTACTCCCTCTCCTCCTACCTAATTTAAGAACTAAAAACAGAGATATTATGATGCAATCAAATTTGAAACTTTGAGAATCCACCAAATACATTGCTTGTTTCTCCTCATCAGTAATTAAACAAGTTATTTACAAACAACTTATGAAACGATTAAAATCTAATTGCCTTTTAATTTTTTAACATTAACAGTTTTCATTAATTATATCAGACGGTTTGATGGCACAGGGATCAATTGATGTTCATATCCACCTCAGTTGCCACATATGGTGATTAGAGTTGAAAAAGATTCTGTTCCTTAAGCTCGACTGAGTAAGTAAGAGGATTCATAACCCAACAATATTATCCTGCATATATGTATTTGGAAATGGAAAAGTATATAACCAAAATGTAATAAGAGAACAGCTCTCTTCCTACCTCATTGAATGATTGAACCAAGCACAAAATAATTTAGACTTTCTTGAATCTTTTGCTGATTGGTTCGTCGTCATCATCAGAGCTACCAATTCCTGGTTCATTGTCGTCATCAGAGCTACCACTTCCACTAGTACCAATTGGGGCTGCCACTACAGGAAAACTTAGCTCTGGCGACAAACTGCAAATTTTTGTATCGACAAAAAACCTTTTTCGCCAGAACTGGTTTCTCTCGGGGATTTTGAGTATTCCGTTGAATTCTTCCAAATCCCTCTCGTACACCAAACGGGCCCCACATTCCTTTATAATCGAGCTTATTTTGAGTATGTTGCAAGATCCGTATGCACCATAATGTGCTTCAAATGAAAACCGATGACTGGTTGAGGCATCGGTGAGGCTGGGATCATCACGAGGCAAATAAAAAACCCAAAGGTGTTGTGACTCAAGATGTCCAACTTTAAAAGTCTCATATAGACCCCATAAATACTTAATTTGGAAATAGTCATATCCAACAATCGAGGCTGGATTTTGCAAATATTCAGAATCTTGAAAAACAACACATAAAGCAATCCCAATCCAGTCGCTACATGGTTGTGGAGGTAGAGGCAGCTCCATAGTTATGGAATCTCCCACACTTTGATTATCGAACCAATCTGGAATTTCACTTCCAGGCCATACAATTAAGTCACCAGCCCACATTGAAGAGAATTCCTGTACGAAAAGAATTCCCATTATATTTACTATTGCAAAAGAAAACCCTATCCAAAAAAAAAAAAAAACCAAGAGAGATAGAGTACCCGAGCGGCCAATCTCATTATTATTGCAAATATTCTATTAATCCAGCCTTCTTCTTCAACCAATCTGAAGCAATTATGACAACTAAACCTAAAATCATACACATTGGCTCCTTCGCTCAGCTTAGATGGATCGGACAACCTTTTTAAGGCAGTACAATTGTTTACATGTACGTATAAGGATCTACTTGACGGAAGATCTGGCAATTGCTCAAGCCTTTTGCACCTACTCAATTGAAGACACACAAGCTTAGAAAGGAATCTTATGCTCGCGGGAAGGCTGACGAAATTGTTTCCACTAAGTGTTAAATATTCTAAAGAAGAGAAGTAGCCAATATTATCGGGGATGGCACCTTCACCAATATTACAATCACTTAGATCTAATTCAGTCAAAGAGCATAAATGATTTAGAGAAGACAACACCAAACCCCAGGGGTCAGGTTTAGGGTCAGGATGACTCTTTCTATTTCCAAATAAATGGTCAAGGCCCCACCCAATGCCAATGCCAATGCCATCCCTTGAAGTCGATGATCCACGAAAGTTTAGATGTTTGAGGTTTTTCATAACAACAAGCGGCTCTCTCATAGCACTTCCGTCTAAATAAAGCTCCTCTAAAGACTCCATGTCCCCTGGCAGTTTGTCCAGTTTTGAGCAACTTAGCGCCCAGAGGATTTTAAGAGACTTCAAATTGCATATCGCACTCGGTAGACCCAAGAGTCTTTTGCAATCACTTACATGCAATTCAGCAAGGCCAACTAGATGTTCAATTGATGAAGGTATTTGCTCGACAGCAGTCTCGCATAAATAAAGCTGGAACAATTTTGTCATCTGTTTCCCAAATTCTGGAATCTTTTTCACTTTTGAGCAGCCCCAAAGACTCAATAATACAAGAGAATCCATTTTCAACTCACTTGGGAGACTCTTAATACTTTTACAGTCCCTAAGTCTTAAAACTTTTAGCTTTTTGTGAACTGCAATAGACAAGTGAACCCCAACTAAATTCGTACAACCAACCAGATTCAATTCCTCAAGATTCGGAATGCCTTTGAAATCTGGGATACTCGTCAATTTTTCAGAGTAACTAAGATCCATGTATTTCAACTTGGGGAAATCCTGTACAGTACATAAAAGTTGTAGAATTAAAAGTTTCCAATAACCTTACAACTTAAGGTACAGCCATACTCAAAATATTTATAGAGGAAAGAAATTACAAAATGTCATATTTCAATAATCTTACCTTTTCTCCATCCCAAAGCTGGACAAGTTTGCTATGAAGCATCTCGAGTTTAATGAGGAAACGTGGTTCAAACCTTGGAGGGAGCGACTTGGAAGGATACCAACTCCAACGGATAATTATTAAGGAATTTGGAAGATCTTTAGGAGCTAAAGAAATGACAATATTGTCAAATTCAAGAATTGTTAATCTGCGAATCTTAGAGAAGGCTTCAACACAATTCCAGTGCACCTCTTCTAATTGGGGCAGACGTAAGACTATACCTTCAATTGCTTCTGTACCCTAACATATAATTTAGAAAAAGGAATAAGTTAATTTAGAAATGGCATATAATTTCTTTCAAGCATAGTATTTCTACAAAGCTTCTTACCGTATTGTTCATGAATACATGAGAAATGTCGTTGTGATGCCACAAGAGACTGCGTTTACCAGGCTCGAGAGACTCTTCACGAACAATTTTCCATGCCATTTCTTGTATCAAATCATGCATCTCAACAATGTTGCTACCAAAGTGGAGTTTCTCAATAGTTAAGAGAGATTTCTCTATAAGAATATCTATCTCAATAAGACTGGAAATGTCAAGGCTCCAGTCTAGTGCTTGAATAACTTGCTCTTTATTCTTCCCTCTATGGAGACACGCAACATGCAGATAAATTTTCTTCTCCATCTCTTTTAGTCCATAATAACTTACTCTGAGTGAATCAAAAATTTTGGGTTCAGGAATTTTGTTTAGATTATACAACGCACTCTTCCACACATCTTGATCTCTCCCAGACAAAGCACGCCCCAAAGTTTTAAGAGCTAATGGAAGGCCTTTAGCATAATATAGGAAATGCTGAGACAGTTCCTGAAAACCTTCCTCAGGCTGATCTTTCTTAAAGGCATGTCGACTAAAGAGCTCAAGAGCTTCATCATTCGTTAAGACCTCGACCTTATAGGTTGTTGTGCCATGCTGAACAAGTAGACGTTTATCTCTAGTTGTGATGATAATTCTACTCCCCACACCAAAATTTTTTTTATCTCTAGCCAGTACTTCTAGTTGGTGTAATTGATCCACATCATCAAGTATGAGAAGAACCTTTTTATTCCTTAAAACTTTATTAATGAAAACGGTTCCCTCCCTTTCATCACAAACATGATTAATACTTTGGTCCAAGATTTGGGAAAGAAGTTGTCTTTGTAGATCAGAAACCTCCCTCTTTCTCACATTCGATAGAAAACATTTAAGTTCAAAATGATGGGAAATTTTCTGAAACACAAGGTTAGCAAGGGTTGTTTTGCCTATCCCGCCCATTCCCCATATCCCTATAAAGCAAACCTCATTTGCCTCGAGATCTAATTGCAAGCGGAGTTGATCAAGTGCACAATCAATTCCAACCAATCTCTCTTGGGAATCTAACAACGTCAATGTAGGATTCACTTTCTTCCACACACGTTTGACAGTGTCTTTGATAAGCTCTGCTTCCCACCTATATACAAAGTAAGAAAATTAAAATAACCATTAATCCATAAATATATATAACATCCAAGGTTGTTGCATTAAAGCAAGAACTGAAACCTAACACTCAAGTAGGACTCCTAGTTAAGACACAAGCAAGCAAGTTGTTCATGCTTACTTATAATTCTTTGAATCTAAGCCAGAGAGATTGGCAACTTTTCTTAAAGCAGCTCTCCACCGCTTCACCTTCTCTGCTTCTTCACTAAACCTTTCTTCATGCTTAGTGAAGGCTTCCGCAAATCTGCCCTTTTGGTTTCGTACATCGGAAGGATCCACGTCATAAAAGATTGGCAGAATTCTATTGGTGTCTTCCATGCATTCAAGAATCTTTGAGAGTTCATCCAAGCACCAAGGGGAAGAAGCGTAATTTGGGGAGAGAACAATGATGGCAAGATGTGATTCTTCGATTGCGGTCAACAGCTCCGGAGAAATAGTTGCTCCCATTTCAAGGTCTCGGTCATCCTTGAAAGTTTTTATTGTTTGCCGGTACCGCAGTTCATGGTCTAAATGAGACATAAAACCCCTGCGAGTGTCTGCACCCCTGAAACTCTGAAAAACATCATGTTTCCATCGAGGAGGAGCCGATTCAGCCAAAAGAGATGCAGTGGTTCTTTGGGTGCTCAAGGCCATTGGAAAAGACGGTTCCTCAAAATCTGGCTTTGAACACACTCAGTAGAAACATAGAAGAAGATGGGACAGTGTGATAAAATATGAGAAATTTGAGTGTAGGAGAGAATGAGAGAATGAGTTTTCTGGTTTTCAACTTCTCCATTCACTTTGTGTTACAACTTAGCACATTTATACAAGGAGGAACCGTATCCTCCAAGCCATTAATTACACAACTTCCTCCCAGCCTAAGATGAAGTCAGCCATAACTTGCAGCAGCAACCTCCACAAGTCCAACACACAAACCAATATTTCTTGTGTTCACACCTCCAACATTTATTGCTTTCACACAAGCTAACAGTCTCCACAAGTCAATTATCATCCCGATGTTATTAAATGCTTTCATTCCTCTAGCTAACATAGTGCTAACAGTCTCCACAAGTCAAGTAACATAGTGCTTGCTTTCACACAAGCTAACAGTCTCCACAAGCTAACAGTCTCCACAAGTCAACATAATGCTTTCACTTATATACCCAAAATAGGGGCTGAAATTATTAAAAACCCACATGGAATGCACTTTAAAAACACACTCAAAACTCATTCACTACATAAAAATTGGTATTGAAGTTCCTATAAATTACGTGACTTCCACTAATTAACTTAAAAGAAGCCCAACACAAATGTCATGCCCTGGACCCGGGGGTAGGTGGAAATCCCGCGCCCGGTGCGTGAGTAAAATAAAATAAAAATAAAAATAAATAAAAAGGAAGCCGAAACATGGGTTTAAAATAAACTTCTCTTATAAAAATAGTTTCAAGATCTTACAACTTTACATGAAATAAATAAAGTTCTAACACTCTCATCTAATTCAGCTTCAACCAATTTAGTCATTGTCTTGCCCACTAATTCATCTGAAAAATTAAACAGAGTGAGGGATGAGCAACCACCGCTCAGTGAGTAGATTATGTAATATGCCAGTCAAGCAATGCCGTTTTACACACTCTAGAAAATATCATGAAAAGATACACCAATCCAGATCACATCACATCATCCCTTCATATCTTGGTTATCCTTCATAGCATGTAACCAACCACGTGATCCCTATATTGGCTTCACTGCCCTATGTCCCCATGTGGTACATCTATCCCTCGGATATTCCAACATTGAAGTTCTCATGTTCCATGAATAATACATACTTCATATTCCAATCAATATATATATAGTGTGAAAGATTACACCAAATTAGACATGCTTGACTTGAAATAGAGAGATATTTGTAAATAGAGCAAATCCACGATAATTCATGGTTTTCATATTTTATCACAAAATAAGAACTTTGAGAACACATTACATAAACCACTCACATTGCTAATGAGAACCCTTTAAATAAATTGGCAAGACAACCCATCTACCTATCTTCAAATACTACCACTCAAACCAAGCTTCAAGAGTTTCATCACTTTTCTCTCTCTCTCTCTCTCTCTCTCTCTCTCTCTCTCTCTCTCTCTCTCTCTCTCTCTCTCTCTCTCTCTCTGTGTTCATTTTCTATGCACAAAGTGTCCTATATATATATATATATAGGAATATGTCGGCAGTGAGTTCCTTCTTTTTGGATGGTGTTTGGCGGTTTACTAAGACTTACAATCCAAGTTAACAATTAATAGATAAGAACATACTAAGACTTACCATTCAAGTTAACAATAGATAAGAAAAGAATTGCTAGGAAGACACGTTGGTAACTACAATCCTATTCTAATATCTTCATGGTGAGTTGGCAAGGCTATAAAAGGGAGTTGACACGTACAAGGACAGTTAATAAGGTTTATGAATTGACAAAACTACAAGGACTGTTAAATACATATCCATATATATATGTAGAATAAGATATTTATCATAATAGAATAATATATGTAATAAAATAAGATATAAATGTTTATTAGTATACAAAACAATATATATATATATAAAAGTTATAAACTAAATATGTAACAAAATATTTAATTTCTTTAAATATAATATATATATATATGTATATGTATATATATATATTTATTTATTTTAAAAAATACGGGGTTTCACAACAAAAAACTTAAAAAGCACCCAAAACAAGCCCAACATAATTTTATAAATAAATAAAAACAATTCATTACAAACAAAATGTCTCGAAAATCGTAGATTCATTAACGCATCATGTTGATTAATGGTTGTAATGTTCCTCACCTTTACTATCATGTTGATTAATGGTTGTAATGTTGCAGTCTAGGGTAATAACACTGCCAGTTTATTGTCACGTTGATTAATGGCTATAATGTTCCAGTTTAGGGTAAATAACACTGCTAGTTTCCTATGACATCATATATTTCTAATGCATGTCTACCTCTATAATGTTGCAGTCTAGGGTAATAACACTACTAGTTTTGTTTGTGCAAATAATCTCGGTGGGGAATATTCGCTTTGTGATTCTTCAACCTTTGATCTTCTTTCTCTCTCTTCCTCGATTGGAAAAGACGATTCCTCAAAATCTGGCTTTGAACACACTCAATAGAAACATAGAAGAAGATGGTATAGTGTGATAAAATATGAGAAATTTGAGTGTATGAGTGTAAGATCCCACATCGACCAACGGAGATGGGGTGATGTGCCTTATATGTACATGCCCGCCTCCATCTAGCACGATGCCTTTTGGGAGCTCACTGGCTTCGTGTAACATCCCACATCGACCAACGAAAAGGAGGTGATGTGCCTTATATGTACATGTCCACCTCCATCTAGCACGAGGCCTTTTGAGAGCTCATTGGCTTCGGAGTCATGGGAATTCCAAAGTTAAGCAAGTTAAGGGCTAGAGCATTCCCAGGATGGGTGACCCACTGGGAAGTTGCTCGTGAGCTCTCAAAAGCAAAACCGTGAGGGCAGAGAGGGGGGCCCAAAGCGGACAATATCGTGCTACAGCGGAGCCGATCCGGGATGTGACAATTTGGTATCAGAGCCACTCTGCCGTGTGGTGCGAGTGTGCCAACGAGGACGTCGGGCCCCTAACGGGGGTGGATTGTAACATCCCACATCGACCAACGAAGAGGGGGTGATGTGCCTTATATGTACATGTCTGCCTCCATCTAGCACGAGGCCTTTTGGGAGCTCATTGGCTTCGGAGTCATGGGAACTCCGAAGTTAAGCGAGTTGGGGGCTAGAGCAATCCCAGGATGGGTGACTCACTAGGAAGTTATTAGATGTTTCAGGTACGTCTTGTAGATTGTTTCCGTTGTTTCTCAGTGAATTTTGACTTCCGATTGGTAAGGTTGTTGAGTTGAATGTGGGAGTTGACTAACTCTTTTAAGGAGTAACAGTTTGGAGGGTAACAAGATTCTGTTTATTGTCCTGGTGAGACCATGAGGTAACTCTTGTGATCTCGAAACGGCTTCGTCGAAGGCCTGTTGGCTTTGTTGGTGTGAGCCGAAATTTTATCTTGTAGGAAAGTTGTGATGAACCTTTAAAGAAGATTCAATTGAGTAGTAGTAGGTTGGAGCAGGAATGTGTTGTGAGTTTAACCAAAGGAGGGTAGTGGAGATCACTAACTAGATGATGACAATTACATCACTGTTAGCAAAGGAACTGTTTGAGTTGAGATCGACAATGTATTGGGACAAAGTTCCATATGACTGAGTGCCGGTTTGTGGAATGCACGTGTTTAGTTGGAAGGAAGTAAGATTGTTGAGTCTCTCAACTAAGTCTTTAGAATTTGTTTGGCGGTAAGTGTCGTTAGTGGAAGTTGAATAAGGAAGTCATTCTTAAGGCTAAGCATATTTAAGTTAGGGACAACGTTGTGGTAGTAAGTGTGATTGGTATCGGGATTCACTTGAGAACTTGAGGGGATCATGATAGGGAGACGGGTTGTGTGGAGGTTGGCTTTAATTGGTTGTCATGGTTGCATGAAGTCGATGCAACAATAATAAGGGTTCGATCCTTTGAGCTCGAGGTTGCTAGGCAAGTAGTTGTATATGAGAATTGGTACGACTACTACCTCGGTGTTGACCACTTCTTCAAGTGGAGCTGGTCGTGGGTAATGGTAGTAAGAGGAAACCTTGAGACTTATGTCTCAGGATAATCGAAGACCCTTGTTTTGGGAAATTTAATTGATGAATGCAGTAAGTCGTAGTGTTCGCTACTGGAAGGTTGAAATTCTTTGGGAACTTTGAAGGTGTGAAAGAAGAGGAATAAGAGAAGAGGGAGGTTAGCTTACTTCACTGAGTGTGGGATATTACACCTGAGTAGTGGGGAATGTTGTCTTAGGTTCTATGACCGTTCAATCTAATAGGATTAGCAAATGGTTTGGGAGTAAGGACAAAGATTTGTCATGAGGGAAGTACTCGAGTCGGTAAGGCCGACAAAAAGAGAGTTGACAAATTAAGGTAAGCAAATCACTTGGAAATATGTATCTTTCGCGGCCTTTAATTGCACTTCTGTGTCATGGAGGGGCACCAAAAGAGTACTTCATGGAGTTACTTATGAAAGATCAGGAAAGTAATCATGTTGAGGTGGACGATGACCACAACTAGGTAAAAATGATTCTTTCTGGTATTCTTCTCGAAGAATCATATTTACAATATCGACTGTTAATTCTAAAGAGAGGAAAATAACAGTTTTAGAAGAAGCTGAAAAGCTGAAAGTACTGAATCCGTTGAGATGAGATAAATTGTCAGGAGCTTTCAAAAGTCAAATTATCTCACAAAAGGATTACGGGGGCGAAATTGTCAGAGAAAGTTGATGGACAAGTTACATGGGAATGAGTGAGAGGTGAGCTTTTGCCTAATTTATAGGGGTTGATGTTGGTAAAGCCCAAAATGAACCAAAACCGATAGAAGTGCTATGTGGACAATTGGTTCAAGAGTATTGAGTCTACAGTGGGTGAGTGGGTATTCTTGAAATTATCCCCTTGGAAGTTGTGTTGAGGTTTGGGAAACGAGGGAAGTTAAGTCCCTGTCATGTCAAGTTGTTGAAAAGCCACTTGGGAGCATGAGACACAAAGGCGAGCCAAGTACCCTTATTCAAATGACAAGTACGTAAATTTCGAGGATGAAATTTTTATAACGGGGGTAGATTGTAACATCCCGACCCAAAATAAAAGGAATAGTGAATTAATTAATTTCAAGAATAACGAATTTACAATTTTGCCCTTGGAGTACGGGTAATTTGGTCATTTTTAATCCGGAAGGATTTTGGGACAGTGGCTGGTACCTTTACGTAGGTCGTACTGAGACGAGTCCGTAGACATGCGGTAGGCTTGAATCGAAGTTGTAATGAAGAAAATACGATCCAATTACTTTCAGTGGCATAATCGTAAATAAGTTGAAATTGGTTTTTAATTAAAAACCAGAAAAACCCTCCCATTTCTCTCTCTCTCGTTAGTCGCGACCCCTCCTCCCCTTTGAACAGTACAACAGCTGTTCACCCTCGCCGCCGCCACCACAGGCCTCCACTCCGGCTGGGACCGGACCCAAAATGACCGGCCCAGCCCAGCTGTCGAACCCCAGCCCTTCTCTACCGTCACCAGCCGCTCCAGTAGCCGGAAAATGCTCGGAATTGCGCCGGTTTTGACATAATTTCTTCAGCTTCGTTCTCCCTCCTCCGGCCACCAAATCAATCGAGTGAGGTATGCTTTCTCACCTATTTTCCATGATCTAGCTGATGGTTGGGTAGGATTGCATTAATTTCTAGCGTAGGCAAGTCAATTTTCGAATTTAAGTTTGGCCGGTTTTCAAATTGAAATTCCGGCTACTTTCGTCGACTTTTTGGGGTAGGTCTAAGAACAAAATTGGTTCCAAATTAGGTGTTTTACTTAGGGTAGGAATCTTGGCCCTTGATTTTGAGATTTTCCGGCGAGTAGTAATCGCTTTGGACACCCACGCTCTGCCGGCGCGTGTGGAGGCACGTGGGCAATGTAGCAGAGGGGCATTGTGTCCCAATGCGATCCCCTTGTTCCACGAGCATGTAGGTACTTTCAGATGCTAATTCGGATAACGTTTGAACCTCAAACGGATCTCGCATATTGTGCGATTTCCAGGTTCGATACGTTAGAACCGTTGGATCGCTTCCAATTTAATATATTTTGATCTAGGTATTCCTAGGATCGTGTAGGATTCGACGGATCGTGAATCGAAGCCCCTGATGTTTCGATTCAATAACTTAAAGTTTGCATTTTACAATAACCGTCCGATCGTGCGATCGCGAGCGATCTGACCTTCCGATCCGAACCAAACTTGCAATACATGTATCCTAGACCCTGTGGATTCGGATCGTAAAACGGAGGTTGTGGGTCCCGTGGGCCCGGTTGACCAAGTTTGGGTAGTTTGGCCCCACGGTTGACTGTGAGTCTTCCGAGGTAGTTTCACCATTCGAGGAGTACTAGAAGGACCTTATTGACGAGTCTTGGCCGTTATTGGAGTTATGTCGACTTTATGGGTTTATAAGACTATTTAATTGTTTTAAATCATGGGGTTGTTGGATGTTACACATTATTTGAAGTTGCAATATTTGAAACGACGAAATATATGATTTTGGAATAGATGAGTATGGGTTAATTATTTTGACGAGTTATGAAGTGAGCCGTGGGCTTGGCTATGATTATTAAGAAGTGAGTGGACATTGTTTTCAAATAATAATCATGGCTTTATGATGGGAAAAACTATGCATATTGATTTTAAAATGGTTTATTGAATATTTCTTATATTCAATAGTTGAAGTTAATATCTTTATAAAGTATTTGCATTATATGTGGGTTTTGACATATTTGAGTATCTTGAGTTCATATATTTAATATTTGAGAAAATGCTATCTTTGTTGATTATGTATGGGGTACTTGGGATATTGTTGTGAGATGTGGAAAGATGTGAGATTAGAATGTCAGTTTGAAGTGCTATAAGCACTACCTTATGTACCTCCCCGAGTATGGAATATATGCTTGAGAGTGATTGTCTATACTATGAATAGGTATTGCGGGAAAATTGAATCAAGGAAGGGAATATTATTTTTATAATATTTATATAAGGGTTACGAATTCCACCATCATATGTACCTCCCCTTGGATAATGGTACTTGGAAATAGTGGAAATGGGTACTGGGAAACAGTGGAAATGGATACATGGATATGGAAATTGTGGATATGGTTTGGATATGACGGAACCCAGGGCATCCTTAACGGGGTGTCGCTGTAGACCCTTAATTGGGTAGTCTGCGCGCATAGGGTTGTTTACGTGTCTTGAGGATTCGTCCGTACGTGCTGGCTGAGAGTTAGACCCCAGTTGGACGGCTCGTTCCCTAGCCACATGGTCAATTGAGATTCTTCCATGTGGACTAGTCAAACGATCCCCAGTTGGATTGTTTTCCCCAGTACATGATGTGCATCATCATATGTACCTTCCCCGGATACGGATACTTGGAAAAAGTGATATGAATATTAGGATACCTGGATATGGATACGTGGATATGTCGGAACCCGAGGCATCCTTAACGGGGTGTCGCTGTAGACCTTTGATTGGGTAGTCTGCGCCCGTAGGGCTATTTACAGGCGTACGGGTCTTGAGGATTCATCTGTACGTGCTGGCTGAGAGTTAGTCCCCCGGTTGGACGACTTGTTCCCTAGCCACATGGGTGTTGAGGATTCCACCATGTGGTCTAGTTAAACGATCCCTAGATTGGATTGTTGTCCCCTAGTACATGATGATGGTGAGAGGTGGGTGTTTATATATATATATATATATATATATATATATATATATATATATATATATATATATATATATATATATATATATATGTATGTATGTATTTATTCATTTATAGGCATACATATTACATATATGTATATGTGGATTCGATTATGGGTTGAGATTTGTGAGATTTTGCTTTGTAAGTACCCTGTACTGGTATGAATGTTTAAGTCCTGGATTGGAAAGTATTATTCGGCAACATACGCTTTGGATAGGGTATGGTTGCGGGGTTGAACTGACATAAGGGAAGAAATTGAAAATGTGTTTAGTGTGTTTTTGTCGGATTCGGAGTTGTGATCGTTGATGAAAGAACTACGTGTGGCTTGATCCCTTACCCAAGGGTACATAGGTAGCCTAGGGTTCCACCCAGGTGCAACCGCGAACTAAAGATACTTCTGGAACTTAATTTAGTCGTTTGGATTCCAGTCTCACTTATTTTGGTTTTTGGTTTTTGGTTGAGTTTGGTGTCGACCTTGTTGGTGGTTTTAAAGCTCGATTGAAACCGAGGCTTGATTGAACGAATATTCTTTTTCCTATTGGATCAAGTGAGTGTTGTTAAAGTGTGGTTGTGACCAAGACAGGTTTGGAACCCGTTTTGGATTGTGGTACGATCTGGGGCCGAGTACTTAAACTACTTGTGATTGTGTTGGGTTGTGAAACATCACATGATGGAAATTTAGAAGTTATTTTATGTTATTTATGGTGGGCATGCATAATTTAATTCGAGTTCATTATCTGCTTTGTTAAATCTCATTTTTTGACTTGAGAGTTTCGCTGGTGGTTCTGTTTTGAATTATTGAAGGCCAGAGGCCTAGCTTGTAAACTGCTTGAAGGTTAACTTGTGCATGCTGCCCGTTGTGGATATTATTTGTGTTTTGTTACATGTTGAAAATTTGGGGAAAAGTCAAATTTTCAGGGGAGACTCTACCGAAATTTCGGCAGAGAGTCTCAGTTTTTAAGTAAGTGGGCCTGGCTTCGGTGTGATGTCGAAATTTCCACAGGATTCGTCTCGGGTTCGGAGGAATTCGGGGCGGGTCCTGTCAATTTGGTATCAGAGTCACTCTGCCGTGTGGTGCTAGTGTGCCGACGAGGACGTCAGGCCCCTAAGGGGGGTGGATTATAAGATCCCACATCGACCAACGGAGATGGGGTGATGTGCCTTATATGTACATGCTCGCCTCCATCTAGTACGAGGCCTTTTGGGAGCTCACTGGCTTCGGATTCATAGGAACTCTGAAGTTAAGCGAGTTGGAGCTAGAGCAATCTCAGGATGGGTGACCCACTGGGAAGTTGCTCTTGAGTTCCCATAAACAAAACCGTGAGGGCAGAGAGGGGGGCCCAAAGCAGACAATATCATGCTACGGCGGAGCGATTCGGGATGTGACACAAACCAATATTTCTTGTGTTCACACCTCCAACATTTATTGCTTTCACACAAGCTAACAGCCTCCACAAGTCAAGTATCATCCCGATGTCATTAAATGCTTTCACACCTCTAGCTAACATAGTGCTAGCTTTAATTTTTCTTGGGAGCTTCACTAATGTACCCAAAATAGGGGCTGAAATTATTTTTTTTTTAAAACCCTACATGGAATTTACTTTAGAAACACACCCAAAACTCATTTACTACATAAGAAATTGGTGTTGAAGTTCCTATAAATTACATGACTACCACTGATCAACTTAAAAGAAGCCCACAAAAAACTTAAAAATCACCCAAAATAAGCCCAGCCCAATTTTATAAAAATACCCAAACAATTCATTACAAACAAAATGTCACAAAAATTGTAGCTTCATTAACGTGTCATGTTGATTAATGGTTGTAATGTTCCACACCTTTATTGCCATGTTGATTAATGGCTGTAATGCTCCAGTCTAGGGTAATAACACTACTAGTTTCCCATGACATCCTATTTCTAATGCATGTTTACCCCTATAATGTTCCAGTCTAGGGTAATAACACTGCTAGTTTCATATGACATCTTATTTCTAATGCATGTCTACCCCTGCAATATTCCAGTCTAGGGTAATAACACTGCTACTTTCCTATGACATTCTATTTCTAATGCATGTCTACCCCTGTAATGTTCTAGTCTAGGGTAATAACACTGCTAGTTTACTGCTATGTTGATTAATGCCTGTCATATTGCTATTTCTAGTACATGTCTACTAAAGAAATGATGAAGAAAGAACAAACCAGACCAACTCAAAACAAGCCCAGTCTAGATTTTAAAAAAAAAACCCAAACAGAGTATTAAAAACAAGCCGAGCCCAGATTGTTAATACTACTCTATCATAGAAGTACATTGTTACTCTGTCATAGAAGTACATTGTTAAACAAAAATGAGATCCATAACTGAAATAGTAACAAAAGATAAATCAGTCATCAAAGCTTAAAATACATTCCGAAAATCAACTAAAATCCGAAGATAAACACATAATTGAAGCAAAAGATCAAAAATCTCAAGTCCAAACCAAACGACGACGACGACGACAACAATGACAATGATGACCACAACGACGACGACAATGACAACGACATGGCGAAAGAGGAGTAGAGCTTGGAGATGAGGAGTAGAGCTAGGAGCATATGATCGAGGTTCGTTTGAGGTTATGAAAAATTCAAGAAAAAAAAAGAATAGAAGCATGATTTTAGAGCACTTTCAGTAGTGAAACCCTTGCCATGGCAAGTCGGGACTAGGGCAGCTACTATTCATGTGAATAGTGGCTGCCCTTGCAAAAAGCATTGTGTGTTTCCAACAGTTGCCATGGCAAAGGACAAACACTATTGGTTTTTTTGTTTTTTTCACAAATTTTTTTACCTAAACAATTAATTTGGACAATATTTTCGGATAAGATTTTTGGGTTCATACTTGTCAATATTTATTATAAAATTCATATCTCATAATCGAATAAAATTTTTGGGTATTTTTTTAAAAAAATTTCGGGTGTTGAAAGTGAAGAGTTTTGGTAGGTATTTATAGAAAAAAAAAAAAAACAATTTCAGAATTTTTGGGTTTTTTAAATAAAAAATTTCAATTTTGTTCATTTTTTTTATTGCACAAAAATTGGCTGCCGTTGGATTGGAGGAAAAATTCTGATCGAAGAGCCCAAAACGAGACACATGGCAGAGAGCCGTTGGCGGCACTGTAGCAGCGCGTTCAAATTTTTTTTGTCACGCGCCAACGTTAAAATAATTTGAACGCCAGGGCTGACGTCGTCGTGACGTCATCACCAAAACTCGAGCTGGAGCTTGGGCCAGCCTAGGTTGCTAGGTCCCACCATCTGTCCGGGCCTTGTTTTGTTGCTGGAAACACCATTTTGGGCTAAACTCCCCCAGCCCTCCCCTTGGTCCCCTTGCTGGAAATGCTCTTAGAACAAGAAATTGAAGGTGAAATATTGAAAATTGTAGATCAGAGATGAAGAATATAGTTGGACCTGAGACTGAGCTTCAATGGAAGCTCCTCTTGCTCCAACACCAAAAAAGCACCAGCGAGAAAGGAGAAAATGAATCTGATTTGGTTTTTTGGCAGATCTGATTTTTCTCTCTCAAATCCATAGTACAAGGGCAATATAGGTATTTTACACACACAAATAAACTAAAAAATAGCTATTAAATTGAAAAAATCTACAACTGTCGATTTTTGGATTTTTTTTGGATGTGTTTATAGTTTTTAAATGGTATATGATTTCTTTATAAGACTATATCTAAGATTGGGTATATAACTAAATTTGTAATTTTTCTTTTGGTAATTGAAAATGTATTAAGCAAAAGAGAATAAAGACGGAGGAAAAATACCCAGCAAAAAAACAAACTAGAGATCAATGAAAAGGAAACGTCTATTGTGGACAATAAGCTCAGCAGACCACCAAAATAATCACAAAGCCAGAGAATTCGCAGGAAAAGAACCAACCCAACCAAAAACAAGATGCAAAATTGACTGTCTGCAGACAAAAAAAAAACAACTCACTGAAAATAATCAGTACGAAAGTTGTAGGAATAAATGACAAAGAGAAAGAAAATATTTGCCTCCTTCCTTTGGAATTAAAAGCTCTTATTTTTCTACCAATCACAATTTAAAACTTTTAGTCACCCTTGTAATAAAGAATCACAATTTAAAACTTTTAGTCACCCTTGTAATAAAGAGGCACTATAAGGACAACAAAGATGCACTAATGAGGATAACAAAGAGGAGGAAGGGGCTATTATTGAATAAATGTTTTGAAAATGTTTATTTTAGCACAAACCCAAAAATAATTCATAAAAAACAATTGAGATAATGAAAGCATTGTCGGGGGGGGGGGGGGACGACGTAGGAAAAGAAATAATGGAAGAGAGAGAGAGAGAGAGAGATGGAAAACTCTGTGTCCGCGTGGTGTTGACCAAAGAAGTAGTGCCGGTCCTGAATTTTTCAGGGCCCAGGGCAAAAGTAAAAATTAGGCCCCTATATATATTTAAACTTAGTGATGAACTCTCTTATTTTTCAACCAAGATCTAATCTGTCCATCGATTCAAACTTCAATATATTAAAATTTAGAATAAAAGGCTACAATGTATAAACAAGATAAATACTTATAACAATTCAATAAGTTCTTTTTCATCTAGCAAAATAAGTTCTTTTTCATCCACCAACAAGCAACCAACCAAAAGAAAAAAATTCTCTACATGCTGAATAGCCTAAGCAAAATAACATCAATCTATTTGAAATCCTTCTGCATCCTTAGCAACCAGCAAAACAAAAATGTCTTTACATTCTCAATAGCCAAAGCAAAGTGCAGCAGCCTACTTGAATCTCTTTGCATCCTCAGCAACCAGCAAAATATCAACATCACCACCTGCAAGATAAGGTGAAAAACAACAAAATCACAACTGAAAAGGTATTATATAAATGATTTTCTTCTTGCATTTTGAGAAGCAAAATCCTCAATTATGCTTTCAAATTCAAGCTTTTCTAACATCTCCTTTTCAATGGATAAGATTGCTAGCCCATTTAGTCTTTCTTGTGACATGGTAGACCTCAAGTAAGATTTCAATAATTTTAATTTAGAAAAGCTTCTTTCTGCAGATGCTACAGTCACAGGTACAGTCAATAGTATTCTATAGGCAATCAAAACATTTGGAAAACAATCCATATCTTTTACAAACTCTACAATTTCAAGTGTTGTGTTTACTGCTGATGGTAAAAGATATTGCAGAACCTGTAACTCTGAAAACAAATCACTTGCATCAACATCAGAAGACTCACCATTTCTTAAAGTAGTTTCAAGCTTCAGACAACAATTTTTCAATTCCTCATCACCCAATGAAGTTAACTTCTTTGAATTAAACAAGAACCCAAAAATACCATCATATGTTTGCATTTGTTCAAATCTACTCCTTAATGAAGAAAGAGCCATATCCACTACACATATGAAATAATTGACTCTAAATGATTCTTCAACTGATTGTATTGTCTCATCATTGGCATTCTCATCAAATTGTTTCTTTCTATGACTTTGACGTTTTTTAGGAAATTCGGGTTCAATCCCCATATCACAAGCAATAGTTTTAGCTTCAATCATAGGAGATGCAAATCCATTTTCTCTATAATTCTCAAAAAAAGAAATGAGCTCCTCCAAATTTTTTAAAGCAACATCAATGCACATATCTTTAGATTGTAACTTTTTGCTGACTAAGTTAATTTTCAACAAAATATCATGCCAAATAACCATGCCTAATAAAAACTCAAAATTTTCCAGTTCATGTGTTGCTAAACTTTCAGCTTCACTTTTTGCTTTAGCATCTTCACTAGTTTCTGCTACTTTAAATAAAGCTTCTTTTATTTGAGCAGCTTGGTATCTAATTGCTTTAACACTCTCTACACGACTTTCCCAACGTGTAGTTGACAATGTTTTGAGAGTTAAACCATCTACATGATCTTGTAAAATCTTCCAATGCTTTGTAGAATTAGCAAAAACACAATAAATGCGTTGAACCACCCCAAAAAAAGATTTCGCTTTCACACAACAGTTTGCCATATCACATAGTGTTAAATTAAGAGAATGACAACCACATGGCATGAACAAAGCTCTAGGATTTATTTCAAGTAATCTTCTTTGTACACCTTGATGTTTTCCTTTCATATTAGGACAGATTGCAATTCATTAAAAAGTCCTAACCCTGATGTATCTTTCACAATTAAAAACTCTAAAAAGTACTCTTCTATTTTCACTAGACTCCTTGACACATCCACACACCGTATTATCAAAGTCATTTGTTCCTTGTGACTTGAATCAGGAGTGCAATCAAGTATCACTGAAAAATATTTTGCTTGTTTTTGATTTTCTCAATGATTGCACTTCTGACTTTTGAAGCCAGCAAAGCTATCAGCTCATTTTGAATCTTATGGCTTAGATAATGATAGTGAATCTCATCATTTTGAATTCGTCGAAAATGTTCTTGCATTATTGGATCAAATTCTGCAACCATTTCCAATATACCTAAAAAATTACCATTATTTTCTTCATAAACTCTCTCTTTTGTTCCACGGAATGCAATATTATTTTTAGCAAGACATTTGACAACAGAAATTATTCTTATCAAAACATGTTTCCAGTGTTCCTTCTCTCTCCTAATTTGTTCTTGTATGCCTTTATCAATTGTTTCATTTTTTTTCAATCTGTTATGTAATTCAATCCAAGAACTCATGTTAGTTATGTGTTCAATGCTGTTTTCATGTTGTTTAAGCCTCTCACTAAGATGTTTCCAATCTCTAAGTCCTTCGTTTGCTAATTGGCTTCTACAACACATTGTCTTAAACAACTTACAGCAAAAACAAAATACCTTATCCAATTCCTTTGAGTATACTAGCCATTTTCTATCATGAGTCTCTCCATTTGGTAACTTTCTCATGTAATAAGTTGAGGAAAAATGTCTGAAGTTTTCCTCCCTAGGATATTTGATATTATTATCTCTTGTAGGACCTTTTTCCACAAGTAAAGCTCTCATTTTTTTCATCTAGATTATCCCAAATTCTAGGATAAAAAATGTTTAAAGGAAAACTTGGTTCTACACTCTCAGGTTCAGTGTCTTCATTATTACAAAGATTGTCAAAATCTTCATTCTCAACATGTTCATCTTCACCTAAGTCACCTACCTGTGCATTAAAATCATTCTCAGTTCCTACCAATTCTTCCACATGATTTTGTTGTTCAGATTCATTGACTAAATCATTATCAATTCCTACAAATTCTTCAACATGATTTTGCTGCTCAGATTCATTGACTAAATCTTCAGTTGAGTTATCAAGTGAACTATTTGTTTTGTTTTGAAAAAATTTATCCAGAGCACCCTTTTGAGATTGAGTTAATTCTTCTCTCTGTCTTTTTCTTTTTCTTTTCTGACTTCCAGATGGGTGTTTCTTAGGGAACATTGTTACACCGAAAACAGAAACAATACAAGGAAAGCCAATGCAATTTTAATACTTCAAAGAATAAACAAAAAACAACATAACCTGGAATTTGAGAAATCGCTCTCCACATAAACAAAATTTGTAATCAATTAGAGCTTAAAAGAATCCCTGCAAAGAGAATGTGTAATTTCATGAGTTCACAAATCTACAAACAAACAAACAAAATCATATTTCCCTTTTCATTTGATATATCAAATCATAAAAAATTACCTTCAATTGATAAAAGTCCACACTTTGGATTTTGGAATCTCCCCAATCTACCAACAGAAAAATTAATTTAGGGATTCACAACTTTGTAACTTGTAGGAGAGAGGCTTAGGAACAGATGCAAACGTTCTTTTTCTTGAGCAGTGGAATGGAATAGATGCAAATATTCTTCTTCGTGAAGAGTGGAACATACCATCGTTGGTCTTTTTTTTTTCTTTTCAAAATATTAAATCAGTTAATAGTTATAATAATCTAATATAATACTTACTAAAAAAAAAATTTTGGGCCCCTCTGAATATTGAGCCCAGGGCGATCGCACTGTTTGCCCCTGCCCAGGGCCGGGAAAACCACACACGGTTTCAAATGGAATCTAAGTCAATAAGAATGTTTAACTATCATCATCATAGCACAAGCCATTAAAGAATCAAACCAGAGAGCCAAAAGACAGGGCAAGAAATTGAAGAAAAAACAAGGAAATTCCAAAGAAAGAGCTGAACACGTCCAATACCCACAAAAGTTCAAGGAGACAAGAAAGGAAAAACGTGTACTACCAAAGTGTTATAAACTTCTAAGCAAGTTACCATTTTTTTTTTTTTTAAAAAGAAAACAATTCCCATCTTTCGTTTTTATTTTTCTAAAGAGGATGTTGTGGCACCTACTCCCACTATTTTTCTTTTTATTTTTTGACAAAGTAATATTCTAAACTACTCAAATGTATGATGAGGAAATCGAACTCATGTGCCCACCTTGACACTTTTGATTTTTATTTTTTGATAAAGCAATATTCTAAATTACACAAATGTATGGAAAGGGAAATTGAACTTAGGTGCTTACTCCGACAATTTTGATTTTAAAACATATATGCACGCAGCTGTGTAGTTGCTTAAACCTCCAAAATATCTCTCCATTCAATCTCAAGTCCTGACTTCTTACTTCTCCTCTTATTAAATTGGTTGGTTTTGATTTCTAAATACTCTAACTAGACTTTTTAAAGAGAACATCGTATGATACAATTTATGTAACTCTTAATATACACCATTTTTGTCAAAACGAGTCTCATTTTGAGATAGCTTTTAATGAACTGTTTAAGAGGGATCAATTTGTGAGCTAGGCCATGTTTACTAGTTATAGTCTAGCAGTGGACTTGGCCAAAAAAATTAAGCACTATTACATGCAAAATGATGCTTTACATTTGGCTTTCCTTGCTAATAGAATTGCATTGACATAACAAGTCAACTTTGCAAAATCAAAGAAATCCGAGTTGGGAGGCTCTTGTCCGCGTTTTTTTTTTTTTTTTTGTCAAACGATGGAAGCAATTTATTAAAGCCGAATTGGAATGTTTACATCAGCAGCAAGAGTGTCAAACAACCACTCAGGCCAAAGTTGATCCCAGTTAAACTTGTCCGCGTTTGCTTACCCAACTTAATTCTTCGGGTTTTTACGAATACAGTTTTTATTTTTATTTTTATTTTTTTCTTTCCTCAGAAAACTTGACAGACTCAGATATTTCTTAGAATTTCCTAACAGGAATTTTCTTGTTTGTTTGCGAGCATTTCCAAAAGAAGAACAAATAATAACAAAGACTTGATAAAGAACATTAGAGATCAAAAATATTTAGCACTATAAGGCAATGTCAGGAATTTGCGACATCTTATACACTGACAAATTTTCACTCAAAATTCTAAACACGCTGTAATTTATTTTGAACCAAATAGCTTCAATGAACAGCCTTTTAAAAATAAAAACTTGAGGATTAAGATTAGAATTATGATAGGTTAAGGTTCAATCCCTTTATATGTAACGAAAAGAATCATGTAACAAATTGATGTTTTTTCAATGCAAGTTAGGATATAAGTTCAAGCAAACTTGTAAATTCTGAAAGCAAACAAAATCGCAACGAATCCTCCCTATACCTACTATCATCTGAGATTCACAATGTTCAAATAGTTTAACTGAGACTTGTGTACTTATATATTTAGAGGAATCATAGACTACTAGTACAAACGGAGAGACAAACACCCTTGCCAAACTCACTCTGCGTTTTCCTTTGGGCTACATCTCCATTTGGTACTGTCATAAGAAGATGTTTTGATCCTCACTTCCTGCTGTTGCAGATGATGCAATAGATTCAGATCAGTCATCCTCATCATCATCCTCTTCTGTAGTACCATAATGATAAAGGGAACAAAATTCATGTTCATGTCAGTAACACAAATGTAAAGCACCCTCATGCATACGAGAACACATGATGTGCCGGATGGTCAGGAAATGTCTGACTGCAGTAATTTGAATGCTTTCTGGCAGATGACAATTACAGAAAGAACTTGAAAATTCAGAACATTCTCTACTCATACAACATAAAAGCTCGTTTAGTTTAGGACTGACAATTAATATCAATAAGGCCAAGTGTTAACTTAGCATGACAGGACCTGACCCAAATTCCACTTTGGAATCTGAGCCGAACCCTGTGCGTGTTCAACACCTGGCAGGTGCCTGGGACTTTTGACCAAAATGCCCTTCTAAGTTTCCCAAAATTCTTTTCTTCAAGTTTGACTCCTGCCGAATATTCGGCAGTTTCCCCTGTAATTCGCTCGTTTCCCAAAAATTTTACTTGCATAAAACATGATTTTTATAATCCCAAACATTTAGCATGCACAATAATATCATTCATGCAACCAAACATCACATCATTTTGGCCTCAAGCCTCTTTAACCCAAATAAATCGTTATGTCATCTAAACTGATCTCGACTTTTAGAACATCAAGAGTACGTTAACAAAATTCAAAATAGCTTAGCAGAACAACTTTTCAATCACTTAGTCTCGCGGCTGCACCTAGTAACTCTAGGTTGCCTACGTACCCTTAACAAGGGATCAAGCCACACGTAGTTCTTTATCTTTTATATCACACTGATATATCTTGTCAATTGTTATTTTATGTTGTGATGTCAAAGCAATCCTAGTTCTCATGTTAGTGATATGCTCAACAACATTCACAACTCTAAAGTAATACTTTCCAACTTTCCCAATTCTCAAAACAGATCATACTTGCACATACATAGGCTACTCACTGAATTTCCTCTAATTCTTAAATCAATTTATATATTACTTGCTTAAATTATATATATAGCAAAATAAAAATAAAAATAAAAAACAAACAAGCTCCAAAGACACTTTTAGCCTTTCCTTCAAAACTCACTTAAGGCTCATTTATAAATGCATATATAAATAGATATATAATTAACTTATTACAGATAAATAGGAAAACGAGAAATTTATTAAAATAGCATTAACCTCGTGAAATCTGAATGTCAACATCTACAATTTAAATAGATTATATTTCCATTTGTTTCCCACATTAAACCGTCAATTCCTTGTGTCTCATAATGTGACACATCCTCGTAGGCCTCAGTAACACAAAGTCGACCTGAGCCGTATTCCTCACAGGCCTCGGCGACACAAGGTCAACCCGAGCCGCATTCCTCGTAGAACTCGAGGGACATGTAGTCAGCCCGAGAATGCACATCCTTACACCACAAGGTTCAGGCATCCCCGAAACTCGTGGGCCATTTTTGTAAATAACAAAACTGTTTCAAAAGCAATTGGGGGGAGGTACTCCTGTGATGGGTTTGAAAACCATTTTCCGAGATTATCAAAACTATCCCTTATTCCACAATCCATTTTTAAGCCACTGAGTATATATATTAAATTTAACCATATAATAAGATATCTAATTAATTTTCTCGTCCACTCAAAACCAATTAATAAGCCGTTCCTAGTGTTGAGGCCCAAAAAATCCAAGGCTAGGCCCAAATATATTCTGAGCCCAGTACGATACCTTACTAAGAAGAAACCCGATTTGGGCATGCGAAAGTTCGTCATTCATGCTAGCACGAGTCACGATCCACGTGCCATGCCAAATAAATATGTAATCCGCCACGTTAGAGCCTATAAAATGCACTCGCTCTACAAGCCCATGCTAATTATCCTGTCAAGCATCATATCCCTTTTAAAGGAGACAAAATTCAAGCACGCCAAGCGACATGCAATGCCAAGTGAAAATCATTATTATTACACCTAGCCACGCTACAAGCTTAAGTGGGCCCAAGCGACGCAAATGCCTGGGGCTTGCTTGAGTGGGTTGTGGTACGGATGGTAACAAGTTGTCATGAGGCCCATTGATGGGTTGAGAAATGGAAGTCTCGGGTTGCTTGGAAGCCTCGAAACTCAAGCCCATTTCTTGAGCCCAAACATGTGGGTGAGCATAAAAGAGAGAGAGAGAGAGAGAGAGAGAGAGAGAGAGAGAAAGTAGTCCAATACCCTAGAGAAATTAGCCCATCACCTCAAACAAAATAGCCCAACACTTGGTGAAGTTAGCCCATTTATTTGATAAACCAACTTATTGTCTTAGAAGGCCCATGAAACTAAAACAAGGATCTGCAAAAGCTCCAGCACATGGGGGGCGAGGGGAATGAATTCCAAGCAAAAGCATCCAAAGAACCAGGGGGTATTGGTGCGCAGACTGCTAGGAGGGGAGACATCCCACAAACCAGTGTGCATACCCATTTCTTTCCCCCATCAGATCTAGCCATAGAAGAAGGAAGGAAAGAAATGAAGGAAATGGCTGGGAATGGGAGTTCTCCACTGAGGTAGCTACGGGAAGAGCATTGAGCTCCCAAAAATCCCTAATTTTGTGAGATTGGGCAGAGGGGATTTTACTAGGATAGGATAAGTCAAAGGTAGGGAGGAGAAAGGAAGGAAAAACCTTGGCCAAATTGGATAGAAACCATTAGGGGTTCTTGGGAAAGGATAGCTCCCAGCGGCTATAAAATTAGGCCTCTTCTACCCAACAAAGACCATCCACGTCCGAAGAGCAAGCTTCCTCTCTCACCTTCAAAACCCAGCAAATTCGTGCTCTATTCACCCTTCTCCCTCATTTTCCCTCTTCTGGCAAGCTATTCCAGATCTTGACAGACTTTTCGTCAAGCTGCCGGAAATTACTTAAACCACTCATCGTTCCTTCCCATCTCTCTCCCCCCTCAGCCAACCTTCTTGGAATCACTTCCCTTTCCTTAGAACCCCTGTTTCTCAAAGGAATTCACAACTCTCTCTCTGTTTATGTTAAACTCATGATGGTTTTGCTCCCATGCCATAAGCTTCTCATGTCAAGCTAGAAAATCTATCTGTAAGTTGTTATTTTCGTTGGTGAAGGTAACCAAGGTGTTTCCTAAGGCTTCACTATCCTTTCGAAACATCCTTGGGGCTTGATCTTCGAACTCAGACACAGGGGAATATTCTCATCAGTTCGCTCCTTACGGCAGCCCAGACCATTTGTAGCTGCCGAAAGAAAAAGTTCCCTACACCTAGCTTTACACAATTTCGCTTAATATGATATCCTTAGAAAGTAAAAGCGATTACATTTAAATTCATAAGCAATAAATCGTCCACTAACACACCATTCGATACTTTAATAATAATCCCAATAAAAATAATAAATAGATAAATAGATAAACAAATAAATAACTAGATAAGTAAATAAATAATAAATAATTTCAAAAGATTCCATCACTTCTGATAAGGGTAAATGATGGAAAACCCCCTTGGACTATTTCGACTGTCGAAATGTCCACCCTGGAATATTTTTTCAGCCAATTTCAACCCCACCGTTAGGTCTTCCCCAATTCCATCCAAATGCCTATCAAAAAAAACCACGTGAGAGGCACGTGAGTCGTCTGCTGAGGGTAATATCGTCCTTTCACACCTCAGCCCTCAGCCCCTTTTGACCCTTCGTTTCAGCCAAGGGGCTTCGACAAAAATCAAACCCTTTTGGCTGTTGGTTTCAGCCATGGAGATTCGACATAAACGAAACTAGCCTTTTCGAAACCACCCCTTTTCAAAACCACCACTTTTAGCCTTCGTTTTAGCCTCACTTTTCAAGAACAAGAGAAGAAATTGCAGTTGAAGATAGAAATTGCAGTTGAAGATAGGATGCATAGGAACAGACGTGTAGCTTCTACCGAATCAAGTTCGACCACTTTTATTACGGAGGATGATATGGTGCGTATCTGCCGGTGTGGATTTGAGGCTGAAACGATTGTTTGTTGGTCTGATGAAATTGTAGGGAGGAGGTTATATGTGTGTTGCAGAGAGAAGTATGGTGGTGGCTATGGTTGGAGGGCTTGGAAGGACCCAAAAATGTCTGAGCAGGCCAAACATGTCATATGTCGATTGTTGAGACGAATCAAGTCATTGGAAGAGAAAAGAGCTAAAGAGAAGAAGATTGTGCAAGTGCTAAGAGACAAAGAGAAAAAATTTCGAATTTGGCTGCTGAGTTGTTTGGTTGTAATTTTGTTGTTGTTTACTGTATTAGTTAGCTTCTCATTTGGTTGAATGTAGATTTTGATTTGGTTGAATGTAGTGGCTTGTGCATTATTTTGGCTTAACGAATGTAGTGGCAGATTTGGAGGTTCAATGTAGGTTTGGCTGAATGAATTTGGTTGAATGCAAGGGTTCTTTGTTTTTTTGGGTAATTGAAACTTACCATTTGGCACAAGCCAAGGCAAAATACCCAGAAACTGCAAACAGAGCAGTATAACAAAAGCAAGGCATAAAGCCTACACTAATCCAAGCAGTATGCTCTGCTTGGTGATAGATTAATATGTGAAACACTTCAAAATCCAACATAATCCATCCAAATTCAACATATTAACATCGCCAACATTTGAAATCCATGAAATAGCCATCTGTTGAAAAATATACACTGCCACATCTGCAATACATCCAAAACTTCATCTAAAATAATCATATGTTGAAAAATATACATTCCAACATCTGCAATACATCAAAAACTTCATCTAAAAGAGTCATCTGTTCAAAATATACATTCCAACTGTTGAAATACATCCCATCCAAAATAGCCATCAGTTCAAAATACAGTGCTTAAATACATCCAAAATAGCCATCAGTTCAAAATACACATTCTACTATAAAATATACATTCCAACATTGCTTAAACATCATCCAAAAGACACTTCTGTTCAAAATACACATTCCAACATCTGCTAGCCCATTTGTTCAAGCCAAACTACCAAGGCATCCGTTCAAAATACCCATGAAATCCATCATCTCTTTTACCTCCATGGCCTTGCCCTTTTTGCAAGGGATTTGAACCTTTTCCCTACTAGCCTGGAACTGTTTTGAGTGGTAACAGCAGACTCAGGTTGTGAGCTTGGACCTGCTTGTGAAGCTAAATTGCAGGGACCTGGTTGTGAAGCAAGATTGGTTCCACTTGCTTGGCTAGCAACATTGGTTGGAGCTGTTTGGCTTGCAGTGGCTGCAGTCCTTTTCAACCCTCCTCTAATTGCCTACAAATGAAATTAATCACAATTAAAACTCAAATGAGTCCAATTAAAACATTCAATCATAATTTGACATCTTTTACCTGTAATGTAGCAATGGCTCCAGTTCCTCTTCCTCTCCCTCTTCCTGTCCCTCTGCCTCTTCCGCCATCTGCCCTTCCACAATTAGTAGCATTATGGCCCTCTCGTCCACAGACTAAGCAATGGATTACAATTCCATATCTCCTAAGCTTGGTGGCACCCTTTGGGATCTCATCAACGGGTCTAGTCCTCGCCTTCTTTGGCCTACCACTCTGTTTGTGATACAGTGGGGGTTTGATTAGCGCATGACCTGATTTCCTCCATAAGGTTTGGCTTGGCATTGGTGAAATGTAATTGCTATAAGCCCTATCATAAGCTTCTCTCTTATACACCTCATTGACATAACTCATTGGGCTTCTCTGTTGCCTTGATATTGCAGCCATGACATGGCAACATGGGATACCACAGAGATCCCATTTTCGACAAGAGCAAGAGTGAGTATTTAGATTAACTACATATTGCCCACCAAGCATATGGGTGACTTGAAACTTGTTTCCACCTGCATTCTGTGCAATGCATGAGCCACTCTTTTTCAAAAAAATTTCAATCATTTGAAAGATCCTTGCCCCAACTCTTTGAGTCCATTTCACTTCCTTTCGTCGTGCAACTCTCAACATCAAATAGGTTCTTAACCTTTCCACCATCGTGATGATTGGTTTATCTCTTGCCTCCGAAATGGCTGAATTGAAGCATTCACATAAATTGTTCAGCAGTATATCACACTTGCTCCCAGTAGTAAAGTGTGACCTGCTCCAATGAATTGCAGGCCTATCCTTAAGCCATGCATGAGCTGGGGCAGATATTTCCATAATATTGTCCATCTCAGCTTCCCACCAAAGAAGTGTTGTACTTCTAGCAGCAGCCCATAGCCTCTGTTTAAGTGACAAACTACCATGCCCAGCAATTTTGAAATTATTGTGCAGATGCCTTACACAATGCCTATGTTCAGCATCCTGCTTTAAAGCCTCAATTGCCTGCCCCAATCCTTTTTGTTTGTCAGTGATAAAAACCCACCCATTTCTAGTGCCTCTTACCCCAACATCATTAAAGAATGTATCTAAAAACCATGTCCACGTGTCTCTGTTTTCTATCTCCACAACAGCAAAAGCTATTGGGAACATGCCATTATTGGCATCAATCCCAACAGCACTTAAAAGTTGTCCTGGATGTTGTCCTTTGATGAAAGCCCCATCAAAACCAACCATGGTTCTACATCCTTCAATAAACCCCTTCCTCAGTTGAGCAAAATATATATAAAGCCTCTCAAACATTGGACCATCTCCCCGCAATGATGTCTTCACTAAAACTGTGCTTCCTGGGTTTTGCCTCTTAAGCTCATCACAATAATCCCACAGCTTTGCATATTGTTCTTCAATGCTTCCTTGAATCCTCTCCTTTGCGAAATTCTTTGCCTTGTAGCATTGGTCCCTAGTAACATCTATATTATAATGTTTCCTCACCAATGCCATGAAGTCAGCAACTGACATATTAGGATTGGTTCTCAAATCCTCATCAAACCTTTTAGCCAACCAATGTGAAGTGGCAAACCTAGTTCTTTGAGATCTGCCGCATGTATGAATTGGATGGAATGTCTTCACTCTAACAGTGGGTCCTTTCCCAACATGTGCAGCATACAATAACCAAGGACAATCTTCAAGTTTATCTGCATATTCATCTTCACCCTCTTCACCCTCACCATTCCTCTTACTCTTATCACTCTGCCTCTTTGCATTTTCACCCTTACCATGCCTCTTTGCTTTTTCACCCTCATTATTACCGTCACATACCAGCCTCACTCTATTAGGCTCATTCTTCACATATCTTATTCTTCTAGCACACTTGCATGCATAGTACTTTATGGTCTCTCTACATTCCTGCATATTAGGAAACTCCAAACCTAAGTGGAATTTTGAATCTAAAAGGTCATGCTGTTTATTATACTGCTTGAATTTTGGCTACCCCAAACCTTTTTTCTTGACATCTTCACCTTCACTATCTTCATGCAAACTCTCTAAGTCTGATGTATTATAACCATCAGTGTCACCCTCACCTGGTTCTTGATTTCCATCATCTTGCTCTTCACTTACAACATACCTATGAAAATTCATGTTGTCCTCTTCATCACTTTGCTCAAACTCACTGTCTATGAAATCACCATCTTCTTCGTCATCCTCCCCACCTTCAGCTTCATCACTTTCTACCTCAACTTCCTCTGCCTCACCAAATTCTTCCTCTATCTCAACATCCACGAACTCATATTGCACATTTTCTTCATCAGCATCATAACCAAGAGCAGTGTCTTCGTGATGTTCAACATTTGCAGAGAATACTGGGGACTCAACATTTAGAGGCCTAGGTGCTGGATTTTCAGTTATGTATAACACAAACAGCTGGCTCGGTTTCATCAACTTCAATGCTCCAAAATAATCCTTATCTGTCCTAATTTCTACCCAGCCATTTGTCCAGTGCTTGTAACAGTATTGAATGTTCTGCTCATCATACCCAAGGTGTTTAACCATTTCAAATAACTCAAGCATTGAAACCTCATCTGCATCTTGCCCATCAATCCACTGTACAATACCTCCCATATATAAACCATCAGCAAAATAGCCACCGTGGTGTACTTCAAGTGTGAACATGTCAGGATTAGTTGCACAACAATTAATTTTCTCATTAATTTACTATGCACCCTATACAGTACAATATACATTTACTATCTACCCTATACAGTATACTTTATGTTTACTATTTACCATATACAATACCATACAATACAAACTCAGACAAAACTCAGACAGAACCCGACAAACAATAAACAAACAACATGCATAGGGACCACATTCACAACCCAACCTAAGTCTCAGTCAACAAACAACATCCATAGGGACCACTTTCTTCGAATTTTCTTATGCTTTTTCATGAAGTCCAGCAATGAAATCCAACAACAACCAAGAATGAAACCCAAACAATTCCATCAAACAAATAAAATAAGTAAGTTGCTTACTGTATTTGGGAAATTCCCCACCATCTCTGATTTTCATTGTGTTTTTTTACCAAATCACCCTTGTCGAACTCGTTTGGAATCTTGACTCTTTCTCCCAATTCGAATCTCTCAGTCGCCGTACTCTGTCTTTCTCTCTCACCCTTTTTCGAATCAATCACTTTCTCTCTTTCACTCAGCCTTTTTCGAAAAAGTGAACGAACCCTAACTCTGATTTTGGGAATTGACCATACGAAGGAAGCAGTCAAAGGGGGCTGAGGGCTGAGGTGTGAAAGGACGATATTACCCTCAGCAGACGACTCACATGCCTCTCACGTGGTTTTTTTTACGAGCATTTGGATGGAATTGGGGAAAATCTAATGGCATGGGTGAAATTGGCGATTAAATTTAATACGAAGGCTAAATTGGCTGAAAAAATATTCCATGGTGGACATTTCGACAGTCGAAATAGTCCAGGGGGGTTTTCCGCCATTTACCCTTCTAATAATACATACTCTTCGAATATCAAACGAACATCCAGAAAAACCAAAAGTATTATAATACAATCTCAAAGTCCAACCCTAATCAAAATAGTTCACAAATAGTCAAGCCTCGTTTATACGGTCGTTCTAGCACTTCTCAAAGAGTAAAACTACCTCGGAAGGCTCACGGTCAATCGAGGGATCAAACTATTCGAACTTGATCAACCGGGCCCGTGGGGCCCACGACCTCCGTTTTACGATCCGAAAGTTCCTATGGGTTCCACAAGGTTTAGGAAACATGTCCTGCAAGTTTGGTCCGGATCGGACGATCGGATCGCTCACGATCGCACGATCGGACAGTTAACGTTTATCTAAATTTTGAACTGTTGATTCGGAGTATCCGGGACTCCGATTCTCAATCCGAGAATTTCTACATTATCCTAGGAATGCCTAGGTCAACAAATATTAAAATGAAGTCGATCCAACGGTCCGAACATGTCGAACCCGGATAACGCCTAATGTGCGATATCCGATCGACGATCAAACGACAACCAAATTCCTATCCGAGCATACCGTCGTGTTCGGGACGACATGAGGATGATTCTAGGACTTAAGGACGGGCCAAAAAGTGCCCCATGCGCGGGCAGCACGTGGGTGTCCAAATCAAATTCCAACGATTGGAAAAAAAAACTCCAAACCGCCGGTCAAGACTTATACCTATACGATCACCACATAAAGTGGAGTAACTTTTGTTCTTAGACCTACCCCAAAAAGTCGACTGAAGTGGCCAGAATCGGAGGCCAAAAACCGGCCAAACTCTTATAGCTTATTTACCCACCAAAACACAGAAATTTCTCCTAAATATCACAACCAGCAGCTAGAACACTTCAAAAGGATAGAAAATCATACCAAATTCGATGAAAATGGCGCCCGAAATCGTTCGAACGAAGCTTGAGAAAATCTGTCAAAAATGGGTCAAAACCGGTCGGATTTTTGCGTTTTCCGGCCAGGTCCGGTGGTTCCAGCGGCTGAGGTTGGTCGGGATGGGAAGAGGGAGGCGGCCCGGTTCTTTTGTGACAGGTGCCACCCAAAACGGTGGACGGTAGTGGCGGTGGCGACCCTAAGAGTAGTCGGATGAATAGTGACAGCTCAGGGGGGTCTGATCTGATGCAAACCAGAGAGGGGAAGGGGAAAAAGAAAAAAAAAATTTAAAAGCCTGGTTATTGTAGTACCAGTACTGTAGCGGTGTTGTTTGCTATAGTAACAAATTTAAAAATTCCCATCGCATCCTTTCCTCCTTCATTACAATTCGGAATTGGGCGTGCCGCGTGTCTACGAACTCGTTTCGACAAGCCCGACGCAACGGTACTACTCAAATCTCCAAATTCTTTCCCAAACAAAATGTCAACTTTTAAACCTATTAAAATATTCCTGAGGTAAAATTTTCTTTTACTTAAATAAATTAATAATTTAGGATCGGGTTATTACATAGCAGCCGTGTCACCATTAACCCCAGGAGACATTATAATTCCCATTTGCATAATGATGCAGATCGGCTTATGTTATGGAATAGACAGGTGTAGCCAATTTAGTAAAATACTACTAATATTACCGAGACTTTTTGTGATAAAACCCCACACTTACTGGGCTTTGTAGGTGGTTAAGTTGAGGAACAACATCGGTGTTGTTAGCAGTGGGCCGCTGGCCCGTCTCTCTTAAATTTAATAAAAAGGGAGGCCATAAATCGTTTATCCTAATATGTTTTCCATTCACCAGCCTTGCAGAACAAGGCAACACTGTTTTTCTACAACTTGAGCACCTTCTATGTTCAGTACTTTCATAACCACAGCCTTCAATTAAAACGAAGTTTGTCTGAGTTAATATCAAAACTGTAAGATTGATATTGGCATTCTGTTTTCGTAAGAATGTGAAGCCTAAATAGCATTTGAAACAATTTTGATCCAATTTCTATATGATGATATATTGAATCATAAGCATAGGGAGCAGGATAATTGTCCCTTCCTTCCTTGTGCAGCACCTAAATAAGATTGACATGTTATCAAATTCAATAATAATGCAAAATGATTTACAGAGTTTGTTTTGTTTTGCAGAACGGACTTCTGGAAATTGAAGCAGAGAAAATATTGCCGTTTCTGGACTATTATGAGCTTCTATTGCTTACAAAACCGAATGAAACAAATCAATTCTGCCACAGTATTAAAATATTAATCAAACCACATTGCTGATCAGGAACTAGTGGTTGGTTCATTCTAAAAAATATGGAGCCCAGCACACCTAACTGGCCATCCAGCAATGAAACACCAGGTTCATCACCATGAGGACCTATTCCAATGTTAATGAGAACGCCCTATGGACCCAAAGCACCAATGACTTCAAAATTGACAATGTCGTTGGTCTCTTCAGAAGTGATCAGAGATTCACACAACCACCAAAATGCCACAGTTTGAGGCCAACTCCACAGCACTAGGATAGTATTTGTAGTACTTACAAGTCTGGCTTTGCCAATTCTTCCAAAGCCGATAATGCAATCTGTTTTTCCAGAGAACCAAAACGAATTTAAGAAAGGAATACCATTACAAAAGATACAACATAAAGCAATAAGCAACTGATTCTGCTTAACCTGGCTATGTGCAGTTTGAGAAATGCTCACCTTTCAAAATCTGATCATCTTAATTGCTCCACTTCTACTAATTTTTGTTTGTAAACCTAAAACTCACAGTTTCTTTTGCCACTCCTCTGTTATTCTCTTCTCTTATGAACTAACCACCTCTCCTTTCTTTTCTGATTTCATGTTGAAATAAATTTAAATAACAGCAACCATGCACATTTTCATGCCTGCTGCAAAATCCAAAATCAGTTATAATTTTCGGTATCTAAACTTGCTCAAATTTTCTGCCTAGAATTAAAGTACCAAATAAATCTTATTTCTAACCTTCTCGTTATGCATAAAATAGATACATGGATCATTCTTGTATTTTTCATTAGCTTAGATATTCTCATTGGTTGAAGTAGCTGTATGCAGAAGAACCAGGCCATTAGAAAAACACAAAATCACAGCATATCCTGCAAACTACATAAACAAGAGAATTATTCTCCTTCTACCTAATAGAAGACCAAAACAGAGATATTATGATAACAAACAAATTTGAAACTTTGTGAATGCCACCATTGAACAACTTATTGACAACTTATGGACATACTACAACAATGCATCCCTTTAATGGAAAACTATAGAACCATGTTAGTGTTTTTAAGTGTTTTAGGAAATCACAGAAGAAGGAAAGGAGAAGAAGCAAGAAGAATTGCAGAATACTACTCTGCTAAACGTGTAGCAGAGAGAATGTTCATTTCATTCAGACTCTCTCTTTCTTTCAACCTCACGCACATAGTGTGAGGGGTTATATGACGGCTAGGATTAATAGCTGGATCCCTTACATATCAAGGAGATCTCAGCCATCCCTTTAGTCATCCAATAGAAAGCTTACACTTGGCTTACAAAGTGAGTTAAAACAAAAACTGTATTAACTACCTAATAAATCTGCTTAAGAGCTTATAAATCAACATATTAGGTCCATTTCATTCTGAAAACAATAAAACCTGACGGAGCAATTTAAATAGTAGCACTAGATGGACAGTAAGAACACAAAATTATACTCTCTCTCCTCCTACGTACCTAATGTAAACACTAAAAACAGAGATATTATGATGAAATCAAATTTGAAACCTTGAGAATGCCACCAATACATTGCTTGTTTTTTTAACATTAATGGTTTTTATACAATTTTCATTAATTTTATCAATGGTTTGATAGCACGAGACAAACATGTCAGTTCATGTCCACCTAGGTCGCCACATAAGGTGATTGGAATTGTGATATAAAATTATGAAAAGAGTAGCATTGTTGAAAAAGATTCTGTTACTCAATTGCTCTGTACTGAGTAAATATTCTAATTTCTAACACATTGAAATTAAGAAGATTCACAATCCAACAATATTATAGCCTGCATATATGTATTCGGAAATGGAAAACTATATGATACAATAATCAAATTGAAACTTGTTGAATACCATCAATGCATGGATAGATAGTCTTAGTTTGAGAGCAAATTAAACAATTAAAGCAAACAGTTCAAAAGAAAACTGGAAAGAAAAGGTGACTTACTGAGTTGAATTCTGAGAATTGACCAACGTCATTAGCTTTTCAAGTATTGTTTTGAGACATCACTGAACCAAAAGCCCAAAATAATTTAGACTTTCTTGAATCTTTTGCTGATTGCTACCATTTCCACTAGTACCAATTTGGCCTGCCTGGTGACCGTATGCATGTAGTGCTGATTTCAAATTGGGCTTGCGGATTTTCAGTATTCGGCTGAATTCTTCGAAATCTCTCTCGTACACCAAACGGGCCCCACATTCCTTTATATTCGAGCTTGTTTTGAGTCTGTTGGAAGATTTGTTTGCACAATAATGTACTTCGAATGAAAACAGATGACTGCTCAAGGCATTCCTGAGGCTGGGATGATGGCAAGGCAAATAAAAAACACAAAGGTGTTGTGACCTAAGATGCCCAACTCTAAAAGTCGCCAACGGACCCCGCAAACATTGAATTTTGAAATATTCATATCCAACAAGGGCGGTTTGATTTCGCAAATATTCAGAATCTTCCAAAACAACACATAAAGCAATCCCAGCCCAGTCGCTGCTACATGATGATTGTGGAGGTGGGGGTAGAGGCAACTCCACAGTTATTGAATCTCCCACACTTTGATTACTGAACCACTCTGGAATTTCACTTCCAGGCCATACAATTCCCTGTACCAAAAGAATTGCCATTATATTTATTTATTACAGTAATAAAAGAAAATCATATAAGAGAGAGAGTACCTCATAGTAATAGTTACGGGCGGTCAATCTCATTATCGTTGCAAATATTCTATTAATCCAGCCTTCTTCTTCAACCAATCTGAAGCAATTAAGACAAGTGAACTCAAAATCATACACATTGGCTCCTTCGCTCAACTTTGATGGATCTGACAACCTTCTTAAGGAAGTACAATCGTCTACATTTATCAGTAAAAAGTATCTCTTTGATGGAAGATCTGGCAATTGCTGAAGCCTTTCGCACAAACTCAAGTCAAGAGACCTAAGCTTAGAAAGGAATCTAATGCTCGTGGGAAGGCTAAAGAAATTGTTTCCACTAAGTATTAAATGTTCTAAAGAATACAAGCAGCAGCCAATATAATCGGGAATGACTCCTTCACCAATATTACAATCCCTTAGATCTAAACTTGTCAAAGAGAATAAACCATTCATAGAAGACAGCACCAAACCCAAAGGGTCAGGTGCAGGATCAGGATGACTCTTTCTAATTCTAAACCATGCACTGCCATCCCTTGAAGTTGATGATCGATGTAAGGATAGATATTTGTTACTTTTCATAACAACAAGCAGCTCTCTCATAGCACTTTCACTTAATTCAAGCTCCTCTAAACACTCCATCTCCCCTGGTAGTTTGACAACTTTTGAGGATCTTTGCATATAGACTATTTGACCCGAGAGACTTCTGCGATTGTTCATACCCTCTACAGCAAGGCCAACCAAACCTTCGATTGATGAAGGTATTTGCTCAACAGCAGTACCTTTTAAAATGAGCTTGAACGAATTTTTCATATGTCCCTCAAATTCTGGAAGATTTTTCACTTTTGAGCAGCCACAAAGACTGAAATATTCAAGAGAATCCATTTCCACTTTACTTGGGAGACTCTTGATACTTTTACAGTCACTAAGGTCTAAACGTTTCAACCTTTTGAGAACTGCAATAGACGCGTGGACCTCAATTAAATTCGTACAACTTTTCAGATTCAATTTCTCAAGATTCGGAATGCCTGTGAAATCTGGAGTATTGGTCAATTTATCAGAGTAATTAAGATCCATGCATTTCAAGTTCGGCAAGTCCTGTACCGTACAAGTTTAAACAAGTTATAATTATATTCCGTGAATATATAATAATAATAAAATGACATATTTCAAAAATCTTACCTTTGTTCCATCCCAAAGCCGGAAAAGTTTGCTATGACACATCTCTAGTTTAACAAGAACGCGTGGGTGAAAACTTGATGGGAGTGACTTGGAAGGATACCAACTCCAACGGAGAATTCTCAAGGAATTTGGAAGAAATATAGGGCATGAAGAAAACATCACATTATCAAAGTCAAGAAGCCTTAACCCGTGCATCTCATTGAAGGCTTCAGTACAATTCCAGTGTACCACTTCTGATTTCGGGAAACGTAAGACTATGGCTTCAATTGCGGATGTTCCCTATAATTAAGAAAAACGAAAAGTTAATTGCACATTCAAGTCCATAATATCGTTTTAAAAGAAATGACATATACTATCTTCTAAACTTAGTATTTTAACATAAGTTTCCTACCGTATTGTTCATGAATACAGGAGAAATGTTGTTGGGATGCCACAAACAACTGCGTTTACCAGGCTCATCAACAGACTCTTGACGAACAATTTCCCATGCCATTTCTTGTATCAAATCATGCATCTCAACAGTGTCACTACGATCATAGTTTTTTTTAATAGTTAAGAGAGATTTCTCAATAAGAATATCCATCCCAATAAGACTGGAAATGTCCCAGATACTGTCTAGTATTTCAATTATTTTCTCTATATCCTTCCCTTTATGGAAACATGCAACATGGAGAAAAATTTTCTTCTCCATTTCTTCTAGTCCATCATAACTTACTTTGAGTGAATGAAAAACTGTTGGATTAGGAATTTTCTCTACATTATGCAACATACTATTCCATGCATCTTGATCTCTCGTATACAAAAAAGACCCCAAAGTTTTAAGAGCTAATGGAAGGCCTTTGGCACAATGTAGGACACGCTGAGACAGTTTTAGAAAACCTTCTGCAGGCTGATTTTTCTTAAAGGCATGTCAACTAAAGAGCTTAAGAGCTTGTCCATTGTTTAATACCTCGACCTTATGTCGCATAGCTATATCATGCTGAACTAGTAGACGTTCATTTCTAGTTGTGATGATAATTCTACTCCCTACACCAAACCAAGTTTTCTCTCCAACCAGTTTTTCTAGCTGGTTTAATTGATCCACATCATCTAGGATGAGAAGAACCTTTTTATTCCATAAACATTTCTTAGTGAACAATATTCCCGACTCTTCATCCCAAACTCGGACTTCTTCCTTCAAGATTGGGAAAAGAAGTTGTCTTTGTAGAGCAACTAGTGTACCATGTTTTGCAGAAACCTCTCTCACATCAGATAGAAATGAACTAAGTTCAAAATGATGGGAAATTTTCTCAAAAACTAGCTTAGCAAGGGTTGTTTTGCCTACCCCGCCCATCCCCCATATCCCTATAAAGCGAACGTCATTTTCTTCGAGAGCTAATTGCAAACATAGATGTTGAAGTGCAAAATCAACTCCGACTAAATTTTCTGGAGAACCTGACAACATGAATGTTGGATGCACTTTCCTCCACACACATTTGACAATATCTTTGATAAGCTCGGTTTCCGACCTACAAGGAAGAAAAGTAAAATAACCATTAATCCATAAATACAACATCCAAGGCTGTTGCGTTAAAGCAAGAACTGAAATGTAAAATCCAAGTAGGATTCTTGTTAAGAAACAAGAAATTAGTTGTTCATGCATGCATTCTTACTTATAATTCTTTGAATCTAAGCCAGAGAGATTGGCAACTTTTCTTAAAGCATCTCTCCACCGCTTCACCTTCTCTGCTTCTTCACTAAACCTTTCTTCATGCTTAGTGAAGTCTTCCGCAAACCTCCCCTTTTGGTTTCGTACATCGGAAGGATCCACGTCATAAAAGATTGGCAGAATTCTATTGGTGTCTTCCATGCATTCAAGAATCTTTGAGAGTTCATCCAAGCACCAAGTGGAAGAAGCGTAATTTGGGGAGAGAACAATGATGGCAAGATGTGATTCTTCGATTGCGGTCAACAGCTCCGGAGAAATAGTTGCTCCTATTTCAAGGTCTCGGTCGTCCTTGAAAGTTTTTATTGTTTGCCGGTACCGTAGTTCGTCATCTAAATGAGACATAAAACCCCTGCGAGTGTCTGCACCCCTGAAACTCTGAAAAACATCATGTTTCCATTGAGGAGGAGCCGATTCAGCCGAAAGAGATGAAGAGGCTCTTTGGGTGCTCAAGGCCATTGGAAAAGACGGTTCCTCAGAATCTGGCTTTGAACACACTCAGTAGTAACATAGAAAGAAGATGGTAAAGTGCTAGCTTAAATTTTTCTTTTGGTAATTGAAAATTTATTAGGCAAAAGAGAATAAAGACGGAGGAAAAATACCCAGCAAAAAAACAAACTAGAGATCAATGAAAAGCAAACGTCAACTGTGGACAATAAGCTCAGCAGATGACCAAAACAATCACAAAGCCAGAGAATTGGCAGGAAAAGAACCAACCCAACCAAAAATTGACTGTCTGCAGACCAAAAAAAAAAACACACTGAAAATAATACGAAAGTTGTAGGAATAGATGAAAAAGAAGGAAAATACTTGCCTTCTTCCTTGGAATTAGGAGCTTTTATTTTTCTGTCAATCACAATTTAACACATTACACTTATGCCAAAAAATAATTCAGAACTTTTAGTCACCCTTGTAATAAATAGGCACTATATAGGGACAACAAAGATATACTAGTGGGGATAACAAAGAAGCACTGTGAGAGGAAGGGGCTATTATTAAATGTTTTGAAAATGTTTATTTTAGCATAAACCCAAAAATAATTCATAAAAAGACAATAGAGATAATGGTAAGCCGTGTAGGGGACGCAGGAAAGGAAATGGAAGAGAGAGACAGAGATATGGATAACTCTGTGTCCGCGTGGTGGTGTTGACCAAAGAAAACCCCACACGGTTTCAATTGGAATTTAAGAGCATCTCCAAGGGAGATGTCAAATACTAAACATCAAATTTAAATTTGATGCTTGATGTGGCAATTTGACATCTTACACAGCTTTACACTCCACCCTATATGTCAAATTAAATTATTATTTTATTACATTTTAGTGTTGATTTATTTTGAATTAAAAAGAATAGAAAAGAAAAAATAATAAAATATTCATTTGACATCTTGTTTTTGGGATGTCAAAAATAACATCTCAATCTTCAGCCTTCATTCCACATCAGCTTTGACACATCGGTTGGAGTGTGTGAGATATTATTTCTAGCTGTTAAATGTCTATGTGGCACTTTTAACATATCGATTGGAGATGCTCAAGTCAATAAAAAAATTTAACTATCAAATTGCAATAATAAATTGAACCGAAGATAACTTAGATGGCTATTAAAATAATCTTGCTCAGCCAAATTTTGCTATTATGATTCATCATCATAGCACAAGCCATAAAAGAATCAAACCAGAGAGCCCAAAGAAATTGAAGAAAAAACAAGGAAATCCCAAAGAAAGAGCTGAATGCGTCCAATACCCACAAAAGGTCAAGGAAAAAAGAAAGGAAAAACAAAGTGTTACTAAGCTAGTTACCAACTTTTTTTTTTGTAGAAAACTATTCCCATCTCTCGTTTTTATTTCTCTAAAGAAGATGTAGTGCCACCTACTCCCACTGTTTTTCTTTTTATTTTTTGGCAAAGTAATACTATAAACTACTCAAATATACGATGAGAAAATCGAACTCATGTGCCCACCCCGACACATTTTATTTTTATTTTTGATAAAGCGATATTCTAAATTACACAAATGTATGGAGAGGGAAATTCAACTTAGGTGCTTACTCCGACAATTTTGAATAGTTGCTTAAACCTCCAAAATCTCTTATTAAATTGGTTGGTTTTGATTTCTAAATACTCTAACGAGACTTTTGAAAGAGAACATCGTATGGTACGATTTATGTAACTCATAATATACACCATTTTTTTTGTAAAAACGAGTCTCATTTTGAGCTAGCTTTTAATTAACTGTTTAAGAGGGATTAATTTGTGAGTTAGGCCATGTTTACAGTCTAGCAGTGGACTTGGCCAAAAAAGTTAAGCACTATTACATGCAAAATGATGCTTTACATTCAGCTCTCCTTGCTAGTAGCATTGCATTGACATAACAAATTAACTTTGCAAAATCAAAGAAATCCGAGCTGGGAGGCTCTTGTCCACGTTTGCTTACCCAACTTAATTCTTCGGGTTTTTACGAATACAGTTTTGATTTTTTTTTTTCTTTCCTAGAAAACCTGACAGACTCAGATATTTCTTAGAATTTCCTAACAGGAATTTTCTTGTTTGTTTGCGAACATTTCCAAAAGAAGAACAAATAATAACAAAGAATTGATAAAGAACATTAGAGATCAAAAATATTTAGCAATATAAGGCAATGTCAGGAATTTGCAACATCTTATACACTGACAAATTTTCACTCAAAATTCTAAACACGCTGTAATTTATCTTGAACCAAATAGCATCAATGAACAGCCTTTTAAAAATAACAACTTGAGGATTAAGATCAGAATTATGATGGGTTAAGGTTCAATCCCTTTATATGTAGCGAAAAAGATGTTTTTTCAATGCAAGTTAGGATATAAGTTGAAGCAAACTTGTAAATTCTGAAAGCAAACAAAATCGCAAGGAATCCTCCCTATACCTACTATCATCTGAGATTCACAATGCTCAAACAGTTTAACTGAGAATTGTGTACTTATATATTTAGAGGAATCATAGACTACTAGTACAAATGGAGAGACACATACACCCTTGCCAAACTCACTCTGCGTTTTCCTTCGGGCTACATATCAATTTGGTACTGTCATAAGAAGATGTTTTGATCCTCACTTCCTGCTGTTGCAGATGATGCAATAGATTCAGATCAGTCATCATCATCCTCATCTGTAGTACCATAACGATATAGGGAACAAAATTCATGTTCATGTCAGTAACACAAACGTAAAAGCACCCTCATGCATACGAGAACACATGATGTGCCGGATAAGTCAGGAAATGTCTGACTGCAGTAATTTGAATGCTTTCTGGCAGATGACAATTACAGAAAGAACCTGAAAATTCAGAACATTCTCTACTCAGATAACATAAAAGCTCGTTTAGTTTAGGACATACAATTAATATCAATAAGGCCAAGTGTTAACTTAGCAGCCATGTCACCATTAACCCCAGGAGACACTATAATTCCCATTTGCATAATGAGGCGGATCGGCCTATGTTATGGAATAGACCGGTTTAGCCAATTTAGTCAAATACTATCTGAACAATGGAATGGCCTTTCAATAGGAATGAATGCATTCAATTGCTGTACATTCCTTTAAAGCCAAACACCAGTCAATGTAACATCCCGGTCCGAAAAAAGAATTAAAATAATTAAATTAAGAGGAAATAAATTGGAATAAACAATAAATTAAAATGATTTGAATTAATTAAGGTTTTTAGAAAATTAAAATATTATTTAATATAAAAAGGGGTAAAAAGGTCATTTTAAGTTCGGGAAGGAATTTGGGAATTTCATTTGTACCGGTGCGTAGAGCACGTCAAAACGAGTCCGTAGAGACGTAGTGGGCTCGGATCGGAGTTATAACGAGAAACGTACGATCTAAATACTCCGAGGGGTAAAATCGTAATTGAGGAAAATCAGATTTTTAAAAATCTGATTCTCCTTCTCTCTCTCCCTCACGATCTCTCCCTCTAGCTCTGCAAAAAAAAAAAACAGACCTCCCCCCCCCCCTTTGGATGGCAGCGACTTCTCTCCTCCACCACCGCCACCACACGCCGCCACTTGGGGCGGCACCGGTCCCAAAAGGACCACCACCCTTCCCTCTTCCAGTTCCGGTCCATTACCGACCCGATCCGCCGCCGTGGTCGCCGGAAACAGCAACGAAACAGGCGGTTTTGGACAGATTTTTCGGAAACTTTCGGCCGCTCGTTCTCTCACTTCCGGCCACCAAATCTTGCGATCAAGGTATGGATCTTGAACCTCTCAAGCTATTCTAGCTGCTGGTTGTGTTAGGTTTGAGAAATTTCTGCGTTTTGGTAGTTAAATAAGCGATAGAAAAATCTGCCGGTTTCGACCTCAGTTTTCAGCCACTTCCGTCGACTTTTTGGGGTTTGTCCAGGAACAAAAGTGACTCCAAATTAGGGGTATTACCTAGGGTAGGAGTCTTGGCTCAAGATTCTGAGATTTTCCGGCGATGCGATATCGCTTTGGACACCCACGCGCTGCCAGCGCGTGTGTCGACGCGTGGCCACTGTAGCAGAGGGGTATTAAGTCCCAAATGCGATCCCCTGGTCTTCACGAGTGCGTAGGATTTTACGGATCTCAATTTGGATACCGTATGAGTCTCGAACGGATATCGCCTATTACGCGTTATCCGGGTTCGACAGGTTTGGACCGTTGGATGGTCTTGAATTTAAGATATGTTGTTCCTTGTATTCCTAGGATCGTGTAAGAATTCGCGGATCGGGAATCGGAGCTCCGGATGTTCCGATTTAATAAGTTAAAGTTTGTGTTTTACAGTAACCGTCCGATCGTGCGATCGTGAGTGATCCGGCCGTCCGATCTGGACCAAACTTACAGGATGTGTGTCCGAAGCCTTGCAGGACACGTAGGAACTTTTGGATCGGAGTTTGGAGGTCGTGGGGCCTGCGGGCCCGGTTGACCAAATTTGGAAGGTTTGACCCTCGGTTGACCATGAGTCTTCCGAGGTTGTTTTACCCTTCGAAAAGTATTAGGATAACCTTGCGAGAGAGTCTAGGGTCTCGGTGTGAATATTAGTATTTAAGTGGACGTTTGTCTTCAAGAGTGTTTAGTTTTTCTTTATAAAGTTCTTGGATATTATTTGATAATGGAAATAATGAAATGGATGAGTATGGGATACTCGAATTGTTGGGTGGAGAAAGTGAGTCTTGGGACTCGGCTATGATTATTGGAAATAAATGGCATGATTTTGTGATGGAAGTATTACATATGAATGTAATGGCTTATTGAAATTCATTTTATATTTATTGGTTGAATTTATTATCTTTGTAAGTATTTGTGATATATGTGAGTTTTGACATATTCTAGTATCTGGAGTTATATATATATACAATACTCGAGAAAGTGTTATCTATGTTGTTAATGTGTGGGGTACTTGGGTTGATGATGTGAGATGCTAGAGAGACATGAATTAGAATGTCAGTTTTAAAGTGCTATGAGCACTACTTTAGGTACCTCACCGGTTATGAGTTTTATGCTTGAGAGTTTGTTGTCTATACTACGTATAGAGGTTTGGAACAATTGAATTAAGGAAGGAAATATCATTTTAAAATATGGTTATAAGGGTTACGAACTCCACCATCATACGTACCTTCCCTGGTTACTATTCACACACGTGCCGTGTTTCGGGCGTGTGGGTTTTCTTGGTCACGGATCCTGGAATTGTGGGATGCCGGAAAAATTGTGGATATGGTTTGGATATGTTGTCACTCGGATGCCCTTGATCAGGGGTTCGAGGACCCTTAACAGGGTAGTCTGCGCGCGTAGGACTGTTTACAGACGTACGGGTCTTGATTCTTCGTCCGTACGTGCTGGCTGAGAGTTAGTCCCCCAGTTGGACGGCTCGTCCCTAGCCACATGTCGTTTGAGGGCTGTTAAATGTGGACTAGTCAGACGATCCCCGGTTGGATTGTCTTCCCCAGTACATGATGTGCAACATCACATGTACCTCCCCTTGGATACTGATACATGGATATGACGGAACCCGGGGCATCCTTGACGGGATGTTGCTGTAGACCCTTAACAGGGTAGTCTGCGCGCGTAGGGCTGTTTACAAATGTACGGGTCTTGATTCTTCGTCCGTACGTGCTGGCTGAGAGTTAGTCCCCCAGTTGGACGGCTCATCCCTAGCCACATGTCGTTTGAGGGCTGTTAAATGTGGACTAGTCAGACGATCCCCTGTTGGATTGTTTTCCCCTGGTACATGATGATGGTGAGAGGTGAGTGTTATTTATATATTGGTATATGTGGTTTCGATTCGGGATTGAGATTCACGAGATTGTCCTTTGTGACGACCCTGTTTATATATGAATGTTTGAGCCCTGGATTGGGAAGTGTTGTACAGCAACATACGCCTTGGATAGGGTATGGTTGCGGGATTGAATGGATATAAATGGAAGAAATTGATGATGTGTTTGATGTACATACGCCTTGGATAGGGTATGGTTATGGGATTGAACTGATATAAAGGGAGAGTTTGAGAATGTGTTCATTGTGTTTTTTTGTCGAATTCGGAATTTGTGTTAGATCTGAAATATATAGCTGGTTTCGTGGTAAATGATTGTTTATTTTCGGAGTTGTGACCGTCGAGGTGAGAACTACGTGTGGCTTGATCCCTTGTCCAAGGGTACGTAGGCAGCCTGGGGTCTCACCAGGTGCAGCCGCGGAATATTATTTCGTTTAAAAGGTTTGATCGATTTGGAATGTGTGATTGGATTTTTGATTTTTGATGTGGTTAACGGATTTGAATCCGTTTTAATGATTTTGAGGGAAATCGAAAAATTGTTTGAGATCATAAATGGTATGGTTTATGTACTGTTTGACTTAGGAGCATTGTTGGTTCTGTTTCGAATTACCTGAAGGCCGGAGGCCTATTATGTGATTGCATGTTGTTAACTTGTGCATGCTGCCAGTTGGTGTTTTAAAATGTGTTTTATGCAGGTTGGAAATTTTGGGGAATGTTCAATTTACAAGGGAGACTCTGCCGAAATTTCGGCAGAAAGTCTCGTGCTCTTTTCCTTTAATTTGGAAAAGAGGGTAAATTTTTAGTAAGTGGGCCCATAACCCACAGGATTCGTCTCGGATTCCGAGGAATTCGGGGCGGGTCCTGTCAGTCAATAATTTTCAAATCGCTTTTCATCTCTTAGAGACATGCCATCTTTATAGTGAACACTAAGCACAGGTCCAGACACTACAAAACACAGTGATCAAGGGTAAATGCAAAGGCAAATGGTAATCAGACATTCGTTCAACTAGTAAAGCTAGGCACAGTAAGTACGGATTCGTAATACAATAAATGCAGAACTCCATGTAACCGAAAAAAATAAAGCAGAACTCTCATGTAACTGAAAAATTAAAATAAAGCAGAACTCTCATGCACACTGAAATACTAACCATCCTTGTACGGAAACAAACACTTTTTCTGAAGAACACCACTCTGGCATTCTGGAACATCCGCAACCATGGGCTTGGGCCTATCTTGTCCACATCCCACTGCTGGGGATACCATGGGAATTGCCACATTAAGAAGCAACACTCTGGATGAGGCATCATCGCAAGATGCCTCCCATCTGGAGAACAAATTGCTGCAACTCCCAAGGGAGAGCCATTGAGGTTGAAAGGGTAAAGTTCTGTCTCGTTACCATCATCATCACAATATCTTACTGGTGCCAACTTTGAGTGTAGCACACGATCAAGAACACCGTCATCAGGGAAATATGCTCTTCCCTCACCATGGGCAGCCCACACACCTAATGTACTGCCCTCCATTCCTCTAAACATTATAGCCGGCGAGTCCTTTATTGTCACACTGGTGAACTGGCATTCAAACCGTCCCGACTCGTTGTGAATGAACCTGGGTTGTGAAGGGTCGCCACCACCACCTAACACTCCACCAACTTGAGGACCCGGAACCCACCCCAAAAGAGCCATAAGCTGACAGCCATTGCAAACACCAAGACTAAAAGTGTCTGGTCGCTTGTAAAACTCCTGAAATTGATTTAGAAGGGGCTGATTAAATCGAATGGAAGCAGACCAACCCTCTGCACATCAGCGTAGCTAAAACCTCCAAGAAACACAATTCCACGGAATTCATGCAGTGATATGGATCCATTAAGAAGGTCTGACATTGTACCATCCCATGGTTCAAAACCAGCAGCATAAAATGCTGCAGCCATTTCTCTGTCCCCATTGCTGCCTTCTTCTCGAATTACAGCCACTTTGGGTTTGCATGCAATGCTCATATACTTTTCATCTGTGAAAGAAGGAGTGAAAGACAATTCCCATGAAGGCTCATGCCTATCTTTCAAACGTTCTTTCTCTAGATCCACACAAGAAGCCAATCTTTGAAATTTTTCCAGCTGGAAACTAGTTTCTTCCCACAAGTCCCTCAGGGAAGAAGTACTCCCATTCAAATGTGTTACCCCATCAACCTTTAATTCTACTGAGGGTGTGGCACTAACTCGTCCAATGATCTCAGCAGAAATACTTTCACTGCTTAGTTTTCCATTACCAAATCCAAGTTTTCCCTGCTTACCTCGATAATCAGACCAAGTTCTTCAGCAAAAAGTGTTTGGAATAGGCCCTTCCCATGTGAAGTCAGTCCAAGGTAATGCCACGATTCCCAGAAAATGCCATTTCAAGGGCACAGACCAATAGCCCACCATCACTAATATCATGACCAGCAGAGATCAATTCGTCAGCAAGAAGGACCTGAACTCCTTCAAAAACTCGCTTAAGATAACGAACATTCTCAATGTCAGGACACTCATTCCCGATTTGGTCAAAAACCTGAGCAAGAGCAGACCCACCTAACCTCCGCTTTCCCTTTGCCAAATCAATGTGAACCGCTGCGAGTGTCTTCACCCCTGAAACTCAAAAACACATCATGCTTCCAATGGGGAGGAGCCCATTCAGCTGAAGTACGAGATGTAGAGGCTCTTTGGGTGCTCAAGGCCATGGGAAAGAGACAGTTCCTGGAAATCTGGTTAGGCAAACACTCAGGAAATACATAAAATGAAAATGGTAGCTTTAATTTTTCTTTTGGGTAATTGAAAAGAGAAGAAGGGAAGTGAGCAAATACCCAACAAAACAAACTACCACAATCACGAGCCAGAGAATTGGCAGCAAAACAAACCAATCCAACCAAAAACAAGATGCGAAGTTAACTGTCAGCAGAAAACGAAAAAAATATACAATGACCATAAAGCTCAAGAGGAAAAACGTGAAATGACCAAGACCAACAAAGTGAAATGAAATTTCAAGGCAAAAGTGATTCACTTCAAATTAACAAATCAACAATATATATATATATATATATATATATATATATATATATATATATATATCTGCTAAATTTCTTATGGGAAGAAATTCAGTTTTATTTATTTATTTAAATTAGCTAAATCTCAAAACCCAGATTGAAAAGCAATCCATTTCCAAAATTTTGATATATAGATAGATGTTTGATCTTTACCAATGGACCCAGCCTCGTTCTCGTTGCTGTCTTCTCATTTAGAATTTCTGGGGACATCTTCAGCTTTAGAAGCAGAGGCGGACGGGGGGTTGCTCTCTGTCCGTGGCAAGTCCATTTCAGAGTTATGTGAGGATTCAGGAGGAGGAAGATAGTGTTTGGGTCAACTGGGCTTCTTCCAACATTAGGAGGAAGGGCAAATGTTGTCATGTTGAGCTAAGTTAACTCAGTCAAGTGTTACTCTCTGCTCTGAACCTCTGAACTCGAGTTTGTTTAGGAGTTGGATTTGGTTTTTGTCTTTTGTTTTAGGAGTTATTTTTTATTTTTGTATCTTGTATTACGTTTCCTTCGCTTTCAGGTTTTTTTTTTTTTTTGGGGTAATAAAAAGTTTAGGGGAGAAAGAGGCTACTCCCACAGTCACCCAATGCTTGGGGTAAACTTGTGACCTAGAGTCGGTTGGACTAACGCAAGAAAACATTATACCTAGGGGTGGGCACGGTCCGGATTGGATCGGTTTCACGTCAAAACCACGGCCGAACCAATTAAAATATAACGGTTTGGTTTGGTTCAGTTTGGATATAAGTTATAAGGGAAACCGAATCAATCCAAACCAATTTAAGACAGTTTGGTTCGGTTTGGTTCGGACCGGTTTGGGCCTAAGCCCAATTCTCTTTCTTATTGCATTTTTTCAACATTATTAGCCCAATTATAACCAACAAATTCACAACTTGCTTCTTACATAAATCATCTTCTAGAGTACGAAACCGTCCTAAAGCTCAAAATGTCATAAAACTTCATATTTCACTAACTAATATAGCTCAATTCAAATATTCATATATAGTTATTAACTAATTAGAGTATTTCACATATAAAATAAAATAAAATAAATAAATATACACTTAAACATTCCGGTTTGGTTTAATCCGGTTTACAAAAGCTCAAAACCAAACCAAACCAAACCATATATGGTCCGGTTTGGTTTGGTTTTAACTAAGAAAAAGTCAAACGGTTTGAAAACCAAACCGGTAATTACGGTTTGGTTCGGCTGGATTGATGCCCACCCCTAATTATACCCATGCACCCCCCTATGGAATTACATGTGACATTTTCTTAATTACCCACCAACATGGGATTGCTGTCAACGGGTATCAAACACGGTTGAGGTTCAATGCATAGCTCGCACCTAAACTCAAAATTTAACTCTCCAAAATATAACTATTCATGTATTGGCTGGACTCAAATAAATATTTTCTCCAACCATGCACCATAAACTCAAATTTTGAGTCCGTAACTTTAGTAAATTGTTTAAAAATGAATTAATCCCTATATATATATTTTTTTAACTTCATGATTTATTTTTCCGAAAAATTTAACTTACAAAAATTGAAATTCCAGAAACTTAATTTTATTTAATGTACAAATATGTAAAATATATTATTTAACACATCAATGGAGATAGAGTTTGAGATGATTTTTGGAGTTGGATCTAATTTTGATTATTTAATAATATTATTTGGCCGTTGGATTTCATTTTCAGCAGTTTGATGATTTTTTTACAATTGAAATTGCGTAGATTCAATCTCAGTTGTTATATCTAATTAAAGAAATTTAAAAGGGTTAAATACTTTTTTCGGTCACTGAGTTTTACCCGAAAATTCAATTTGGTCACTAATAACCAAAGTTTATAATAAATAGACATTCTATTTATCTTCTGTTAAGCGTAGTTTTTATTTTTATTTTTGGCAGCACCCTTCACTAACTCAACAAGTTAGAGTATATTGTGCTCTTAGGGTTAATAAATTGGGGAAAATAGGTATATAAGCACTGCATGAACGGACACGTGTGTTCTTGACAAGACCTTTTAAATTAGGATGGTGGATTATGCCGGCTCTGTTAATTCTGAGTCGTCGGCTTCTGCCCCCACCATGGTCTTGTCCCAAACAACTTTCGGAGCCATCGTCAGATTCAACGGCTAAATCAATCAACATTGAGTTCCAACAGTAAGCAGATTCATTTCTTAAATTTATCTCCATATGGAGGGTGATGATTTATTTTTTAATGGTTTTGTTTTTTATTTTTGTTTTTTTATGCAGGGTGTGATGTGGAAATTGTAGAAATGACGAGGCCTGAGGTGGGATTTGAATTTTCAATCATGTCATTGTTATGTATGCATGATGAGTGGAAGTAGGTGCAGGAGATGGCGGAGAAAATTCATGTGTTTTGTATTCTAGTTATATATATTTTGATTATTGGTCATTGTAACTTGTAAGTTAATTTATAGAAAATTCATGGAATAATTTGTTTTGTTCGACAATGTGTACAAAATTATGTCATTTTCATTTTCTATTATACGTTAAATATTTATTACTTTTCCTTAATTATATCTCGGAAATTTCCTGCTTGGTACTGTGCTTTGGAAGCTACGAAACAGTCTTGTCAATTTGTCTTGTATGTTGGTGGGAATTACATGTTTACGTATCAGTAATGGGTATGGGAGGAAAGGGAATGATTTCCATTCCTGACTTCCCCTGCGTTTACTTGCAATCAGGAATGAAAAAATAAGTGGGCCCCATCTCAAAATCCGTAATCACATTCCCTCAAAAACTGGGTATCAGATCACCTAGGGCGGAGTAGTCGATACGATCCCCATTCCTGTTTTCTCTTAATAACTTCCAAAAATACCTTTACTACTTTACCATAATTCCAAAAAACTCCAAACCCTAAATAAATAAATAAAAAACTCACGCCAAGAAGTTCCAAGACGCTTCAACTTATTTTTCAAGTTATTGTTGCAGACACAACCTCCCATAAGCAGCAGCAACGCCTTGTGCTATGTAAATCATTCTATCTATCAACATATTGATTCCTCATGTTTACACCGCCTTACTAGTTTGCTACTGGATTAGTTTGGTCTCCTTAGCCAATTTGAGAATTATATATGTGCTGTGGTGAAAATGTGCAGGGCATTTTAGTAATCAAATTAATTTGGATTCTGATTCATGAAAATTAGTAAACAATAACAATGAGAATCAACCCCATTCATTTGCTAATTCCATATGTTTAGTAAACAGCTTAATGGGAATGATTCTTCCCATACCGATTCAGTAGTTCCCCGATTCCTAAATTCTCTGATTCCTTATTTTCTCCATTACTGATACGTAAACATGCCCATAATAAGGTTTCATTCATAAACTAAAAGGTATACAAAGATCAACACGTATTATACGCGAATAATAAATTTCAAAGATACTTTACACTTTAAAGGTTATTTGGATGAAGCAATTTCAACTCTAGAAGATATTATAACGTTAAATTATTTGTTTAGACTATTAAATTGTATAGTTGCTTTAATACTTGTATGCGTACACCAAAAAAAAAAAAAAACATATTGGAGTTATAGTTAGGGTCCCACACTATTTTAATAGGGAGCTTCACAAAAAAAAACCCTCAAAACAGTTTTATTTTTTTTTGGTGGGGAATGCTTCACCTTTTAAGCTCTCTACTTTTTAAAGATTATTAATAAGAAGGAATCAATACAAACAAACAATCAATGATGAAACATTGTTGTACTGTACACTGGTGGTACCAAAACAATTTCCACAAAAACAGGGCCAAAATACACGGAAGAAGAAACGAGGGAATCACCAAGAAAGAGCTGAACACGTCCAATGACCATATAATCAAAATGAACAGATCTGAAACAAAAATAAACGAGGGAATCACCACCGTCCTTTTGCACCCAGCAACCCCGTTCTTTAAGATAAACAGATCTGAAACAAAAATGAAATTTTAAGAATGGAAGAGAAGCCAGCAATCCCATTCTTTTGCACAACCGGTGCTTTCAATCAAAGACTCTTAAAAACCTGTCCAAGAAATCAAAAAAGTCCCCACGCCATTACTATAGATACACATGTCCATTTTTAAGTAACATTAAAAACCTCACATGTGAAGAGCTCATAGTCCTATCCTAAAACACAATAATTCGACCCAAAAAAAGTCCTACAGGGTCTCAGTATCTTTGGTGTGAAGGAAGTTGAGGTTCTACATCAAAACTAATTAGCAAAGGGAGAGTAGCCGAACTCCTTTTGAACCCAAGTTATGTCCCTTAACTTTTTAATGCAGGAAGCCTAACATGCAGACAACGCATATTAGGTGACGTCAGAGCATGTGTGGTTATTGGGCCTCAACACAATAAGCTCTGATACAATGAAGGAAGTTGAGGTTCCAAGATTAGAATTACATAACAAAAATAATTTTTTACTGAGACATGTGCACAATATATTAAGAATCATAGACTACTAGTACAAACCGAGAGGAAAAGCTACATCCACATTTGTTGTAGTCTTATGCTTTGACTACTCCCTTACTGCCATTGCAGATGACGCAACAGATTCTGCCCTTCATGATCAATTTCACATTGTGAATAGGGTGGAGATTCAAGATTTTTGGGTCTCATCCACCTGTGCTCTTCATCAGATATGATTCAAATATCAACAGCATCCCTGTTGATCATTCTCATGGAAGAAAAAACAGGATAGTGGAGATGGCTCTTGGATTGGGAGGTTTAGCTTCATTTGTCTTCCCCATATTTGCATTTCCTTTTCTTATTTGTTTTATCATTACAAGAGAAAGGTCATTGCCACAAGGAGCACAAAAGGCCAAACTTGTAGAGGAGTTCCGACAAGTTTGTCACTTGCAGAGATAACAAAGGGGAGGCCAGAAAGCTTTTATGCTGATATTTCCTCCATTCACCAGCCTTGCAGAACAAGCCAACACTGTTTTTCTACAACTTGAGCACCTTCTGTATTCACCAGATTTAGTAATCCTTTCATCACCATAGCCTTCAATTAAAATAAAAAGGGAAAACCATTACAAAAGATACAACATAAAGAAAAAAAAAAAATTATTTTCCCTTCCTTTGATCAGAAGTCTCAGAACTATACTAACATTTTTGACACATTATTTCACTATAGCAATAGTCTGATAATACAGCATATAATAACTTCTATAGCAATAGTTATTTTGCTCAAGGCCTATATGAAGTAAATATCCTAAAACATTGAAATTAACAAGTTAATCCAAGTCCTAAGCAAGGACCATCCACTCAGAATATATATCGAACGTAGTCGAAGGACAAACAATTTAGGAACCATTTCAGCAGAAACCATCCAGGCAGTGCAGAGACTCAGGTTCGTCAACATTAATGTTAATGAGAATACCCTTTGGAAAGCAAGCATCGATGACTTCAAAATCGACAAAGTCATTGGTTTCCTCAGAAGTGATCAGAGTTCACACAACCAACTAACTCCATAGAACTTATATAGTATTCCTAGTACTTCAACTCTGGCTTTGCCAATTCTTCCCAAGCCAATAATGCCAACTGTTTTTCCAAGAGAACTGAAATGAAATTAAGGAAGGAAAATAATTATAAAAGACACAACATAATCAATTAGCAATGAAAATAAGCTGATTTTACTTAACCACATTAGGCTATGTCCAGCACCTTTCAAAATCTAATTATGTTAATTGCCCCACTTCTGCTAATTTTGTTGTAAAGCTAAAACTCACAGTTCCTTTTGCCTCTCCTTCTTCTCTGTTATTCTCTCTTCCCTTATGAACTAACCACCTCTCCTTTCCCTTCCTTATTTTCTATCGAAATTAATTTAAATAACAGCAAAGATGCAAATTTACACGCCTGCTGCAAAATCCAAAAGCAGCTATAATCGTAACGCACAGCAATGAGCAAGAAAAATAATGCAGCAAATTTCCTTCACTCACATTCCTTTCGAAACTCTAAGGAAACCGGCTGATTCAATATCAGGCCTACACTCCATATTCCTTGTAAATAACCTTTGCTCTAGAGAAATCTACCGAAGCTGTATATAATAGGAAAAACTATACTCATTTCAATATAGTGGAAACAGAGGAAATATACGTACAATAATTACAATTCTCTCTGCCTCTTATTCTTTCATCCTTTTCTCCAAGATTTTTCACACACATTCTTTCGTCATTATTAACTATTTTCCCCTTTTTTTCTTTTGGTCAGAAAACCCGGAACAATACTAACATTTTCCACACATTAATTCACTATAGCAACAGTTTGGTAGCATTGAAAGGTTGTTCTGAAAATGTTCATTTACTCGAGGCCTAAATATTCTGACACATTGTTCTCTGTTTCCATGGCTCTCTGTTTCTATCTCTTTCTCTCCATGGTTCTCTCTTTTCATGGCTCCCTCTATCGCTCTCCCACCACCCTATTAAGTTGATGATTGGAACAACCAATCGAGTTTGGGCAGCAAGGTCGCTCATGTATTGTTCTAATCCTTATGAGTTTTGGTTAGCTAAATGTATCGTTCCAGAACGCTAACATACCACAATTCGGTACGTGCGATCCAGTCCGAAACTCGTAAGGTGGGTGAGCGATTTGGGTAACTATGGTCAGAAGACTCAGAACTATACTAACATTTTCCACACATTATTTCACTATAGCAAAAGTGTGATAGCACAGCATTGAAAGGTTGCTATGAAAATGTTCTTGTACTCGAGGCCTATAGGAAGTAAATATTCTAACACATTGAAATGAACAAGTTAATCCAAGTCATATCCACTCAGAAAATATCTCGAACGTGGAAAAAGGGCAAACAATTTAGGGAAAAATGCAGTCCTGGAAGCAGAGCACAAGTTAGTTTTGTAAATCTATAGCATATATACATTTTAGGATTTGTTCTGTTGTTTTCTGTTTGCAACATAGGAGAAATTATTATTTTTAATTAACACATTGATAAAAGTAGGCTTAGTCCATTTTCAGACAAAACTACTTAATAAGATTAAATTCTTAGAGCACAACATAAACAATATGCAGAAACCATTTTATTTAAGCACAACAAGATACCTCCTGAGTTACCAATAAAACCTGATGTTCATTCAGTAGTGTGCAGTTCTAAATGCTTCAGTTTGGCAACATCTGCAGATGTTCATTCAGACTCAGCATTTTCATGGCATACAGACACCTTACTTGTCTGTTTTCAGTACATTATCTGACACAGCAATTGGTGAAAAACAATAAAACCTGACACAGCAATTGAAATAGCACAGAATTAGAGGAACACAAAAATTACAGCATATCCTGCAAACTATACAAACAAGATGTAACAAGAGAATTACTCTCTCTCCTCCTCCTAATATAAGAAGTAAATATGATGCAATCAAATTTGAAACTTTGTGAATGCCACCAATGCATTGCTTGCTTTTCGTCAAATTTGAAGCTAGATGAGAGAGGTATTATTAAATACTTCAAATTAAGCAATGATAGATAGATAGTGTCCTTCCGTCAGTTAGATTGACAAGTTTCAGAGCAAATTAAACAGTAGCTCAAAAGAAAAATGAAAAGAAAAGGTGACTTACCAAGCACAAAATAATTTAGACTTTCTTCAATCTTTTGCTGACTGGTTCATCGTGGTCATCATCAGAGCTACCAATTCCTGGTTCATCGTCATCATGAGCGCTACCAATTCCTGGTTCATCGTCATCATGAGCGCTACCAATTCCTCCTTCATAGTCGTCATCAGAGCTCTCACTTCCCCTACTACCAATTGGACCTGCCTCGTCACCGTACATCAAACGGCTGAATTCTTCCAAATCTCTCTTGTACACCAAACGGGCCCTACATTCCTTTATAATCGAGCTTGTTTTGAGTTCTTCCAAACCTCCAATCAAAGAATAATGCGTTTCGAACGAAAACCGATGAATGGTTGAGGCATCCGTGAGGCTTGGATGATCGCGAGGCAAATAAAAAACCCAAAGGTGTTCTGACGAAATACTCCAAATATCAGTTACAAAGACTTGAGGGTCATCCAAATATCTCTGAGATGGTCGAACTTCAATTTTTAAATAAAACATCCAAGACTCATATCCAAGAAGGGATGCGGTACTCATATGAAAAACATTCAGAACGATCAAAAACAACACATAAAGCAATCCCAACCCAGTCGCTATTTGATGGGTGTGGAGGGAGAGGCAGCTCCACAGTTATTGAATCTCCCACACTTGGATTACCGAACCAATCTAGAATTCCAAATACAGGGCATACAATACCATTATCTTTTAAGAGCATTCCCTGTAACAAAAGAATTACCATTATTTGTTTTTGGTCGAAATTATATTTATTTATTATAGAAAAAGAAAACTATATTCTTTTCACCAAAATAAAAATAAAACGGGAAAGAAAACTATAATATTCAACGAGAGAGTAAATACCTCAATGGCCGCTCTCCTTATCATTTCAAATATTGCATTAATCCAGTCTTCTTCTTCAACCAATTTGAAGCAATTAAGACAATGAAACATAAAATCATACAAATTGGCTCCTGGCATTGATGGATCTGGCAACCTTTTTAAGTAAGTACAATCGCGTACGTCTACAATTTCTATATTTAGCGGAAGCTCTGGCAATCGCTCAAGCCTTTCGCACCATCTCAATCCGAGATACTTAAGCTTAGAAAGGAATCTAATGTTTGAGGGAAGGCTAACGAAATCGTTTCCGTAAAGATGCAAGTATTTTAAAGAAGACAAGCAGCCAATATCATCAAGGATGGCTCCTTCACCAATATTACAAAAATTCAAATTTAAGTCTTCCAAAGACGTGAAACGATTTAGAGAAGACACCACCATTTTGTTAATTTTTGTGCATCCCTCCAAATTCAGCCCTTTAAGGCCGACAAGGTGTTCAATTGATGGACGTATTTGCTGTTCCACAAAGAGAATCCCATGTAAAGAAAGAGAATCCAATTTATCATTCAGCTGTTCCACAAATCTTCGAATGTTTTTCACTTTTGGGCAGCGAAAGAGATTAAACTGTTCAAGAGAATCCATTTCCACCACACTTGGGAGACTGTTAAGATCTGTACACCCCGTAAGTACCAAATCTTTCAGCTTTTTTAGAAGGGGGTTTCACTAAAACACCCAAAATGGGGGCTGAAATTATAAAAAAACCCAACACCCAAAACACTTTATAAACACACCCAAAACCCATCATTACACACACTCAAAACCCATTTATAAACACACCCAAAAAATATACAATTATTTATTTTAGAATTGATTTTGGGTGTGTTTCTATATTTAAATAGTGTGTGGGTTTTTTTATAAATACATGCCACGAATTGGGTTTATTTATAATAATCTATTTTTAGAACTGCAAAAGAGGGGTGAACCTCTACTAAACTCGTACAAAATTCTAGCAACAAAACCTCAAGATTTGGAATGCCTGTGAAATCTGGGGTACTCGTCAATTGATCAGAGTAACTAAGGTCCATAAATGTCAAGTTTGGCAAGACCTGTACAGTACATAAAAATTGTAAAATAATAATTTAAAATAAACCCTTACTTAGTTGAACAAGTTACAATTATATCCAAATTATGTATATATAAAAGAATTCTAATTTCAATAATCTCTCACCTTTGCTCCATCCCAAAGATGGGAAAGTTTGCTGTTACTCATCTTTAGTTCAACAAGGAAACGTGGTTCGAAACTTGATGGGAGTGATTTAGAAGGGTACCCACTCCAATGGATAGTTCTTAAGGAATTTGGAAGATCTTTGGGGGCTGAAGAAACGATCACATTATCAAGTTCAAGAAATCTTAATCGCTGCATCTTAGAGAAGGCTTCGGTACAATTCCAATGCACCTCTTCTAATTTCGGCAAATGCAAGCCAATGGCTTCAATTGCTTCGGTTCCCTAATAATTAAGAAAAAAATGAAAAGGTAATTGCACATTCAAGTTTAATATCTTTTTTAAAAGAAATGACATATTTTCTTCCAAATATAATATTTCTACATAACTTCTTACCGTATTGTTCATGATAACATGAGAGATATCATCGCGATGCCACAAAAGACTGCGTTGACCAGGCTCTTGGATAGACTCTTGACGAACAATTTCCCTTGCCATTTCTTGTATCAAATCATGCATCTCAACAATGTTGCCACAAAAGTGGACTTTCTCAATAGTTAAGAGAGATTTCTCAATAAGAATATCTATCTCAATAAGACTGGAAATGTTAAGGCTCCCGTCTAGTATGTGAATACTTGCCCTTTATCCCTCCCTCTATGGAGACACGCAACATGCAGAAAAATTTTCTTCTCCATCTCTTCTAGTCCATCATAACTTACTTTGAGTGAATGAAAAACTGTTGGATTAGGAATTTTCTCTAGATTATGCAACACACTATTCCATGCATCTTGACCTCTCCCATACAAAGCACGCCCCAAAATTTTAAGAGCTAATGGAAGGCCTTTGGCATAATATAGGAAATGCTGAGACAGTTCCTGAAAACCTTCCTCGGGCTGATCTTTCTTAAAGGCATGTCGACTAAAGAGCTCAAGAGCTTCATCATTCTTTAAGACCTCGACCTTAAAGGTTGTTGTACCATGCTGAACTAGTAGACGTTTATCTCTAGTTGTGATGATAATTCTACTCCCTACACCAAACCAAATTTTATCTCTAGCCAGTACTTCTAGTTGGTGTAATTGATCCACATCATCAAGTACGAGAAGAACCTTTTTATTCCTTAAAACTTTATTAATGAAAACGGTTCCCTCCCTTTCATCCCAAACATGATTTCCCTTCAAAAGTGAGGAAAGAAGTTGTCTTTGTAGATCAGAAAGCTCCTTCTTTCTCACATTATGTAGAAAACAGCAATGCTCGAAATGATGGGAAATTTTGTCAAAAACTAGGTTAGCAATGGTTGTTTTGCCTACCCCCGCCCATCCCCCATATCCCTATAAAGCGGACATCATTTTCTTCGGGAGCTAAATGCAAGCGTAGTTGATCAAGTGCAGAATCAATTCCGATTAACTTCTCTTGAGAATCTAACAACGTGAATGTAAGATTCACTTTCTTCCACACACGTTTGACAATGTCATCGACAAGCTCTGCTTCTGACCTACAAGGTATTAAAAATAACCATTAATCCATAAATATAACATCCAAGGTTGTTTGTTGTATTAAAGGAAGAATTGAAATGTAACATCCAAGTAGGGCTCTTGTTAAGACACACACAAGTTTTTCATGGATGCATGCTTACTTATAATTTTTTGAATCTAAGCCAGCGAGATTGGCAACATTTCTTAAAGCGGCTCTCCACCGATTCAGCTTCTCTGCATTTCCACTAAACCTTTCTTCATGCTTAGTGAAAGCTTCCGCAAAAGTCCCCTTTTGGTCTCGTACATCGGAAGGAACCACGTCATAAAAGATTGGCAGAATTCTCTTGGTGTCTTCCATGCATTCAAGAATCTTTGAGAGTTCATCCAAGCACCAAGTGGAAGAAGCGTAATTTGGGGAGAGAACAATGATAGCAAGATATGATTCTTCGATTGCGGTCAACAGCTCCAGAGAAATACTTGCTCCTACTTCAAGTTCTCGATCGTCCTTGAAAATGCTCATTGCTTGCCAGTACGCCAATGCACGGTCTAAATGAGAGATAAAACCCCTGCGAGTGTCTTCGCCCCTGAAACTCAAAAAAACATCATGCTTCCATCGAGGAGGAGCCCATTCAGCTGAAGTACGAGATGTAGAAGCTCTGTGGGTGCTCACGGCCATGGGAGAAAAACAGTTCCTGGAAATCTGGTTCTGCAAACACTCAGTAAATACTTAAAGAGAAAATGATCTATGAAAAAAAAAATGGCAGCTTTAATTTTTCTTTTGGTAATTGAAAACGTATTAAGCAGAAGAGAAGAGGGGCAGAAAGCAAATACCCAGCAAAACAAACTCGAGATCAATGAAAGAGAAACACACCAACTCAAACAATAGCTCAGCAGAACAACAAATTAACAAATCACAAAGCCAGAGAATTGGCAAGAAAACAACCACAAGAACCAATCCAACCAAAACCCACCCAAAAAAACAGAGAGAGGTAGTGAACACGCTTTCTACTTTTTTCTGTGGGTGGTAGAGCCAGTGGGTCTGGTAGAGCCAATGGACTATAAAAGTGATATGACAAATGTTTTCCACCCAGAAAGTGAAAGGAAATTTCAAGGAAACTTCCTTTCTCAACAAGTGATCGGGTGCCAAGGTGTACTTATAAAATTCCAAGCAAGTTCCCAACTTTTTATTTATGAGAAAATCCTTTTTTGTTTTGTTTTGCTTTTTCCAGTTTTGATATGACAACATTTACACACGCAATTGTGTAGTTAGTTAATAGGGATTAATTTGTGAGTTAGGCCATGTTTAATGGTGTTGCTGATGAGCTCAGTTGAGCTTTGAGCAACTTTGGATTGAAGACATAATTGGGATTTGCTAATTAAGAAATTATCAAAACTTAAATTGGCTATTTGGTTTTCCCGTTTCTATGTTTTTGCACAATAATGAAATGAACTTTTCATCTAATTAATCTTTCTTTATAAAATAAAAAAATCAAAGCCGAGCGTCAATGCATTAAGAATGGTGCTTAACGTGCATCTCTCCTTTCTAATAGAGTTGGATTCACATTGCAAAATCCAAGTAATCAGAGTTGGGAGGGTCTTGTCCATGTTTGCTGACCCAAGTTAATTCAGGAAAGTTCAGATGAAAGACAGGAGGCTGTAGAAACCGAATAATGGGAGAGAGAGAGTGAATTATTTCTTTTTTGACCACACTGGAGACATCGTCAGATTCAACGGCTAAATCAATCAACATTGAGTTCCAATAGTAAGCAGATTCATTTCTTAAATTTATCTCCATATGGAGGGTGATGATTTATTTTTTAATGGTTTTGTTTTTTGTTTTTGTTTTTTTATGCAGGGTGTGATGTGGAAATTGTAGAAATGACGAGGCCTGAGGTGGGATTTGAATTTTCAATGAGTGGAAGTAGGTGCAGGAGATGGCGGAGAAAATTCATGTGTTTTGTATTCTAGTTGTATATATTTTGATTATTGTCATTGTAACTTGTAAGTTAATTTATAGATATGGAATAATTTGTTTTGTTCAACAATGTGTACAAAATTATGTCATTTTCATTTTCTATTATACGTTAAATATTTATTACTTTTCCTTAATTATATCTTGGAAATTTCCTGCTTGGTGCTGCGCTTTGGAAGCTACGAAACAGTCTTGTCAATTTGTCTTGTATGTTGGTGGGAATTAAATACCATCTTATGGCATGTTTACTTATTTAAGAATAAGGTTTCATTCATAAACTAAAAGGCATACAAAGATCAACACGTATTATACGCGAATAATAAATTTCAAGGATACTTTAAACTTTAAGGGCTCGTTTGGTATGGGGGACTGTCATGAACTGGACTAAATATTGATACTGTCTTGGATTGGCTTGGCTTGGCATAAGCTGGATAACACTTATACAGGTGTATGTTTGATTGGATTAGGACTATTTTTTTTATTTTTTGAAAAGTAAGATTTTTTTAATGTTTTTTGACTTTTCTTCTCTCTCCATCTCTTTCTTCCTCTCTGCATCTCTTTTTTTCTTTTTTGGACGAACCTCTTTGCTGCTCTTTCTTCTTCTTCCCTTCTACATCTCTTTCATCTTCTTCTTCTCCATTTTCTCTCATCTTCTTCTGTCTGCTTTTCTTTTGTTTCTTTTTGGCTAAAATTTTATCTCCTCTTCTTCTCCATTTTCTTTCTTCTTCTCTGTTTTTTTTCGAAAAATTTCTCTCATCTCTTCTTCTACATTTTCTCTCCTCTTCTCTGTTTTGTTTTTCGAAAATTTTATGTTCTCTCCTCTTCCTCTTCAATTCCGTCTTCTCCTTCTTGGGTGGCTGTGGCTGGTGGCTATGGCTGGTGATCTTGGCTGGTGGTCGTGGATGGTGGTGGATGGTGGTTGTGGTTGTCGCTTGGTGGGTCGGTGGTTGTGGAGCGATTGGGCGTGGTTGCTCGTTGCTTGGCTAGGTCCCTCCTCTCCAGACGGGCTTAGCTAAGAACACCTAAGAAGGTGTTTTTGGTGGGCCCAGTATTAGTTAATCCCACTTAAAGTTAGAACTAGGTGAAACAAACATGGGATAAAATTTTAGCCAAGCCAGTCCAAGCTTGCACGCTGTACCAAACGAGCCCTAAAGGTTATTTGGATGAAGCGATTTCAACTCTAGAAGATATTATAACGTTAAATTATTTTTTTAGACTATTAAATTGTATAGTTGCTTTAATACTTGTATGTGTACCAAAAAAAAAAAAGCGTATTGGAGTTATAGTTAGGGTCCCACACTATTTTAGTAGGGAGCTTCACAAAAAACCCTCAAAACAAGTTTTTTTTTGGGGGGGGGGGGGGGGGGGGGGGGGGGGGGGTGGGAATGCTTCACCTTTTAAGCTCTCTACTTTTTAAAGATTATTAATACATTTTTCATTAATAAGAAGGAATCAATACAAACAAACAATCAATGATGAAACATTGGTGGTGCCAAAACAATTTCCACAAAAACAGGCCAAAATACACGGAAGAAGAAACGAGGGAATCCCCAAGAAAGAGCTGAATACATCCAATGATCATAAAGGTCAAGAGGAAAAACGTGAAATATACTGCCCAAGTAAAATGACCAAGACCCACAAAGTGAAATGAAATTTCAAGGCAGAGTGATCTGGTGCAAACGTAATTATAAACTTCCAACCAAGTTCCCAACTTTCTTAAACTTAGTAATTTAAGGATCAAGCATATTGATCCACAAAAAAATCCACAGAATTTTATATTATTTCCAGTTTAGTCTAACGCCAAAAAAATCCAAGTAATTCAAGGATCCAGCATATTGATCCACAAGGACTCTTTTCATTGAAGAACTCTTGGCATCGCGGCCGTCCTTTTGCACCCAGCAACCCCATTCTTTTTGATAAACAGATCTGAAACAAAAATGAAATTTTAAGAATGGAAGAGAAGCCAGCAACCCCATTCTTTTGCACCACCAGTGCTTTCAATCAAAGACTCTTAAAAACCTGTCCAAGAATCATAGAAGTTCCCACGCCATTACTATAGATACAGTCAAACAATATGGGTAGAATATTTTCAAATATATTTCATTCTCCAAAATGAGGTATTTATAATACAAGATGTAAACCCTAGTAGGATTAAACTAGGAAAATAAGTGGTATCCTAATTACATAATATCTATACAAAGAGAAATAAATAAAACAATATCCTAATAGAATAGGGATATCTCGCTAACACTCCCCCTCAAGTTGGAGCAAAGACGTCACGCATGCCCAACTTGTCAAGCGAGTTGAGGAAGATACTTGTAGAAACAGCTTTCGTAAGAACATCAGCTAACTGATACTCTGAACGGATGAAGGGGAAGGACACAATCTCTGCATCCAACTTTTCTTTAATGAAATTTCGATCATCCTCCACATGCTTTGTACGGTCATGTTGTACAGGATTATGAGCAATTGCAATCGCAGCCGTATTGTCACAATATAAATCCATGGGTTTTTTTAGGCCCAAAACCAAGGTCTTATAGCTTGTATGGCTTAGGTTAGTTTGTATGGCTTAGGTTAGTTTGTATGGTTAGTTTGTTTGTGTTTGGCTTGTGAACATTTTAAATTCAACTACTTAGTTTGTATGGCTTAGGTTAGAGATTTGAACACGTTAACTTTTATGTTGTAGTTTATGATCGTTTCAACAACTTATTTTAAACATTAGCTTATTTGACCAAGCAATCTATTTTAATGAGTTATGTAAGCATGACATGACAAGTTGCTAGTGAGTTTGTTTCTTCACTTCAAGTGCGTATTAATTTGTGTGGAAGGAAGGTTTCAATTTTTCATGTTGAAGAATGACATGACAGAGATCAAAAAATTGGTAATGAGGTTGAGGACCTACCTATTGAAAAACATGCATTGCCTATTTGATTTGATTTTTCTCTTTTTCTCTATCTCTGGTTTAAATGTGGAAAATGGATTTTTTTTAAAAACAATTTGTAGGTGTTCTTTGAATTTTAGTTTGCTATCTGGTGTTGGTTGATTTTGAATTGGTCATATGTGTTGGCAGAAAATTCATGCATTGCTGTCTCTCATCTGTAGTTGTTGTTCAGTTTAATCCCTGTAGGAGCTTGTACCCAAGTGTGTGAGGCTGGCTCACTTGTTTCATGTTTGATGTAGTAGCATTAGTCATTTTGATTTGGCTGTAAGATTTAGCTATAAGGAATTGCTTTCTGCTTTTTGAAACCAAACCAATTTCTCATTTGAAGCAATAAGTTTCTAGAATCTGTTATACACATGAACTTATTTGATGACTGCAAAGACCTATATTAATTTCTTGGATGATCAAATTTACTATTTTCGATATGAAATGCTTGCTAAATGTGCATTTCTAACCCGAGTGTAGCACAATGCGTTGCGACTTAACCCATAGAGCTTACTATTGAATGAAAAACAAGATATCCTCTTTTTATTTTCCTCTATTGATCTACTATATGGAGTTTCTTTGCTTTTTCTGCCCTGTAGATTTCTTAGTTCAATTTAGAAAATCTATGTTATTCTCTTATTGGTTCAGCATATATCTATTGAAATTTTGACTCGGGGAGTGAATGGTTTCATATTATCCCTGTAGTTTGTAGTGAAATAGCAGACTATTCAAATTCTATATACTATTTCAGCTTATCAATTATGCGCTTTGGGCTTATGATTGTTATCTGTGTTGTTCCAATTATTCTATTATGCTTAATTATTTTGTTCTTATTTCTTGTTGTCAGATTTGGTGAACATCCTTGGTACCATTGCAAGGTCTGGCACCAAGGAATTTATGGAAGCCTTGGCTGCTGGTGCTTCTCTTGTTGCAGATAAGGTCATTGTTACCACCAAGCACAATGATGATGAGCAGTATGTGTGGGAGCCACTCCGATTCAATATTTATGGTATGTGGAGTAATGAAGGATCAATTAATTATGCAAATGAAATGATGTAGTTGATTTTGAGTGGTATGGAGTTGTAAACTTTTATCGTACCTATTATACAAATGAAATGATGTAGTTGTTAACTTCCAGTAAGTGGTATGAACAGTTGTGATACTGTTCATACCCTGCAACTGAGTTGATTTCTATGACATAGTATTAACAGTGTACTTCTATGAGATAGTATTAACAGATTTTCAATAACAAAGCATGCTCTATATATAGCTATGCACTTGAAGTTTATGATATGTAGAATGTGATTTTTACTAGGAATATAGTTCTATGACATAGTATTAACAGTGTACTTTTTTTTTTCTTGTAGAGGTTTTTCCTTTTGCCTTTGCGATTGTATCTGGTGAAACTGTAGACAATTGGAGGTGGTTTCTGCAAAGGATATCAGATGTCTTACTAGGCTTTTTTGGGTTTTTTGTATGAAATAGTATTAACAATGTTTTTTGTATCAAATGGTATTAACAATGTTTTTCGTATGAAATTGTATTAACAATGTTTTTTGTATGAAATGGTACTAATAATGGTTTTTTGTATGAAATGGTATTAACAATGTTTTTATTTGTATGAAATGGTATTAACAATGTTTTTTTTGAATGAAATGGTACTAACAATGTTTTTCTATGAAATGGTATTAACAATGTACTTCTATAGCATGGTATTAACAATGAACTTCTATAGCATGGTATTAACAATGCACTTTTATAACATGGTATTAACAATGCACTTCTATGACATGGTATTAACAATGCACTTCTATGACATGGTTTGTGGAGGTTTGATGGAGAATGAAGGGCCGTGGGGACAAACCCTTGGTTTTATGATTTTTTTATTTTTTTTTATTTTAAGTTTGGGTTTTTTCAAAAAAATTTGATATGGGCTCGTTGGGCTTGTTTTGGGTTTTTTTAGGAATTTTGTTTTGGGCTTGTTTTAAGTTAATCAATGGCAGAGATGTAATTTATAGGAACTTCAATACTAATTTCATATGTAGTAAATGGTTTTTGGGTGTGTTTCTAAAGTGCATTCCATGTAGGGTTTTTTTTATAATTTCAGCCCCTATTTTGGGTATATTACTAAAGCTCCCTAGTTATTTTACTCGAGGCCTATATGAAGTAAATATCTTAACACATTGAAATTAACAAGTTAATCCAAGTCCTAAGCAAGGACCATTCACTCAAAATAAATCTCGAACGTAGTAAAAGGAAATAGGCCTACACTTGCCGATATCTCCATATTCCTTGAAAATAACCTTAGCTCTAGAGAAATCTACAGAAGCTGTATATAATAGGAAATAGGGTAACCTTATCTCGAACTATGTCATAATTGGCAATTTGGCTTTTAATTTATTTTTTTAGTAAATTATGGATACAAATTATATAAAAATAGTCAATCTCCCCTTACCTACAATTTTTCTAAATTCCATCCAACTTTCCATCCATAATAAGGGTAAATTCGTAATTTTAAGAAAAATTTAAATTTAAAAATTAGAAAAAGAGAAAATCAAAAACCCCACCCTCCACCCCATCCCACACCGATGACGTCAATGCTCGCTCTGTCGACGTGGCACCTCCTCTCTGTCTCCTCCTCTTCCATTTATCTTTCTCTTTCCTCACCTCCTCTCTCCACCTCCCTCGTATTTCTCTCTTCCTCCTGGCGTCGACTTGGATCTGGCAGTCGGCAACGACTTCGAGTGGAGGTGGCACACTGTCATCGCAACCCCAGTGAATTGGACTGAAAAAAAAAATGTGCTTGCTCAACTTACTGCCAGCATTCCCAGGTATTTGTACCTCCTCCTCTTTCTTCTTCCCAGTTGGCTTCCCCATTGATATTTCAAGAATATGCAGCCAAAGAAGAAGAGCCCAAAAACAGGGAGAAAGAAAAAAAAATATCCCAGAAAATTGAAGCTTAAAGTTTTAATAAAAATACACTTCAGAAGAAAGCAATAGTGAAAGAAAAATGAAAAACTCAGAACTGATATCTTAAATCCAGAAATTGAATACAAAAAACAAAGGAAAGGCAACAAAATCCACTCCTTTTAACGTGGGTACTGTTCTCAAAGCTCCAAATCAACAATTGATGGACACTGATCCAGAGACAAACAAGAGCCCAATCAGAATTTGATTGAATTAGAATGATTGTGCTATGGAATTGTTGAACCCAACACTGGAGAAAACTCCACATACTGGACCCAACACTGGAGAAAACTCCGGACGTAGGCCAAACGGGCCACCCTCATCGACACGTCTCCTGACGTAGGTCAAACGGGCCACTCTCAACGACACGTCTCCGGACGTAGGCCAAACGGGCCACTCACCCTCATCGACACGTCTCCGGACGTAGGCCAAACGGGCCGCTCTCATCGACACGTCTCCGGACGTCGGCCAAACGGGCCGCTCTCATCGACACGTCTCCGGACGTCGGCCAAACGGGCCGCTCTCATCGACACGTCTCCGGACGTAGGCCAAACGGGCCACGCTCAACGACACGTCTCCTGACGTAGGCCAAACGGGCCACTCTCAACGACACGTCTCCGGACGTAGGCCAAACGAGCCACTCTCATCGACACGTCTCCAGACGTCGGCCAAACGGGCCACACTCATCGACACGTCTCCGGACGTAGGCCAAACGGGCCACGCTCAACGACACCTCTCCGGACGTAGGCCAAACGGGCCACTCTCAACGACACGTCTCAGGACGTAGGCCAAACGGGCCACTCTCATCGAAACGTCTCCAGACGTCGGCCAAACGGGCCACACTCATCGACACGTCTCCGGACGTAGGCCAAACGGGCCACTCTCAACGACACGTCTCCGGACGTAGGCCAAACAGGCTACACTCATCGACACGTCTCCGGACGTATGCCAAACGGGCCACACTCATCGACACGTCTCCGGACGTAGGCCAAACGGGCCACACTCATCGACACGTCTCCGGACGTAGGCCAAACGGGCCACCCTCATCGACACGTCTCCGGACGTAGGCCAAACGGGCCACCCTCATCGACACGTCTCCGGACATAGGCCAAACGGGCCACTCTCATCGACACGTCTCCGGATGTAGGCCAAACGGGCCCCACACACTCATCTGCACGTCTCCGGACGTATGCCAAACATGCCACAACCCAGAGACACTCAAGCAGTTCACAAGACACTATGCAGATCGATGTTAGGGAAAAAACAACTGAAATTTCCATTGCAAACTGACCAACTGCCCGAGTCCAACAAAAAGAAGATGGTCAAACCAGACCAGTTATTCTAAACAAGAAAGCAGACTACAAAAGCTGAAGATAAATAAATGAGTCTTCATCTACTCCGAGACGCCAGCAGGGGATCCCTGATCCGCAGCCTGTTTAGCATCCACATGATCAGCCACGATCTCAGCAGCTCCACATGCTTGATCCATGACGTTTGCCACCATCGCCAGCCTAACGGATTTGATGAACTAGCACAACATAAGTGGACGGGCTTGACAGAAAGTTTATCTTCAGCAGATCAGACATGCCTACATCCCCTGCAGGGCTGCACTTGTCCACCTTTGGATCAGCCGATGACATTGTAGAAGAATACCTCACCCGAGCAGATGACGAGGGACCAACTCTTACTTGAGTCTTCTCAGTAAAAGGGATCCTTGGCCTCTTCATCAATGGTGACACATCCTTCACCCGCGAAGTCGTAGCTTCATTCCTTGAAGACTTAACATCAACCTTCCTTTTTTAGGGGGATTCGGCAGAACACTCATCTTGCCCAACCGGCAGATCATCAGAGTCTAGACCATTCTGTTTCCATCTCTCAACATCTTGGGCAGGGGGCAGACCACCAACTTCCTCCTGATACTCGCTCAGCAGCCACCAGTGGCCACCGCCTCTCCAACCGTCTTCGGCCGCCAATCACGATGACAACCAGCCTAGTCCTACCTAGCTGGTCCTTGCGGCGAAAAAGAGAAGACGAAGAAAAAATATACGTGCTCGACTTACCTTGGGATGCACGGCAACTCCTCTCTTCAACAAGCAGTACAAATTCTCCAAGATCTTTCTCAAGCTAGAAAGTAGAGAAGTTAAGTTTGCGATGTGAGAAAGAGTGAAGAGAAGCCCTGTATTTATACAAGTTGGACAACCCGGGTCAAGAAGGAATCGCAAGCTCATTCCTACTGGGAATCCAACTCCAAGAACAGTCAGAAGCCTACTCCAATTGGGAAACCGATCTTCAAAAGGAGTCCAACTCGCAGAAGAAAGCCCAGATACAGTTGGAGAGCCCGAAAAAATAATTTCATCTCCTACATGCCACGCAAGCGCCATGCAAAAGGATTGTGATGCATTTGTGGGAGCAAATATTTTCGTCTCCAATCAGAGCACGCCACGTGGAAAAGAAGATTATCCCGTAAATTGATTAATTAAACCAATTTATTTGGTTAATTAATTAATTGGGATAATATCTTAATTATCAGATATTATCTTTATTTAAATGAGATAATATCATTAATTCGGATATTATCACAATAAGGAGATATTATCTGAATAATTAATTATCAGATATTATCATAATGAAGAGATGTAATCGAGTCCAACTCAATCTCTACGAAACCCTAGCCCCGAGGCTACGAAACCCTAGCCCCGAGGCTCCTATAAATAGATGGGTTTATTCATCATTCAAGGTACATCTAAATTCACATCTAAACCCTACTTCAGAAACCCGAGAAAATACCCGAAGCTCTCTCTCTCTCTCCCTCTCCACTCTCCACTCTCCATATTTTCCCCACACGGCTCCGGCCACCACACACGGCTCCGGCCGCCCGGTTTACACCATACATAAAACTCCGTACCCTTTGCTTAGCTATTGTTTTCCATACAAACACTCGAACTAACTTAGGCATCGGAGGGCCTTTGGCCAACACCCCCCGGGTGTGGTCTATTTACTCCAATCTGTTTTACAGGAATCGAGAAGGAGAGAGAAGGAAGATCGAAGGTTCAAGGATCTAGAAGCGAATATTCTCCCGTGAGATTATTTGCACAAACAGGTACTGTTCTCAAAGCTCCAAATCAACAATTGATGGACACTGATCCAGAGACAAACAAGAGCCCAATCAGAATTTGATTGAATTAGAATGATTGTGCTATGGAATTGTTGAACCCAACACTGGAGAAAACTCCACATATCTGCAAGACCCAAAAATACCAGCAGTAATTTTACTAATTCATTAATTAATTTTATGAAATCTTCTTTGGCAACCTTTGGTTAATGGAATTAATGTTGATCTCACGATTGATTCCTTCCAGTGTGAAGGAGATTAAGAGATGATATGAGGAGAGAGAAAGAGAAAGAGAAAGAGAAACAGAGAAAGAGAGAGAGAGGGCAGGTGAGGGGTGAGAGAGGGAAGGGGTTGTTTGAGTTAAGAGTGTTGGAAAAACAACAATTAGTGACTAAAAAAAATAATTACATATCAACAATATATAAATACCAACAAAATTAACTTTATAACAAATTGTAATTTGAAATACAATAAACAATAAATAAAAGGGCTGCACATTATCTGTCATGGGAGCATACCCAGGTTCCTTGGTAAAACCAGATGAACTGGAGGCACAGTTGTTTCTGATAGGTAATGTTCATATGCGGAATATAAGGAAAGAACCACTGCGGGGAGGGTGGAGGTTGCAGGGAAGAGGGTGGGGCTGAGCCAACCTCAGTACTCTGCGTTTTCCTTCTGGAAAGCTACATCTCCATTTGGTATAGTCATAACAAGTTGATACTCACTTAATGACAAAGGGAACAAAATTCATGTCAGTAACACAAATGTAAAGCGCCCCCATGCATACGAGGTGGGTACATGATGTGCCGAATGGTCAGGAAATGTCTGGCTGCAGTAATTTGAATGCTTTCTGGCAGATGACAATTACAGAAAGAAGCTGAAAATTCAGAACATTCTCTACTCAGATAACAGAAAAGCTCGTTTAGTTTAGGACAAACAATTAATATCAATAAGGCAAGGTCTTAACTTAGCAGCCATTTCACCATTAACCCCAGGGGAGACACTACAATTCCCATTTCCATAATGATGTGGATCAGCCTATATTATGGAATGGGCAGGGGAGCCAATTTAATCAAATACTATCTGAACAATGAACTGGTCTTTCGATAGGAATGAATGTATTCAATTGCTGTACATTCCTTTTAAAGCCAAACACCAGCCAAGAATATTAGTGATAATTTTCATCTCTTAGAGACATGCCATCTTTATAGCAAACACTAAGGACATCCGTTCAACTAAACACACAGGTCCAGAGGCTACAAAAGACAGTGATCAAGGGTAACTACAAAGGCAACTGGTAAACAGACATCCGTTCAACTGGTAAATACCTAGGCACAATAAGTACGGATTCGTAATACAATAAAAAGCAGAACTCTTATGTAACCGAGAAAAATTAAGCAGAACTCTCATGCACACTGAAAATACTAACCATTCTTGTACGGAAATGAACACTTTTGTTCAAGAACACCACTCTCTGGCATTCTGGAAGCCTGGAACATACGCAACCATGGGCTAGGGCCTTTCTTGTCCGCATCCCACTGCTGGGGATACCTTGGGAATTGCCACATTAAGAAGCAATGCTCTGGATGAGGCATCATGGCGAGATGCCTCCCATCTGGAGAACAAACTGCCGCAACCCCTAAGGGAGAGCCATTGAGGTTGAAAGGGTAAAATTATGTCTCGTTACCATCATCATCACAGTATCTTACTGGTGCCAACTTTGAGTGTAGCACAAGATCAAGAACACCGTCATCAGGGAAATACACTCTTCCCTCGCCTTCGGCAGCGCACACACCCAATGTACTGCCCTCCATTCCTTTAAACCCTATGGAAATTGAAACAGAGAAAATATTGCCATTCTGGACTATAACGAGCTTCCATTACTTACAAAACTAAATGAAACAATTCTGCCACAGTATAAACATACCAATCAAACCACATTGCTAATCAGGAACTTTTCGTTGGTTCATTCTCTCATAAATATCGAGGCCAGCCACACCTAACTGGCCATCCAGCAGTGTACACACTCGGGTTAATCAACATGGGGGCCTCTTCCAATGTTAATGCGAACAGCCAATGGACCCAAAGCATACATGATTACAAAATCTGACAATGTCATTGGTCTCTTTAGAAGTGATCAGAGATTCATACAACCACCAAAATGCCACAGTTCAAGGCCAACTCCACGGAACTTGTATAGTATTCCTAGTACTTCAACTCTGGCTCTGCCAATTCTTCCCAAGCCGATAATGCCAACTGTGTTTCCAGAGAACTGAAGAGAAATTAAGAAAGGAAAATCATTATAAAAGATACTGATAACCATATTGTCCAGATCGGCAGAGCACAGGGATGGCACATGTTCTAGTTTGTTAGTTTGTTAAAGTTTTTGTTATTAGTTTTCTAAGCCTGTATTAGCTATATAAGCTGTACTGTTACATTGTAATCAAGTATCGAGATAATCAATATACAATTCTGATTCGTTTCAATATAGTGGAAACATAGGAAATATACTTAGTGCCAAACTGGCCCTTACAATGATTACAAATCTCTCTGCCTCTTATTCTTTCATATCCTTTTCTCCTATATTTTTCACACATTCTATCGTCATGATTATTTAAGGATCAAGCACATTGATGCACACAAAAAATCCACGTATTTTTATATTATTTCCCGTTTAGTCTAACGCCAAAAAAATCCAAGTAATTCAAGGATTAAGCATATTGATCCACAAGGACTCTTTTCATTGAAGAACTCTTTGCATCGCCGCCGTCCTTTTGCACCCAGCAACCCCATTCTTTTAGATAAACAGATCTGAAATAAAAATGAAATTTTAAGAATGGAAGAGAAGCCAGCAACCCCATTCTTTTGCAACACCAGTGCTTTCAATCAAAGACTCTTAAAAACCTGTCCAAGAAATCTCAAAAGTCCCCACGCCATTACTATAGATACACCTGTCCATTTTTAAGTAACATTAAAAACCTCACATGTGAAGAGCTCATAGTCCTATCCTAAAACACAATAATTCGACCCAAAAAAAGTCCTACAACACAATATGCTGGGGCCCAATATCTGAGTTGTGAAGGAAATTGAGATTCTACATCAAAATTAATTGGCAATAGGAGAGTAGCCGAACTCCTTATAAACCCAAGTTAAGTCTCTTAACTTTTTAATGTAGAAAACCTAACATGCAAACAGCGCATATTATGTGACATCAGAGCATGTGTGGTTATTGGGCCCCAACACGGTATGCTCTAATACAATAAAGGAAGTAGTAGTTCAACTGAGACATGTGCACAACATATTAAGAATCATAGACTACTAGTTTTTGTCACAGTTTAACTGAGACATGTGCACAATATATTAAGAATCATAGACTACTAGTACAAACCGAGAGGAAAGCTACATCCTCATTTGTTGTAGTCTTATGACTACTCACTTACTGCCATTGCAGATAATGCAACAGATTCTGCCCTTCATGATCAATTTCACATTGTGAATAGGTGGAGATTCAAGACTTTTGGGTCTCATCCACCTGTGCTCTTCATCGGATGATTCAAATATCAACAGCATCCCTGTTGATCATTCTCATGAAAGAAAAACAGGATAGTGGAGATGGCTCTTGGATTGGGAGGTTTAGCTGCATTTGTCTTCCCCATATTTGCATTTCCTTTTCTTATTTGTTTTATCATTACAAGAGAAAGGTCATTGCCACAAGGAGCACAAAAGGCCAAACTTGTAGAGGAGTTCCAACAAGTTTGTCACTTGCAGGGATAACAAAGGGGAGGTCAGAAAGCTTTTACGCTGATATGTCCTCCATCCACCAGCCTTGCAGAACAAGCCAACACTGTTTTTCTACAACTTGACCTTCCATATTCACCAGATTTAGTAATCCTTTCATCACCATAGCCTTCAATTTAAATAAGAAAGGAAAACCATTACAAAAGATACAACATAAAGAAATAAAAAATTTATTTTCCCTTCTTTTGGTCAGAAGTCTCAGAACTATACTAACATTTTTTAACACATTATTTCACTATAGCAATAGTTATTTTACTCGAGGCCTATACAAGTTAATCCAAGTCCTAAGCAAGGACCATCCACCCAGAATATATCTCGAACGTAGTAGAAGGACAAACAATTTAGGAAAACACCAAAAGAAGTAAGTGCAGAAGGACAAAGGATATGCTGTTTTCTGTTAGCAACATAGGAGACTTGAGAAACTATCCATGTTAATTAACACATTGGTTGAAGTAGCACAACTTGAAGTTAAAGAAAATCTCAAATTTGGGGATGACCTGCCCAACTGTATCAAACATATACAACATGTGGAGTGGACTTGAACCTACAGCAGAAACCATTCAAGCAGAATAAGATACCTCTCAAGTTACCAACCATGTTCTAAATGCTTCAGTTACTAACCATTTCAGCAGAAACCATCCAGCAGTGCAGAGACTCAGGTTCATCAACATTAAGGCCTCTTCCAATGTTAACGAGAATACCCTTTGGAAAGCAAGCATCGATGACTTCAAATCTGACAATGTCATTGGTTTCCTCAGAAGTGATCAGAGTTCACACAACCAACTAACTCCATGGAACTTAGATAGTATTCCTAGTACTTCAACTCTGGCTTTGCCAATTCTTCCCAAGCCGATAATGCCAACTGTTTTTCCAAGAGAACTGAAATGAAATTAAGGAAGGAAAATAATTATAAAAGACACAACATAAGCAATTAGCAATGAAAATAAGCTGATTTTACTTAACCACATTAGGCTATGTCCAGCACCTTTCAAAATCTAATTATGTTAATTGCCCCACTTCTGCTAATTTTGTTGTAAAGCTAAAACTCACAGTTCATTTTGCCTCTCCTTCTTTTCTGTTATTCTCTCTTCCCTTATGAACTAACCACCTCTCCTTTCCCTTCCTTATTTTCTATCGAAATTAATTTAAATAACAGCAAAGATTACGCGCCTGCTGCAAAATCCAAAAGCAGCTATAATCGTAACACAGCAATGAGCAAGCAAAATAATGCAGCAAATTTCCTTCACGCACATTCCTTTCGAAACTCTAAGGAAAACGGCTGATTCAATATCAGGCCTACACTCCATATTCCTTGTAAATAACCTTAGCTCTAGAGAAATCTACCGAAGCTGTATATAATAGGAAAAACTATACTCATTTCAATATAGTGGAAACAGAGGAAATATACGTACAATAATTACAATTCTCTCTGCCTCTTATTCTTTCATCCTTTTCTCCAAGATTTTTCCCACACATTCTTTCGTCATTATTAACTATTTTCCCCTTTTTTTTCTTTTGGTCAGAAGACCCGGAACAATACTAACATTTTCCACACATTAATTCACTATAGCAACAGTTTGGTAGCATTGAAAGGTTGCTCTGAAAATGTTCATAAAGTTTGCTATGACGCATCTTTAATTCAACAAGGAAACCTGGTTCGAAACTTGATGGGAGTGATTTAGAAGGGTACCAACTCTAATAGATAATTCTTAAGGAATTTGGAAGATCTTTGGGGGCTGAAGAAATGATTACATTATCAAATTGAAGAAAACTTAATCCGTGCATCTTAGAGAAGGCTGTAGTACAATCCCACTGCACCATTTCTAATTTCGGCAAACGCAAGCCAATGGCTTCAATTGCTCCGGTTCCCTAATAATTAATAAAAAAATGAAAAGGTAATTGCACATTCAAATCTAATATGTTTTTAAAAGAAATGACATATATTTTCCTCCAAACATAATATTTCTACATAACTTCTTACCGTATTGTTCATGATTACATGAGAGATATCATCGCGAAGCCACAAAAGACTGCGTTGACCAGGCTCTTGGATAGACTCTTGACGAACAATTTCCCATGCCATTTCTTGTATCAAATCATGCATCTCAACAGTGTCGATACGAGAGTGGATTTTCTCAATAGTTAAGAGAGATTTCTCAACAAGAATATCTATCACAACCCGGCTAGAAATGTCATGGTTAATATCTAGTATTCTAATAACTTCCCCTTTATACTTCCCTTTATGGAAACATGCAACATGGAGAAAAAATTTCTTCTCCATATCTTTTAGTCCGTAATAACTTACTTTGAGTGAATCAAAAATATCTGGATCAGGAATTTTGTTTAGATTATGCAACACACTCTTCCACGCATCTTGATCTCTCCTATACAAAGCACGCCCCAAAGTTTCAAGAGCTAATGGAAGGCCTTTGGCCTAATCTAGGAAATGCTGAGACAGTTCCTGAAAATCTTCCTCAGGCTGATCTTTCTTAAAGGCATGTCGACAAAAGAGCTCAAGAGCTTTATCATCCTTTAATACAACAACCTTATACAGTTTCTCTATACCATGCTCAACTAGTAGATGCTCATCCCTAGTTGTGATGATAATTCTACTCCCCACACCGAACCATTTTTTATTTCCACCCAGTTTTTCTAGTTGGTTTAGTTGACCCACATCATCAAGCACGAGAAGAACCTTTTTATTCCATAAACGGTTCTGAATGAAGCGGGTTCCGTCTTCTTCATCCCAAACATAGGCAACATTTTCTTTCAAGATTGGAAAAAGAATCTGTTTTTGTAGATTAACTAGACCACCTTTTTCTCCAGAAACCTCTCTCACATTAGATAGAAACCAGCTTGGTTCAAAATGATGGGAAATCCTCTCGAAAACTAGCTTAGCAAGGGTTGTTTTGCCTACCCCACCCATCCCCCATATCCCTATAAAGCGAACATCATTATCTAAGGGAGCTAATTGCAAATGTAGTTGCTCAAGTGCAGAATCAATTCCGACTAACTTGTCTAGAGAACCTGACAACGTGAACGTTGGATGCACTTTCGTCCACACACATTTGACAATGTGTTTAATAAGCTCTGCTTCCGACCTACAAGGAAGAAAATTATAATAACCATTAATTCATAAATATAACATCCAAGGTTATTGATTATGGCAAGAACTGAAACGTAACATCCAATTAGAGCTCTAGTAAGAAAAAAGCAAGTTGTTGATCCATGCATGCTTACTGATAATTCTTTGAATCCAACCCAGAGAGATTGGCAACTTCTTTTAAAGCATCTCTCCACCGCTTCACCTTGTCTACATCTTCACTGAACTTTTCTTCATGTTTAGTGAAGGCTTCCGCAAAACTACCCCTTTGGTTTCGTACATCAGAAGGATCCACCGTCCACGTGATAAAAGATTGGCAGAATTCTCATGGTGTCTTGCATGCATTCAAGAATCTTGGAAAGTTCATCCAAACACCAGGTGGAAGAAGCGTAATTTGGGGACAGAACAATGATGGCAAGATGTGATTGTTCGATTGCAGTCAGCAACTTCGGAGAAATACTTGCTCCTATTTCAAGGTCTCGGTCGTCCTTGAAAGTTTTAATTCCTTGCCAGTACTGCAATTCATGGTATAAATGGGATAGAAAACCGCTGCGAGTGTCTTCACCCCTGAAACTCAAAAACACATCATGCTTCCAATGGGGAGGAGCCCATTCAGCTGAAGTACGAGATGTAGAGGCTCTTAGGGTGCTCAAGGCCATGAGAAAAAGACAGTTCCTGGAAATCTGGTTCGGCAAACACTCAGGAAATACATAAAATGAAAACGGTAGCTTTAATTTTTATTTTGGGTAATTGAAAAGAGAAGAAGGGAAGAGAGTAAATACCCAGCAAAACAAACTATCACAATCACGAGCCAGAGAATTGGCAGCAAAACAAACCAATCCAACCAAAAACAAGATGCGAAGTTAACTGTCAGCAGAAAATGAAAAAAATATACAATGACCATAAAGCTCAAGAGGGAAAACGTGAAATATACTGCCAAAGTGAAATGACCAAGACCAACAAAGTGAAATGAAATTTCAAGGAAAAAGTGATTCACTTCAACATAACAAATAAACAATATATATCTGCTAAATTTCTTATGGGAAGAAATTCAGTTTTATTTATTTATTTAAATTAGCTAAATCTCAAAACCCAGATTGAAAAGCAATCCATTTCCAAAATTTTGATATATAGATAGATGTTTGATCTTTACCAATGGACCCAGCCTCGTTCTCGTTGCTGTCTTCTCATCTAGAATTTCTGGGGACATCTTCTTCAGCTTTAGAAGCAGAGGCGGACGGGGGGTTGCTCTCTGTCCGCGGCAAGTCCATTTCGGAGTTATGTGAGGATTCAGGAGGAGGAAGATAGTGTTTGGGTCAACTGGGCTTCTTCCAACATTAGGAGGAAGGGCGAATGTTGAGCTAAGTCAACTCAGTCAAGTTTTACTCTCTGCTCTGAACCTCTGAACTCAAGTTTTTTTATCTTTTATTTTTTTGTAATAACAAGTTTAGGGGAGGAAGAGGCTACTCCCACATCCAATGCCTGGGGCAAACTTGTGACCTAGAGTCGGTTGGACTAACGCAAGGGAATATTAGCCCCATGCAACCCCCCTATGGAATTACATGTGACATTTTCTAAATTACCCACCAACATGGGATTGCTGTCAGCGGGTATCGAACTCGGTTGAGGCTCAATGCACAGCTCGCACCTAAACTCAAAATTTAACCCTCCAAAATACAACTATTCATGTATTGGCCGGATTCAAATAATTTTTTTCTCCAACCATGCACCATAAACTCAAATTTTGAGTCCGTAACTTTAGTGAATTGTTTAAAAATGATTTAATCCCTTTTTTTTAAAAAAAAACTTCATGATTTATTTTTCCGAAAAAATTGAAATTCCACAACATAATTTTATTTAATGTAAAAATATGTAAAATAGATTATTTAACACATCAATGGAGATATATAAAGTTTGAGATGATTTTTGGAGTTGGATCTAATTTTGATTATTTAATAATATTATTTGGCTGTTGGATTTCATTTTCAGCAGTTTGATGTTTTTTTTACTATTGAAATTGAGTAGATTCAATCTCAGTTGTTATATCTAATTAAAGAAATTTAAAAGGGTTAAATACTTTTTTCGGTCACTGAGTTTTGCCCGAAAATTCAATTTGGTTAGTGATAACCAAAGTTTATAATTTATAGACATTCATAGGGTTAATAAATAAGGAAAAATTCAATCTTCTGTTAAGCGTAGTTTTTATTTTTATTTTTTGGCAGCACCCTCCACTAACATGGGCGGAACTAGCAACAAGGCTACCATGGGCTCTAGCCCAGGTAGCCTTTAAAAAATATTTTAAAATATTATATGTATTTTTATATGATTTCACTCTATAAAAGATTAGTAGTTCACCCAAATGTAGCCTAATAACCCCTTGTCCACTCAACCTATAGGCCTACAATCATCTTATATTTAATTTGTTTGCTCAGTTAAGAGGACCTCCAATGAAGATGTAAAATAATATGTATAAAAATTGGATTTGATGGCTAATAACTTTAGTCAAAGGAGTTATGAACTAGCGAATTGAACCCGAGTGCACTTGGGGGAGAGAGGGAGAGTTTGATCCACTTTTCTATTGTGGTGTCACCCTATGTGTGTGGTTTATATGATTTAATGTATACTTTTATTTCTAGAAAAATATAGAAATTGTAAGTATAAAAATAAAATAAAAAGAGCATTAGATTTTAAGCTAATAACTTTAGCTAGCCCACCCGTTAAAAAATTCCTGGTTCCGCCCTTGTCCACTAACTCAACGAATTAGAGTATATTGTGCTCTTAGGGTTAATAAATTGGGAAAAATCTTGAGTTCAAATGGAAACTGTGAGCTGTATAAGCACTGCATGAACGGAGACGTGTGTTCTCAACAAGACCTTTTAAATCAGGATGGTGGATTATGCCGGCTCTGTTATTTCTGAGCCGTCGGCTTCTGCCCCCACCGTAGTCTTGTCCCAAACAACTTTCGGAGCCATCGCCAATTCAACGGCTAAATCAATCAACATTGAGTTCCAACAGTAAGCAGATTCATTTCTTAAATTTATCTTCATATGGAGGGTGATGATTTATTTTTAAATGGTTTTGTTTTTTGTTTTTGTTTTTGTTTTTTTATGCAGGGTGTGATGTGGAAATTGTAGAAATGACGAGGCCTGAGGTGGGATTTGAATTTTCAATCATGTCATTGTCATGTATGCATGATGAGTGGAAGTAGGTGCAGGAGATGGCGGAGAAAATTCATGTGTCTTGTGTTCTAGTTGTATATATTTTGATTATTGGTCATTGTAACTTGTAAGTTAATTTATAGATATGGAATAATTTGTTTTGTTGAACGATGTGTACAAAATTATGTCATTTTCGTTTTCTATTATACGTTAAATATTTATCACTTTTCCTTAATTATATCTCGGAAATTTCCTGCTTGGTGCTGCCCTTTGGAAGCTACGAAACAATCTTGTCAATTTGTCTTGTATGTTGGTGGGAATTAAATACCATCTTATGTCATGTTTACTTTTTTAAGAATAAGGTTCCATTCATAAACTAAAAACAAAGATCAACACGTATTATACGCGAATAATAAATATCAAAGATACTTTACACTTTAAAGGTTATTTGGATGAAACGATTTCAATTCTAAATGATATTATAACGTTAAATTATTTGTTTAGACTATTAAATTGTATAGTTGCTTTAATACTTGTATGCGTACAAAAAAAAAAAAAAAGCGTATTTGAGTTATAGTTAGGGTCCCACACTATTTTAGTAGGGAGCTTCACAAAAAAACCCTCAAAACATGTTTTTTTTTTTTGGGTGGGGAATGCTTCACCTTTTAAGCTCTCTACTTTTTAAAGATTATTAGTACATTTTTCATTAATAAGAAGGAATCAATACAAACAAACAATCAATGATGAAACATTGTTGTACTGTACACTGGTGGTGCCAAAACAATTTCCACAAAAACAGGGCCAAAATACACGGAAGAAGAAACGAGGGAATCCCCAAGAAAGAGCTGAACACGTCCAATGATCATAAAGGTCAAAAGGAAAAACGTGAAATATACTACCCAAGTAAAATGACCAAAATCCACAAAGTGAAATGAAATTTCAAGGCAGAGTGATCTGGTGCAAACGTAATTATAAACTTCCAAGCAAGTTCCCAACTTTCTTAAACTTAGTAATTTAAGGATCAAGCATATTGATCCACACAAAAAATCCACGTAATTTTATATTATTTCCCGTTTAGTCTAACGCCAAAAAAATCCAAGTAATTCAAGGATCAAGCATATTGATCCACAAGGACTCTTTTCATTGAAGAACTCTTGGCATCGCCGCCGTTGTTTTGCACCCAGCAACCCCATTCTTTTAGATAAACAGATCTGAAACAAAAATGAAATTTTAAGAATGGAAGAGAAGCCAGCAACCCCATTCTTTTGCACCATCAGTGCTTTCAATCAAAGACTCTTAAAAACCTGTCCAAGAAATCATAGAAGTCCCCACGCCATTACTACAGATACACCTGTCCATTTTTAAGTCACATTAAGAACCTCACATGTGAAGAGCTCATAGTCCTCTACTAAAACACAATAATTCGACCAAAAAAAAGTCCCACAACACAATATGCTGGGGCCCAATATCAGAGTTGTGACGGAAGTTAAGGTTCTACATCAAAAAAATTGGCAATGGGAGGGTAGCCGAACTCCTTATAAACCCAAGTTATGTCCCTTAACTTTTCAATGTAAGAAGCCTAACATGCAGAAAACATATTAGGTGACATCAGAGCATGTGTGGTCATTGGGCCCCAACATGTCAAGCTCTGATACAATGAAGGAAGTGTTAGTGTATTTGAATCTGTATATGAGTTTTGGTAAAATGAAATAGAGAAGAATGATGAAAAAGAAGAGATTGCAAGATCACTCTGCTATACGTGTAGCAGAGAACATTCTCATTCTCAGACTTCCAAGGATCAGTACTATTCAGCTCACACTCTTGGTGTGAGAATATTACCGTTATACAGTGCCAGCTGGATGCATTACATCACAATGCAATCTCAGCCTTCCATTAAACTAACCAATCAACCTATGCCACTTGGATTTAAAACAAATTATAAGAAAACAGAAAAACAACTAACTATGAAATCAGCTTGAGCACTTATAATTCAACACTCCCCTTTAAGTCTTGAGCTGATTTCACTCCAAGCATGCCTCTGAGATAATTGAATCGATCTTTGGCCAAGGGTTTGGTGAAGATGTCAGCCAGTTGCTCATTCGTGGGACAATATTCCAGATTAATAACTCCTTCTTGCAAAGCATCCTTGATGAAATGGTATCTCCTGTCAATATGCTTTGTCTTCTGATGGAATACAGGATTCTTAGTGATTGCTATTGCTGAGATGTTATCACAATGCAATGGAGTAGCTTCGGTTTGAAGCTCTCCAAAATCCTCTAGCACAAATCGTAGCCAAATGGCCTGTGTAGTAGCCTCTGCTGCACTGATGTACTCAGCTTCTGCAGTGGACAATGCAACACAGTTCTGTTTCATTGAGGCCCAAGAAAACACTCCACTTCCAAAAGTAAAAGCATACCCTGATGTGCTCTTGCTATCACCAACTGATCCTCCCCAATCACTGTCACAGTAGCCGATCAGAATTGATTTCCTGCCTTTCACATACTCTAAGCCGTAGTCTAGAGTTCCCTTGACATATCTCAAGACACGTTTAGCTGTTCCATAATGCCTGTTTGTAGAACAATGCATGAATCTGGCTAGCAGACTTGAAGCATACATGATGTCAGGTCTTGTAGCAGTTAAGTACAGCAGACTACCAACAATGCTTCTATAGTGTTCTTCATTTGCAGCTCCACTTCCATCATCCTTAGCTAGTTTCTCAGTGGCAACAAGAGGTGTGGTTACAGACTTGCATCCAGTCAAGCCAAATTTGTTCAACAAGGTGCTAACATACTTCTTTTGATGTAGAAATATACTAGACTCGGTTTGAATAACTCCCATGCCAAGAAAATGATGAAGTAGGCCCAAGTCAGTCATCTCATACTTAGCCATCATATCTTCTTTGAATTCAGCCAACAATGCTTGACTGCTCCCTGTATACACAATATCGTCTACATAGATAGACACAATTAGGATATCCTTATCTCCCCTTACCTTGGTGTACAAGGTTGCTTCACTTAAGCTTTTCTCGAAACCACATTGAGAGAAGTAGCTATCTATCTCTCCATACCAGGCCCTAGGTGCTTGTTTCAAGCCATATAGAGCCTTATGCAGCTTATATACCTTGTCTTCTTGACCTTGAATCACAAAACCATCCGGTTGATCAATGTAGACTTCTTCTTGTAACACTCCATTAAAAAAGGCAGACTTCACATCAAGTTGATACAATTTCCAGTTCTTTTGAGCTGCAAGAGCAATAAGTGTTCTGATAGTATCCAATCTGGCTACAGGTGCATACGTTTCATTGTAATCCAGCCCAGGCTTTTGAGCATATCCTTTGGCAACTAACCTTGCTTTATTCTTTTGAACTGAACCATCCAAATTTAGCTTTGTCTTGTAAACCCATTTAACTCCAATCACTGGTTTTTAAGATGGTCTGTCCACCAATTCCCATGTTCCATTCTTTTCAATCATCTGCAGTTCATCTTGCATAGCCTTAAGCCAAGATTCATCATGTGCAGCATCTGCATAGTTTTCTGGTTCCATGATGCACAAGTTACATTGTGCCAACACATCATCTAGTCTCGTCCACTTTAATGGAGAATGATCATAGGCTTGAGTTCTCCTTTCTTCACTGCTTATATCACTTGGAGTGTGATGTGAAGTTGACAAATTTCCTTCCTGCAGATTCTGAGTTTGAGGTGTAGCCGCATCATTGTCATCTAAATTTCCAGAATTGGCATCAAAATCTACTTGATTTCCAACTGAGTATGATGGCATGATTGAACCATTGTTATCTGTCCAATTCCAGGCACCTTCTTCATCAAATGTCACATCCCTTGACAATATCAGCTTGTTAGAAATTGGATCAAAGATCCTATAACCTTTTTCACAAATTGCATATCCTACAAACACCCCTTTTGTACTCTTGGGTTCCAGTTTGTGTCTCAATTCATCTGGCACATGAACATAACACAAAGAACCGAATATTTTCAGATGTGCAATTCTAGGTTTCCTTCCACTGTATGCTTCAAATGGAGTGATGTTGCCGAGGGCTTTGGTAGGACACCTGTTCAGCAAGTAAACGGCTGTATGCACTGCTTCAGCCCATAGGAAATAGGGTATTCCCTTCTCATGCAACATTGATTTGGCCATTTCAATAACAGTCCTATTCTTCCTCTCTACTACTCCATTTTGCTGAGGAGTATAGGCCATTGTGAGTTGCCTTTGGATGCCTTGAGCTTCACAAAACTCCACAAATTCTGCAGACAGAAACTCTCCACCTCTGTCGCTTCTGATGCATTTCACTTTGTGTCCAGTTTGTAGTTCAGTCATAGATTTGAACTTCTTGAAACAACTGAAGGCTTCTGACTTGTTTCTCAAGAAGTATACCCAAATCATCCTTGTGAAGTCATCAATAATCAACATGAAATATCTGTTATTTGCAACAGATTCATTTCTCATAGGGCCACACAGATCTATATGCACTAATTCAAGTGCCTTGCTTGCTCTTTGAGCTTGTTCCTTTGGAAACACAACCCTGTGTTGTTTTCCCAATTGGCACCCTTCACACACACCACTTTGTTCTTACAATTGTGGTAAGCCATGCACCATGCCTTTTTCTCTTAACTGTTTCAGACCTTTAAAATGCAAGTGACCTAGTCTCTTATGCCACATCCATGTGCATTGAGTGAAACTGGTTTTCATGAGCAGCTGGTTGTCAGCAAGAAAGGATACCGGATAGCATCTGTTACTCTTCATTGGTACTTTGATGATTAGATAATCCATAGATGGACTATCAAACACCCTGCACATTCCTTCTCCAAACACCAGACAGTATCCATGTTGATCCATCTGCCCAACACTGAGTAGATTTTCCTTCAACCCTGGAAAATACATTACTTCTCTGATGTATTTCCTGCCCTTTTCTGTGTCAATCATCAGTGAACCAATGCCAGCTACATTTACAAGTGCACTAGTCGGCATTTGTACCTTCCTAGTCACATTAGTTCTCACATCAACCAGCAGTTTTAAATCTCCTGTCGTATGATTGCTACAGCCACTATCAATATACCATTCTCCATTGGCTTTGATCTCAGTGGTTGTGCAATTGGCATAAAACAGATTCCCTGTCACCTCCATTTGGTTTACATAATTTTCCTTCTACACATTCTTATTCACAGTACAGTCTCTAGCAAAATGTCCAAATCTATCACAATTATAGCACTTTGGTTTTCCCTTGTATCTGCACTCACCAAAATGATGCTTTGAACACACCTTGCACTGAGGTTTAGCATTCTCCTAGTTTGTGGAATTGACATTCTGTGCAGGATAACTGTTCTGCTGTGACTTGCCTTTTGATTCCCATGGCTTTCCTTTAGAATTCCAATTTCCCTGTGACTTGGATGAACCAGACTGAGATCCATTTTTATTCTGACCTTTGGAACTCACAGTGAATGAGGCAAATGCTTTTTCATGTGTATCAGCATTATGCATTTCAAACCACTGTTCTTGACTCTTCAATATAGCAATCACTTCTTGCAACTCCACAGTTTCCAGATCCTTTGTGTTTTCAATCACAAGACATATAGGATCATATTTCTTACTTAGACTAATTAAGACCTTTTGAACCTGCCTCCCCTTTGAAAGCACTTCACCAAACGTTTTCATTTGATTTATCAATTCATTTAGTCTAGTAAGATAATCAGATAAGGTTTCATTATCACGCATCCTAGTGTACTCAAATTCACATCTGAGATTTTGAAGTTTTACCGATCTAACATGCTCTCCACCATGATATTCTGAGTACAGCAGATCCCAAGCCATCTTTGCAGAGTCAGCATTTGCAATCCTGGGAAAGATCTGATTAGAAACTGCATTTTGGATAATTCCAAGAGCTTTTGCATCCTTCATGAGAATGGCAGCTGCTTTCTCATCATCCTCTTCTTTTGAGATTTCCTAAGTTATCTTCTTCTTCTTTGAATCTGATGAAGGAAGTCCTTTCTCTACCAGATTCGAAAGACCATAAGATCGGAATATGGTAATCATCTTAATCCGCCAAAACTCATAGTTCTCTCCAGAGAAAATTGGAAGTCTCGCCTCTGAGCTTCCAGATCCAGCCATTTTGATTTCTGATGCACCTGAAAACAAGTTGTTTTCAGACCTAAAATTGATCGAGCTCACTCAGCTTCGGAAGCTTGAAAATGAACTTCTCCTCGACCGATTTTCTTCACAGAATGAACGCCCCCCGCTTGTTTAGCTAATCGAACTAGGCTCTGATACCATGTTAGTGTATTTGAATCTGTATATGAGTTACATCACAATGCAATCTCAGCCTTCCATTAAACTAACCAATCAACCTATGCCACTTGGATATAAAACAAATTACAAGAAAACAGAAAAACAACTAACTATGAAATCAGCTTGAGCACTTATAATTCAACAGGAAGTTGAGGTTCCAAGATTAGAATTAGGTAACAAAAATAATAGTTTAACTGAGACGTGCACAATATATTAAGAATCATAGGTTACTGATACAAACCGAGAGTAAAGCTACATATCCTCATTTGTCGTAGTCATGCATTGACTACTCACTTACTGCCATTGCAGATAATGCAACAGATTCTGGCCTTCATGATCAATTTCACATTGTGAATAGGTGGAGATTCAAGACTTTTGGGTCTCATCCACCTGTGCTCTTCATCAGACGATTCAATTATCAACAGCATCCCTGTTGATCATTCTCATGAAAGAAAAACAGGATAGTGGAGATGGCTCTTGGATTGGGAGGTTTAGCTGCATTTGTCTTCTCTATATTTGCCATATTTGCATTTCCGTTTCTTATTTGTTTTATCATTTCAAGAGAAAGGTCATTGCCACAGAGAGCACAAAAGGCCAAACTTGTAGAGGAGTTCCAACAAGTTTGTCACTTGCAGAGATAAGAAAGGGGAGGCCAGAAAGCTTTTACGCTGATATGTCCTCCATTCACCAGCCTTGCAGAACAAGCCAACACTGTTTTTCTACAACTTGAGCACCTTCCGTATTCACCAGATTTAGTAATCCTTTCATCACCATAGCCTTCAATTAAAATAAGAAAGGAAAACCATTATAAAAGATACAACATAAGGAAATAAAAAATTTATTTTCCCTTCTTTTGGTCAGAAGTCTCAGAACTCTACTGTTAGAATTCATATTTTCAGTGTTTAGTTTGTTTAGAGTATTTTGGATATTTTGGGAGCAGAGAAGAAATCACAGAATAATAGAGAGGAAGAGAACGTTGCTCTGAAGAGTAGAAGAAATGCTTGAGTGAACATTCATGTATGCTCCACTAAAGGATATAACCGTTAGAGGAGAGAGAAGAGAGATTCTTCTCTTTAACGATTTTACAATAAGCTCAATTCTAGCATCCTATTAGATGCTTACACTTGTCAAGCCAGCTCACTTAAAACCTATGCTAGAGATTATGTCACATCCCAGGATCGGCTCCACCGTAGCACGATATTGTCCGCTTTGGGCCCCCCTCTCTGCCCTCAGGGTTTTGTTTTTTGGAGCTCACGACAACTTCCCAGTGGGTCACCCATCCTGGGATTGCTCTAGCCCCCAACTCAATTAACTTCGAAGTTCCCATGACTCCGAAGTCAGTGAGCTCCCAAAAGGCCTCGTGCTAGATGGATGCGGGCATGTACATATAAGGCACATCACCCCCCTCTCCGTTGGTCGATGTGGGATCTTACAATCCACCCCCCTTAGGGGCCCAACGTCCTCGTCTGCACACTCGCACCACATGGCAGAGTGGCTTTGATACCAAATTGACAGGACCCGCCCCAAATTCCTTGGAACCCGAAACGAATCCTGTGGAAATTCCGACATCACACCGATGCCGAACCCACGTACTAAGAACCGAGACTTTCTGCCGAAATTTCAGCAGTCTCCCCTGAAAATTGGACTTTCCCCAAAATTTCAACCTGACAACAAAACACAGTTTAAAACCCAACTGGGGGACTAACTCTAACCCAACATGTACGGACAAAGAATCAAGACCCGTACGCCTGGAATAGCCCTACGCGCGCAGACTACCCAATTAAGGGTCTACAGCAACATCCCGTCAAGGATGCCCCGGGTTCCGTCATATCCAAACCATATCCATTGTTTCCAAGTATCATCATCCAAGGGGGGAGGAACGTTGTACGGGGCAATTAGTAGTATAGCAAGACAAGTACGAGGTCGTACCCACGAGGACTGAGAAGTGAAAATTAGTTATGTACTTAGATTACCAAATTCAAGAAAGTAGGAGGTTAAGTCTAAAACATAAATTAAAACAAGAGTGATTGTGATTGTTGAACAAAAGAAGCAAAATGAAATTGCAAACCAAAGCAAAGTAAGTAAGTGTAACAAAGAGTGGTTTTAAGAGCTGGAAAATAGATTTGGAGACTAGGGCATTCGAATCACCATAACAATTCAATCCTGGGTTATAAGGGGTCAAGTAACAAGTCTAATTCATATTCAAAGATTGATTCTAGCTAAAGTATGATTAGGCCATGGTGTTTGGTCCTAACCTTGTGTTCCTAATTCCCTAATTTGATCATTTGTTGTCTAACCTAAAATTAAGCATTAGGAACCCATTAAGCATAGAAGAACAATTTAAACAACCAAGCATGTATCTAATCCCTGTTGTCGAATGTCCACACATACTCTTCCTATTCATAGTTCAATTCGAATTAAAGCATGGTGTCTACTCTTAATTCAAACCAAGATAGCTAACATACAAGTTCTAATGGTGATCAATCATTCAAACAAGCATATTAACTGATAAGCATAATGAATAAGAACATGAATCATGAATCAAACTTGAAACTCCAAACTCCAAAATTATAAACCCAGAATATTCATGTTAGGTTACATCGAAGCCCTAGTTATGAAATTAGCTGCTCATAATGGAAAAGAAACTTAGATAGAAATGAGAAAACATAAGGAATGCAATAAGAGTAGAAAAAACCATTTTCTAAAGTTCTTGTGGTGTCCAAGACTTCTTCAAGTGCTTCTCCATGTCTAATGCTTCTCCAAGAGCTTCCCCACGTCTAGAATGATGTATGACAGCTAGTATGTGATTTGGGATGAGTTTGGGTGAGTGGTGATGCCTGAGAAAGTGGAAATTCGTAGGGAAATGGAAGGGAGGCTTTTTGGAGTTGTTTTGGTGATTTGGGGCAATTTAGAGTATTGAGTTGATTTCTGGAGTGTATGGGGTTGATGGGATGATGGAAGTATGGAGGATGGTTGGAGTGAATTGTGTGGGGGTTGTGAATCCCAGGCTTTGCACCTAGAGTGAATGGGGTTGATGGTGTTTTTTGAGGCTTGAAGACTTCTCTATTTATAGGGCTAAGAGGGAGGAACATCATGATGAATTCCAACACCACCATTCCTCTTTTAATACAACCCATAACTCTCACTACATCTTGTCTATGTTAGTGTGGTTGGAATCAATTTCATCCCATACTTCTTTTGTTGCTGCACCTCCAGCTTTCTTCACATGGGTTTTCTTTTGGTTGCTGGAAAACAGCTAACAGCTGCAAACTTGAGCATGGTGTGCATTTGGATGGGCTCACGGATTGGGTTTGGCTTCATCAATTGATACGTTTGAGTAGTCCATCCTGCAGTTCAGAATCTCCTCTTTCCAACCACATGTGATTTGGCCCAATCCAAGCTCAGATGAAAAAGATAAGTCCGAAATGAATTTGTAACTCAGTCTTCAGATTTTACACATTGTTTTCACCATTTTACTTCAAATGCCTCAAGTGGTACCTAGAGCTCAATGAACTGAATGACAAACACAAAAGAGGTTAAAAGCACAAGTTTAACTCAAAAACATAACTAAATCATAAGCTAGAAGGGTACAAAATGATATACAATTATGAACTGATCATATGTATGATGGTGGAGTTCGTAATCCTTATATAAATATTATAAAGTAATATTCCCTTCCTTAATCCAATTTTTCCCACTGTAGGGGTCTTTTTCTTCCGGCAGCTACAAATGGGCATGGGCTGCCGTAAATAGCAAAATGGATGAAATTGCCCCTTGAGTCTGAGTTCAAAGATCAGACCCCAAAATGTTTCGAAAGGGTTGTAAAGCCTTAGGAAACACCTTGGTTTACCTTCACCAACGAAAATAATAGCTGCTTACAGATAAATTCTTGGCTTGGCATGAGAAGCTTGTGGCATGGGAGCAAAATCGACATGAGTTTAGCACTGAAGAGAAAATTATGCGTACTTGGGGGAAAAAGGGATATTAAGGTAGGAGATGGAGAGTTTGCAAAGAGGTTTGGCTGAGAAAGGAGGGAGAGAAAGGGATGGTGGCTTGAGTGCTATTTCCGGCAGCTTGACAGTGACTCTGTCAAATATCATAATAGCATAGCAAGAGGGAAAACTGAGGAAGGAGATGAACTAAGCACAAAAATTGCTGGGTTTTGCATGCAAGAGAGGAAGCTTGCTCTCTGGATGTGTGTTGTTATGATGGGTAGGAAATGCCTCTTTTTATAGGTGCTGGAAGCTACCCTTTTCCAAGAAACCCTAATGGTTCCTATCCAATTTGGCCAAATCTCTCCCTTCCTTTCTTCTCTCCTCCCATGACTTTCCCATCTTGGTGAAATTTCCTCAGTCTATTTGCACAAAATCAGGGATTTTTGGGAGCTCAAGGCCCTTTCCCGCAGCTACCTCAGAACTCCCATTTTCAGCAATCTCCTTCCTTTCCTTTCTTCCTTTTTTTAATGGCCAGGTCTGATGAGGGAAAGAGAATGGGTATGCATGCTGGTTCAAATGGTGATATGCGCTCCAATATCCCTTGGTCCTTTGGATGTTGTAGCTTGGAACTTGTTCCTTCCTGCGCTGAAGCCTCTCAGTAGGTCTGCGCACATGGTCCTCCCAATTTCCTTCGTGGCTTTCTGCTTCAGCCAAGTGCTGGAGCTTTGCAGCTCTTCTATTGTAATTGTATGGGCCAAGTTGGTTTATTGAGTAAGTGGGCTATCTCTTTCAAGCATTAGGCTTTTTATGGTTGAGTCAATAAGCTATTTTGGTTGGGCTATTTTGGTTAAGATATTTTGGTTGGGATATTTTGGTTAGGATAACTTTCTCTTTGTGCTCACCCATATGTTTGAGCCTAAGAAATGGGCTTGAGTTCCGAGGCTCCCAAGCAACCCGGGACTTCCATTTCTCGGCCCATCAATGGGCCTCATGTCGATTTATTACCATCCATACCACAACCCACTCAAGCAAGCCCCAGGCATCTTGCGTGGCTTGGGTCCACTTAAGCTTGTAGCGTAGCGTGTTGCTTATTTGCTTGGCATGGCATGTGTGCAAGCGTATATGACGAACTTTCGCGTGCCCAAATCGGGTTTCTTCTCGGTAAGATATTGCATTGGGCCGAAAATTTATTTGGGCCGAACCGTGACTTTTTTGGGCCTCAACACCCACAATACCTATTTATAGCATAGACAATAAACTCTCAAGCATATTCTATATCCAGGGAGGTACCTAAGGTAGTGCTAATAGCACTCATACTAACATTCTAACCCCTATCTTTCTAGCATCTCACATCAACAACCCAAGTACCCCACACAAAATCAACATAGATAGCATTTCCTCAAATATTATAAATGACTCAAGATAAACGAATATGTCAAACCCACATATATATCACAAATACTTTACAAAAATAAAGAATTCAACTATTAAATATAAAAAAAAATTTAAATAAACCATTAAATTCAACAGCATGAGATTTCCATCACAAAACCATAAAAATAATCTCATAAACCCACATAATCAACATAAATCAAATGACGGTCAAGACTCGTCCAAAAGGGTCGTTCTAGTACTCCTCGAAAAGTGGAACTACCTCGGAAGACTCACGGTCAACCGAGGGTCAAACTGCCCAAACTTGGTGAACCGGGCCCGCGGGGCCCACGACCTCCGTTTTATGATCCAAACATCCCTATGGGTTCCACAAGGTTTAATAAGCATAACCTGCAAGTTTGGTCCGAAACGAACGGTCGGATCGCTCGCGATCGCATGATCGGACGGTTATCATAAAACGTTAAACTTTAAGTCATTGAATCGGAACATCCGGGGCTCCGATTCATGATCCGTGAAATCCTATACGATCCTAGGAATGTCTAGACCAACATACATTAAATTGAAAGCAATCCAACGGTTCTAACATATCGAACCCAGAAATCACACAATATGTAAAATCCGTTCGGGGTTCAAACGTTATCCGAATTGGAATCCGAAAGTACCTACGCGCTCGTGAGAATCAGGAGATCATTTTAGGACACAATGACAGGCTAACGCGTGGGTGTTCAAAGAAATTTCCGGCGATCGGAAAAACTCCAAACCGCTGGCCAAGCTTCCTACCCTAAGTAAAACCCCTAATTTGAAGTCACTTTTGTTCTTGGACCTACCCCAAAAAGTGGCCGGAATCGGAAGCCGAAATCAGCAGATTTTCTATCGCTTAATTGACTTCCAAAACTCAGAAATTTCTCAAACCTAACATAAGCAGCAGCTAGATCATGTCGAGAGGATAGAAAAACATACCTGGATCGCAAAATTTGGTCATCGGAAACACCCGAACGAGCTTCCGAAAATTCTCCCAAAACTGTCCAAAAATTCGCTCGAATTTTTGCAATTTCCAGCCAGCACCGGTGGTTCCAGCGGCTGAGGTTGGTCGGGATGGGAAGAGGGAAGTGGCCCAGTCATTTTGGGATGGGTGCCACCCAAAACGACGGCCGGTAGCGTCGGTGTCAACCCAAAAAGGGTTCGAATGAACAGTAACAGCTCCAATGGAGCTGTTGCTGTGCACAGGAGAGAGAGAGAGAGAGAGAGAGAGAGAGAGAGAGAGAGAGAGAGAGAGAGAGAGAGAGAGAGAGAGAGAGAGAGAGAGAGAGAGAGAGAGAAATGGGTTTCTGATTTTTATTTAAAATCAAATTTCGAAATAATTACGATTATGCCACTAAAGGTATTTTGGTCGTAACTTTCTCGTTACAACTCCGATTCGAGCCCACTACGTGTCTACGGACTCATCTCAATACGATCTATGTAATAATACAACCTGCTGCCCCCAATTCCTTTTGGAAATAAAATGACCAAATTACCCCTACTCCGAGGGCAAAATTGTAAATTCATAATTCTTGAAAGTAATTAATTCACTATTCCTTTTATTTTGGGTCGGGATGTTACAGATTAAATCACTTGGACTGTGATCCAAGGGTGTACAAATAAAGCTGAGAAATAAACAACTTAAAATGAAAGATAAATGCAATTCCTTTTGCTCCAAGACTTCGGCTGAAGGATTACACACCAACATTCCCTTATAATCCTTTAGCCGACTTAACACCAAGCAATTCCCTTAAGTATGCAAACCTGTCCTTAGGCAAAGCTTTAGTCAGAATATCTGCAATTTGTTCCTCAATTCTTCAATAGACAAGTTCAATCTCCTTGGCTTGAATTGCTTCTCGAATGAAATGAAACTTTCTGTTAATGTGTCTAGTCTTCTGATGAAAGACAGGATTCCTTGCCATAGCAATAGCTGATGTATTATCACACATTATCTGTGTTCCTTCAATCTGTTCTTCTCCAAAGTCTTCAAGCACAAACCTCAGCCACTTTGCTTGAGAAGTAGCTTCTGCAACACTTATGTATTCTGCCTCTGTAGTAGACAAGGAAACTGTATTTTGCTTAATTGAAGCCCATGAAAACACACCAGATCCCAGAGTAAAAGCATACCCTGAGGTGCTTCTCATGTCATCTTCACTTCCTGCCCAGTCAATGTCACAATAGCCAATGAGAGTAGTTTCTTTCCCTTTCTCAAATACAATTCCAAAGTCTATTGTCCCTTGAATGTATCTCAATACTCTTTTAGCAGTTCCCATGTGTTTCTTGGTGGGATTGTGCATGAATCTTGCCAAAAGACTAGCTGCAAACATTATGTCAGGCCTAGTTGCAGTCAAGTAGAGCAAACTGCCCACAATCTGTCTATATTCTCCTTCATTTGCAGCCTCACTTCCATCATTCTTACTTAACCTCTCATTCATTGCAAGTGGTGTAGCCACTATTTTGCAATCTTTCAAACCAAATTTTTCAACCAACTTCTGTGCATACTTCTTCTAATGTATGAAGATGTTCTGCTTACCTTGTACCACTCCCATTCCAAGAAAGTGATGTAACAGTCCCAAATATGTCATCTCATAGTGTTCCATCATATCTCTCCTAAACTCCTCAATCATTTGTGAACTACTACCAGTGTACACTATATCATCAACATACAAAGAGACAATGAGAATATCTGAAACACCACCTGTTTTAACATACAGAGTTGCTTCACTTGAACTTTTCTTGAATCCAGCCTTGTTGAAATAGGCATCAATTTCATCATACCATGCCCTTGGTGCTTGTTTCAAACCATACAAAGCCTTGTGTAACTTGTATACCTTTGTTTCCTCATCCTGCTTTACAAATCCTTGTGGTTGATCCACATACACTTCCTCTTTTAAAACTCCATTAAGAAATGCAGATTTCACATCTAGTTTATACAAGCTCCATTCCTTCTATGCAGCAAGAGCAACCAAGGTCCTAATGGTGTCTAACCTTGCCACTGGGGCAAAGGTCTCATTGTAATCAATACCAGGCTTTTGTGAATAGCCTTTAGCCACCAATCGAGCCTTGTTTTTCTGCACAGTAACATCTAGATTAAGTTTATTCTTATAGACCAACTTAACACCAATCACAGGTTTATCAAATGGTCTCTCAACAAGTTGCCAAGTGTCATTTTTCTCTATCATTTCCAATTCAGCTTCCATTGCCTTTCTCCATGACTCATCTTTAGTTGCATCATCATAATCTTCAGGTTCAATAATACACACATTACACTGAGCTATGATCTCATTTAAACTTCTCCATCTTTTTGGTGTATGATCAATAGCTTGAGAACTTTCAACTCTCTCTTCTTCTTGAGATGCAATATCTTCTTCTACTTGAATTGAAGTATCAAGATCCTGATTTGGTTCAACCTCCTCAATCTGATCATGTTCTACATCACAAACTGTCACTTGAGTCTCAACTGACATAGGAACTCTTAACTCTTCTTTATCAGTGTTCTCCCAATTCCATGAGGCATTTTCATCAAAACATACATCCCTTGACAAAATAATCTTCCTAGATTTTGGGTCAAACAGTCTGTACCCTTTTTCATAGAGGCCATAACCCACAAAGATACATTTGTGACTGTTTTCTTCCAGCTTGTGCATCAATGCTGAGGGAATAAGTGCATGGCATAAAGATCCAAAGACATTCAAATGTACAATTCCTGGTTTTCTGCCAGTGTAAGCTTCAAATGGTGTTACCTTCTTAAGTGACTTGGAAGGACACCTATTGAGTAGATAAACTGCAGTATTAACAGCTTCTGCCCAAAATTCATAAGGAAGGCCCTTTTCATGTAGCATAGACTTTGCCATTTCTATTACGGTTATGTTCTTCCTCTCAGCAACTCCATTCTGCTGAGGGGAATATGCCACAGTTAGTTGTCTTTGTATCCCAAACTGACTGCAATATTCATTAAATTCATTTGACATGAATTCTCCACCTCTGTCACTTCTTAGACACTTTATCTTAAATCCACTTTGCAATTCAGTCATAGCTTTGAACTTCTTAAAACACTCAAATGCATTGGACTTATTTATGAGAAAATAAACCCATGACATTCTAGTACAGTCATCTGTAAATAATAGAAAATACTTGTTCTCTGAGATAGAAGCAGTCTGCATAGGTCCACAGATATCTGTGTGCACCAATTCCAGAGGAAACTTAGCTCTCTGAGTAGCTTCTGCAGGAAAGGAGACTCTATGCTGTTTGCCTAGCATGCAGCCTTCACATGCTGCAGAGTCTTTATCCAATCTTGGCAAGCCATGGACTATTTCTTGGTCTTCAAGTATTTTGATACTTTGGTAATTAAGATGCCCCAGTCTCTTGTGCCAGATTTGCAAGCTATGTGTCACACTTGCTCTCAACCCCAACTGTTTTGCAGGCACCATCGAAAGTGGAAAGCACCTATTACTAGTCATTTGAACTCTAGCAATAGGATTTTCCAGTGACCAATCATCATAAACATTCACCATACCTTTTCCAAACACAAGATAGTATCCATGCTCCATCATCTGTCCCACACTAAGTAAATTTTCTTCTAATCCAGGTACTAGCATTACCTCTTGAATATGTTTTCTACCCAATTTAGTCTCTATCACAAGTGTTCCTTTTCCTGCAACTTGCACAGTTTCTCCAGTTCCCATTTTTACCTTGGAATGCAAGTCTCTTTGAATGTTCATCAATAGACTCTCATCACCTGTCATGTGATTACTACAGCCACTGTCAATGTACCAAGAATGATTCACTTCTACATCAGTCACAGCATTACATGCATAGAATAAAGTACCAGTTTCTTCAACCTGATTTGCATAATTCACTCTCTGCACATTCTTGTGTCCATTGCAATCTCTGATCATGTGTCCAAGCTTCCCACAACCATGGCATTTAGGCTTCCCTTCATACCAACACTTGCCATAATGAAATTTGTCACAGTGTTTGCAGGCTGTTTTATTTCCATCATTCAAACCATTTGTTTGAAATGTGGAATTAGGCTTATTATCCCATTTGTTTCCATTAGCTTTCCAGTTTTTCTGAACATTCTGATTTCCAAAAGAATCTCCACCCTTAGAATTTTTCTTCTCAACATTCAGACTAGCAAACGCCCTTTCTATTGATTCCTCAGTATGTCTATCCAATCTGAGCTCAAAGCTCTTTAGAGAAGCAACCACCTCTTGAATTTCAAAAGTCTCAAGATCCTTAGAATGTTCAATCACATAGCAGATAGAATTGTATGATTTTGGCAAACTAAACAATAATTTATGTACAACTCTTTCTCTAGATAGTTCCTCACCATAACTCTTCATTTGATTCAGTATATCAAACAATCTAGCTAGATATACATATAGAGATTCACTATCTTTCATGCAAGTATATTCAAACTCTCTACACAATCCTTGCAGTTTTACATTTCGTACATGTTTATCTCCTATGAATTCCAGCTTCAGAATATCCCAAGCACCCTTAGAAGTCTCTTCGTTCACAATTCTGGGGAAGAGCTGATCTGAGACAGCACTTTGGATTAACCCAAGTGCACGAGCATCCTTCATCAAGATTTCAGCCATCGTAGACTTCTCAGTAACCTTCGTCTCTTCTATCTCCTTCTCCTCCTTCTCAGTAACCTTCGTCTCTTCTATCTCCTTCTCCTTCTTTACATCTGAAACATTGAGACCATTTTCAACTAGATCCCATAAACCATGAGATTTCAGAATAGTTTTCATTCTGATACTCCAGAACTCATAGTTTTCTCCATTGAAAATTGGTGTTCGTAGCTCAGAGGTACTCGATCCTGCCATATTAGACATTGGATTTGAGAAATCGCGATCTTTTGATGAGCTCGATTTCAGCTCAAATGAAACCTAGTTTCTCCGATTCACAGATTCACACCCAGCTCAAAATGATGGAACCTGGCACTGAGGCCATGTTAGAATTCATATTTTCAGTGTTTAGTTTGTTTAGAGTATTTTGGATATTTTGAGAGCAGAGAAGAAATCACAGAATAATAGAGAGGAAGAGAACGTTGCTCTGAAGAGTAGAAGAAATGCTTGAGTGAACATTCATGTCTGCTCCACTAAAGGATATAACCGTTAGAGGAGAGAGAAGATAGATTCTTCTCTTTAACGATTTTACAATAAGCTCAATTCTAGCATCCTATTAGATGCTTACACTTGTCAAGCCAAGACTTCGGCTGAAGGATTACACATAGGGCTCGTCAATGGGCCGAGCCAGGCTTTAAAGAGAAGATAGAAAATATCGGGCCAGGCCAGGCCGGGCTTTTTTAGAAAATTCAAAGCCCAAGCCCATCTCATGAGCCGAGCTTGAAAAAGCCCATCGGGCCGGGCCGGCTAAGCCCAACGGGCCGGGCCGAAATGGGTCTAAAAAGTAATAAGTGTAAAAAAAAAAATAATTTATAAGGATGGTATGAATAAATATGCAAATGTTTGGTGATGTGTTAAAGAAAAGTATGATTATATTTGGTGGTATGATTATGTTTGGTGATATGATATGTTGTTTGTCTTATTTTATATATATATATATATATAATTGTTGTATTAATAAATGACACAAATTAATGTGCTAATCATCCAATTATAAACTAGGAATGAGTAGAATTCAATGGAAACAAACACAATTTTTATAACAAGTAACACACACAAAAAAATTAAAGAGGGGGATTTGTCATTCAAGTGATGTAATCCTAATCCTAAACCCTTATTTATACATAATTATATATGTATGTGGGCCTAACGGGCCGGGCTTTTGTGGGCGGGCCGGGCCGAGCTTTCATGGGCTTAATCGGGCCGGGTCTATGGGCCGGGCTGGGCTTCAAACACCCAAGCCCAAGCCCGGCCCAAGCCCAAACGGACCGAGCATTTTTTCAATGGGCCGGGCGGGCCCCCATAGGCCCATGAGCCCGTGGGCCAAATGATGAGGCCTAATTACACACCAACATCTACTAACATTTTTAACACAGTATTTCACTATAGCAATAGTTTGATAATACAGCATAGAAAGGTTGCTCTGGGCGGCCTATATGAAGTAAATATTCTAACACATTGAAATTAACAAGTTAATCCAAGTCATAAGCAAGGACCATAGAATATATCTCGAACGCAGTAAAAGGACAAACAATTTAGGAAAACACCAAAAGAAGAGGTAAGTGCAGAAGGAAAAATGATATGTTTTTTTCTGTTAGGAAATACCCTTCACTCACCAAAATTTCCTTCCTCATTTCGATACTTCATGTGTTCTGTTGAGAATTAAAGTAGCAAATAAATCTTATTTCTAAACTTCATGTTATGCCTAAAACAGAGACATATTTTATTCGCCATTAGCCTAGGTATTTTCATTTCTTAACCTTCACACTGATAGTCAGCTGAACCAAGAGCATACGTCAAAGCATGGTGCTGACCTCACAATAACAAGACCTCAACATTCCCCTAGAAACTTAAGGGAAACTGCTGATTCATATCTCCATATTCCTTGTAAATAACCTCAGCTCTAGAGAAATCTACAGAAGCTGTATATTATAGGAAATACTTTACTCATTTCAATAGTTACAATTCTCTCTGCCTCTTATTAATTTCATCCTTTTCTCCTAGATTTTTCACACATTCTTTTGACATTATTAACTATTTTCCCCTTTTTTCTTTTGGACAGAAGACCCGGAACAATACTAACATTAATTCACTATAGCAACAGTTTTGTGCATTTTCATGGCATACAGACACCATAGGAGAAATTATCATTGATAAGAGTAGCTATATGCAGGCTTAGTTCATTTTCAGACAAAACTACTTAATAAGATTATATTCTTAGAGCACAACATAAACAATATGCAGAAACCCTTTTATTTAAGCACAACAAGATACCTCCTGAGTTACCAATAAAACCTGATGTTCATTCAGTAGTGTGCAGTTCTAAATGCTTCAGTTGGGCAACATCTGCAGATGTTCATTCAGAGTGTACAGACACCTTACTTGTCTGTTTTCAGTACATTATCTGACACAGCAATTGGTGAAAACAATAAAACCTGACACAGGAATTGAAATAGCACAAAATTAGAGGAACACAAAATTACAGCATATCCTGCAAACTATACAAACAAGATGTAACAAGAGAATTACTCTCTCTCCTCGTACCTAATATAAGAACTAAATATGATGCATATCAAATTTGAAACTTTGTGAATGCCACTAATGCATTGCTTGCTTTTCATCAAATTTGAAACTAGATGAGAGACAAGTTTTATTAAACAATGATAGATAGATAGTGTTCTTCCGTCAGTCAGATTGACAAGTTTCAGAGCAAATTAAACAGTAGCTCAAAAGAAAAATGAAAAGAAAAGGTGACTTACTGAGATGAATTCTGAGGATTGACCATCGTCGTCATTAGCTTTTCAAGTATTATTTTGAGACCTCATTGAATGATTGCACCATGCACAAAATAATTTAGACTTTCTTCAATCTTTTGCCGACTGGTTCATCGTCCTCATCAGAGCTACCACTTCCACCCCTACCAATTGGACCTGCCTCGTCACAGTACATCAAATGGCTGAATTCTTCCAAATCTCTCTTGTACACCAAACGGGCCCTACATTCCTTTATAATCGAGCTTGTTTTGAGTTTTTCCAAACCTGAGTTATAAGTTGAAGTATAATGCGTTTCGAACGAAAACCGATGACTGGTTGAGGCATCCGTGAGGCTTGGATGATCGCGAGGCAAATAAAAAACCCAAAGGTGTTCTGACACAAGATTCCCGGCTTCAAAGTAATAAGAGCTAAAATCGAAATATCTCTGAGATGATCGAACTTTTATTTCGAAATCCTCATATCCAAGAAGGGATGCGGGACTATCAAAATATTCAGAATCATCAAAAACAACACAGAAAGCAATCCCAACCCAGTCGCTGCTATTTGATGGGTGTGGAGGGAGAGGCAGCTCCACAGTTATTGAATCTCCCACACTTGGATAACCGAACCACTCTAGAATTTCACATACAGGGCATACAATCACTGGAGCAAAAGAATTACCATTATTTTTTAAGAGCATTCCCTGTAACAAAAGAATTACCATTATTGTTTTTTGGGTCGAAATTATATTTATTTATTATAGAAAAGAAAACTATATTCTTTTCACCAAAATAAAAATAAAAAGGGAAAGAAACTATAATATTCAACGAGAGAGTAAATACCTCAATGGCCGCTGTCCTTATCATTTCAAATATTGCATTAATCCAGTCTTCTTCTTCAACCAATTTGAAGCAATTAAGACAAATAAACCTAAAATCATACAAATTGGCTCCTGGCATTGATGGATCTGGCAACCTTTTTAAGGAAATACAAAAGCCTACGTCTACAATTTCTATATTTAGCGGAAGCTCTGGCAATCGCTCAAGCCTTTCGCAATGTCTCAATCGAAGACTCTCAAGCTTAGAAAGGAATCTAAAGCTTGAGGGAAGGCTAACGAAATCGTTTCCATAAAGATGCAAGTATTTTAAAGAAGACAAGCAGCCAATATCATCAAGGATGGCTCCTTCACCAATATTACAAAAACCCAAATCTAAATATTCCAAAGACGTGAAACGATTTAGAGAAGACACCACCATTTTGTTAATTTTTGTGCATCCCTCCAAAGTCAGGTATTTAAGGCCGACAAGGTGTTCAATTGATGGACGTATTTGCTCAATAGCAATCCCATGTAAACAAAGAGAATCCATTTTATCATTCAGCTGTTCCACAAATCTTCGAATGTTTTTCACTTTTGGGCAGCCAAAGAGAGTAAACCGTTCAAGAGAATCCATTTCCACCTCACTTGGGAGACTGTTAATAATTGGACAATCGACAAGGTCCAAAACTTTCAGCTTTTTGTGAACTGCAAAAGAGGGGTGAACCTCAACTAAACTCCTACAAAATCCTAGCAACAAAATCTCAAGATTTGGAATGCCTGTGAAATCTGGGGTACTCGTCAATTGATCAGAGTAACTAAGGTCCATAAATGTCAAGTTTGGCAAGACCTGTAAAATAATAATAATTAATTAGTTGAACGAGTTACAATTATATCCAAATTATGTATATATAAAAGAATTATAAAACGCCATATTTCAATAATCTCTCACCTTTGCTCCATCCCAAAGCTGGACAAGTTTGCTACGACACATCCTTAGTTCAACAAGGAAACATGGTTCGAAACTTGATGGGAGTGATTTAGAAGGGTACCAACTCCAACTGATAGTTCTTAAGGAATTTGGAAGATCTTTGGGGGCTGAAGAAACGATCACATTATCAAATTCAAGAAGTCTTAATCCGTGCATCTTAGAGAAGGCTTCAGTACAATTCCAATGCACCTCTTCTAATTTCGGCAAATGCAAGCCAATGGCTTCAATTGCTCCGGTTCCCTAATAATTAATAAAAAAAATGAAAAGGTAATTGCACATTCAAGTCTAATATGTTTTTAAAAGAAATTACATATATTTTCTTCCAAAAATAATATTTCTACATAACTTCTTACCGTATTGTTCATGATAACATGAGAGATATCATCGCGATGCCACAAAAGACTACGTTGACCAGGCTCTTGGATAGACTCTTGACGAACAATTTCCCTCGCCATTTCTTGTATCAAATCATGCATCTCAACAATGTTGCTACGAAAGTGGAGTTTCTCAATAGTTAAGAGAGATTTCTCAATAAGAATATCTATCTCAATAAGACTGGAAATGTTAAGGCTCCCGTCTAGTATGTGAATAACTTGCTCTTTATTCTTCCCTCTATGGAAACACGCAACATGCCGAAAAATTTTCTTCTCCATCTCTTTGAGTCCATAATAGCTTACTTTGAGTGAATCAAAAATATCTGGATCAGGAATTTTGTTTAGATTATACAACGCACTCTTCCACACATCTTGTTCTCTCCCATACAAAGCACGCCCCAAAATTTTAAGAGCTAATGGAAGGCCGTTGGCATAATATAGGAAATGCTGAGACAGTTCCTGAAAACCTTCCTCAGGCTGATCTTTCTTAAAGGCATGTCGACTAAAGAGCTCAAGAGCTTCATCATTCTTTAAGACCTCGACCTTAAAGGTTGTTGTACCATGCTGAACAAGTAGACGTTTATCTCTAGTTGTGATGATAATTCTACTCCCCACACCAAACAAAATTTTATCTCTAGCCAATACTTCTAGTTGGTGTAATTGATCCACATCATCAAGTACGAGAAGAACCTTTTTATTCCTTAAAACTTTATTAATGAAAACGGTTCCCTCCCTTTCATCCCAAATATGATTTCCTTTCAAAAGTGGGGAAAGAAGTTGTCTTTGTAGATCAGAAAGCTCCTTCTTTCTCACATGATGTAGAAAACAGCAATGCTCGAAATGATGGGAAATTCTCTCATAAACTAGGTTAGCAAGGGTTGTTTTGCCTACCCCGCCAATCCCCCATATCCCTATAAAGCGGACATCATTTTCTTCGGGAGCTAAATGCAAGTGTAGTTGATCAAGTGCAGAATCAATTCCGACTAACTTCTCTTGAGAATCTAACAACGTGACTGTAGGATTCACTTTCTTCCACACACGTTTGACAATGTCATCGACAAGCTCTGCTTCTGACCTACAAAGTATTAAAAATAACCATTAATCCGTAAATATAACATCCAAGTAGGGCTCTTGTTAAGACACACACAAGTTGTTCATGGACGCATGCTTACTTATAAGTTTTTGAATCTAAGCCAGTGAGATTGGCAACTTTTGTTAAAGCGTCTCTCCACCGATTCAGCTTCTCTGCATCTCCACTAAACTTTTCTTCATGCTTAGTGAAAGCTTCCGCAAAACTCCCCTTTTGGTTTCGTACATCGGAAGGATCCACGTCATAAAAGATTGGCAGAATTCTCTTGGTGTCTTCCATGCATTCAAGAATCTTTGAGAGTTCATCCAAGCACCAAGTGGAAGAAGCGTAATTTGGGGAGAGAACAATGATGGAAAGATATGATTCTTCGATTGCGGTCAACAGCTCCAGAGAAATAGTTGCTCCTACTTCAAGTTCTCGATCGTCCTTGAAAGTTCTCATTGCTTGCCAGTACGCCAATGCACGGTCTAAATGAGAGATAAAACCCCTGCGAGTGTCTTCGCCCCTGAAACTCAGAAAAACATCATGCTTCCATCGAGGAGGAGCCCATTCAGCTGAAATACGAGATGTAGAAGCTCTTTGGGGGCTCAAGGCCATGGGAGAAAAACAGTTCCTGGAAATCTGGTTCTGCAAACACTCAGTAAATATGTAAAGAGAAAATTATCTATGAAAAAAACAAATGGCAGCTTTAATTTTTCTTTCGGTAATTGAAAACCTATTAAGCAGAAGAGAAGAAGGGCAGAAAGCAAATACCCAGCCAAAAAAACTCGAGATCAATGAAAGGGAAACACACCAACTCGAACAATAGCTCAGCAGAACAACAAATTAACAAATCACAAAGCCAGAGAATTGGCAAGAAAACAACCACAAGAACCAATCCAACCAAAAACCCACCCAAAAAAACCGAGAGAGGTAGTGAACGCTTTCTACTTTTTTCTGTGTGTGGTAGAGCCAGTGGGTCTGGTAGAGGCAATGTACTTCAATAGTGAAATGACAAATGTTTTCCACCAAAAAAGTGAAAGGAAATTTCAAGGAAACTTCCTTTCTCAACAAAGTGATCGGGTGCCAAGGTGTACTTATAAAATTCCAAGCAAGTTCCCAACTTTTTATTTATCCCTTATGAGAAAATCCAGTTTTTTGTTTTGCTTTTTCCAGTTTTGATATGACAACATTTACACACGCAATTGTGTAGTTAGTTACTAGGGATTAATTTGTGAGTTAGGCCATGTTTAGTGGTGTTGCTGATGAGCTCAGTTGAGCTTTGAGCAACTTTGGATTGAAGACATAACTGGGATTTGCTAATTAAGAAATGATCAAAACTTAAATTGGCTAAATCAATCAACATTGAGTTCCAACAGTAAGCAGATTCATTTCTTAAATTTATCTCCATATGGAGGGTGATGATTCATTTTTTAATGGTTTTGTTTTTTGTTTTTGTTTTTTTATGCAGGGTGTGATGTGGAAATTGTAGAAATGACGAGGCCTGAGGTGGGATTTGAATTTTCAATCATGTCATTGTCATGTATGCATGATGAGTGGAAGTAGGTGCAGGAGATGGCGGAGAAAATTCATGTGTCTTGTATTCTAGTTAATTTATATTTTGATTATTGGTCATTGTAACTTGTAAGTTAATTTATAGAAAATTCATGGAATAATTTGTTTTGTTCGACAATGTGTACAAAATTATGTCATTTTCATTTTCTATTATACGTTAAATATTTATTACTTTTCCTTAATTATATCTCGGAAATTTCCTGCTTGGTGCTGCGCTTTGGAAGCTACAAAACAGTCTTGTCAATTTGTCTTGTATGTTGGTGGGAATTAAATACCATCTTATGGCATGTTTTTTTTTTGTTTTTTTTTGGTCTGAATCTTATGGCATGTTTACTTTTTTAAGAATAAGGTTTCATTCATATACTAAAAGGCATACAAAGATCAACCCGTATTATACGCGAATAATAAATTTCAAAGATACTTTTACACTTTAAAGGTTATTTGGATGAAGCGGTTTCAACTCTAGAATATTATAACGTTAAATTATTTGTTTAGACTATTAAATTGTATAGTTGCTTTAATACTTGTATGTGTACAAAAAAAAAAAGCGTATTGGAGTTATAGTTAGGGTCCCACACTATTTTAGTAGGGAGCTTCAAAAAAAAAAACCTCAAAACAGGTTTTTTTTTTTTTTTTTGGGGGGTGGGGGGGAATGCTTCACCTTTTAAGCTCTCTACTTTTTAAAGATTATTAATACATTTTTCATTAATAAGAAGGAATCAATACAAACAAACAATCAATGATGAAACATTGTTGTACTGTACACTGGTGGTGCCAAAACAATTTCCACAAAAACAGGGCCAAAATACACGGAAGAAGAAACGAGGGAATCCCCAAGAAAGAGCTGAACACGTCCAATGATCATAAAGGTCAAAAGGAAAAACGTGAAATATACTGCCCAAGTAAAATGACCAAAATCCACAAAGTGAAATGAAATTTCAAGGCAGAGTGATCTCTCCACCGCTTCACCTTGTCTACATCTTCACTGAACTTTTCTTCATGCTTAGTGAAGGCTTCCGCAAAACTAACCCCTTTGGTTTCGTACATCAGAAGGATCCACGTGATAAAAGATTGGCAGAATTCTCATGGTGTCTTGCATGCATTCAAGAATCTTGGAAAGTTCATCCAAGCACCAGGTGGAAGAAGCGTAATTCGGGGAGAGAACAATGATGGCAAGATGTGATTGTTCGATTACGGTCAACAACTCCGGAGAAATAGTTTCTCCTATTTCAAGGTCTCGGTCGTCCTTGAAAGTTTTAATTGCTTGCCAGTACTGCAGTTCATGGTATAAATGGGATAGAAAACCGCTGCGAGTGTCTTCACCCCTAAAACTCAAAAACACATCATGCTTCCAATGGGGAGGAGCCCATTCAGCTGAAGTACGAGATGTAGAGGCTCTTTGGGTGCTCAAGGCCATGGGAAAAAGACAGTTCCTGGAAATCTGGTTCGGCAAACACTCAGGAAATACATAAAATGAAAATGATAGCTTTAATTTTTCTTTTGGGTTATTGAAAAGAGAAGAAGGGAAGAGAGAAAATACCCAGCAAAACAAAATACCACAATCACAAGCCAGAGAATTGGCAGCAAAACAAACCAATCCAACCAAAAACAAGATGCGAAGTTAACTGTCAGCAGAAAATGAAAAAAATATACAATGACCATAAAGCTCAAGAGGGAAAACGTGAAATATACTGCCAAAGTGAAATGACCAAGACCAACTTAGTGAAATGAAATTTCAAGGAAAAAGTGATTCACTTCAACATAACAAATAAACAATATATATCTGCTAAATTTCTTATGGGAAGAAATTCAGTTTTATTTATTTATTTAAATTAGCTAAATCTCAAAACCCAGATTGAAAAGCAATCCATTTCCAAAATTTTGATATATAGATAGATGTTTGATCTTTACCAATGGACCCAGCCTCGTTCTCGTTGCTGTCTTCTCATTTAGAATTTCTGGGGACATCTTCTTCAGCTTTAGAAGCAGAGGCGGACGGGGGGTTGCTCTCTGTCCGTGGCAAGTCCATTTCGGAGTTATGTGAGGATTCAGGAGGAGGAAGATAGTGTTTGGGTCAACTGGGCTTCTTCCAACATTAGGAGGCAGGGCAAATGTTCAGCTAAGTCAACTCAGTCAAGTTTTACTCTCTGCTCTGAACCTCTGAACTCAAGTTTGTTTGGGAGTTGGATTTGGTTTTTGTCTTTTGTTTTAGGAGTATTTTTTGGTTTTTGTCTCGTGTATTACGTTTCCTTCGCTTTCGGCTTTTTTTTTTGGTAATAACAAGTTTAGGTGAGGAAGAGGCTACTCCCACACCCAATGCCTTGGGTAAACTTGTGACCTAGAGTCGGTTGGACTAACGCAAGAGAACATTATCCCCATGCACCCCCCTATGGAATTACATGTGACATTTTCTTAATTACCCACCAACATGGGATTGCTGTCAGCGGGTATCAAACACGGTTGAGGTTGATCAATGCATAGCTCGCACCTAAACTCAAAATTTAACCCTCTAAAATACAACTATTCATGTATTGGCCGAACTCAAATAAATTTTTTCTCCAACCAAGCACCATAAACTCAAATTTTGGGTCCGTAACTTTAGTAAATTGTTTAAAAATGATTTAATCCCCTTTTTTTTTAAAAAAACTTCATGATTTATTTTTCCGAAAAATTTAACTTACAAAAATTGAAATTCCACAAACATAATTTTATTTAATGTAAAAATATGTAAAATAGATTATTTAACACATCAATGGAGATATATAGAGTTGAGATGATTTTTGGAGTTGGATCTAATTTTGATTATTTAATAATATTATTTGGCCGTTGGATTTCATTTTCAGCAGTTTGATGTTTTTTTTACAATTGAAATTGCGTAGATTCAATCTCAGTTGTTATATCTAATTAAAGAAATTTAAAAGGGTAAATACTTTTTTCGGTCACTGAGTTTTACCCGAAAATTCAATTTGGTCACTGATAACCAAAGTTTATAATTTATAGACATTCTATTTATCTTCTGTTAAGCGTAGTTTTTATTTTTATTTTTTGACAGCACCCTCCACTAACTCAACAAATTAGAGTATATTGTGCTCTTAGGGTTAATAAATTGGGAAAAATCTTGAGTTCAAATGGAAACTGTGAGGTGTATAAGCACTGCATGAACGGAGACGTGTGTTCTTGACAATACCTTTTAAATCAGGATGGTGGATTTTGCCAACTCTGTTATTTCTGAGCCTTCGGCTTCTGCCCCCACCATGGTCTTGTCCCCTACAACTTTCGGAGCCATCGCCAATTCAACGGCTAAATCAATCAACATTGAGTTCCAACAGTAAGCAGATTCATTTCTTAAATTTATCTCCACATGGATGGTGATGATTTATTTTTTTAATGGTTTTGTTTTTTTTGTTTTGTTTTTTTTTTTGGCAGGGTGTGATGTGGAAATTGTAGAAATGACGAGGCCTGAGGTGGGATTTGAATTTTCAATCATGTCATTGTCATGTATGCATAATGAGTGGAAGTAGGTGCAGGAGATGGCGGAGAAAATTCATGTGTTTTGTATTCTAGTTATATATATTTTGATTATTGGTCATTGTAACTTGTAAGTTAATTTATAGATATGGAATAATTTGTTTTGTTCAACAATGTGTACAAAATTATGTCATTTTCATTTTCTATTATACGTTAAATATTTATTACTTTTCCTTAATTATATCTCGGAAATTTCCTGCTTGGTGCTGCGCTTTGGAAGCTACGAAACAGTCTTGTCAATTTGTCTTGTATGTTGGTGGGAATTAAATACCATCTTATGGCATGTTTACTTTTTTTAAGAATAAGGTTTCATTCATAAACTAAAAGGCATACAAAGATCAACACGTATTATACGCGAATAATAAATTTCAAAGATACTTTAAACTTTAAAGGTTACTTGGATGAAGCGATTTCAACTCTAGAAGATATTATAACGTTAAAACAATTTCCACAAAAACAGGGCCAAAATACACGGAAGAAGAAACGAGGGAATCCCCAAGAAAGAGCTGAACACGTCCAATGATCATAAAGGTCAAGAGGAAAAACGTGAAATATACTGCCCAAGTAAAATGACCAAGACCCACAAAGTGAAATGAAATTTCAAGGCAGAGTGATCTCGTGCAAACGTAATTATAAACTACCAAGCAAGTTCCCAACTTTCTTTAAACTTAGTAATTTAAGAATCAAGCATATTGATCCACACAAAAATCCACGTAATTTTATATTATTTCCCATTTAGTCTAACACCTAAAAAATCCAAGTAATTCAAGGATCAAGCATATCGATCCACAAGGACTCTTTTCATTGAAGAACTCTTGGCACCGCCGCCGTCCTTTTGCACCCAGCAACCCCATTCTTTTAGATAAACAGATCTGAAACAAAAATGAAATTTTAAGAATGGAAGAGAAGCCAGCAACCCCATTCTTTTGCACCACCAGTGCTTTCAATCAAAGACTCTTAAAAACCTGTCCAAGAAATCATAGAAGTCCCCACGCCATTACTACAGATACACCTGTCCATTTTTAAGTAACATTAAAAACCTCACATGTGAAGAGCTCATTATACTAAAACACAATAATTCGACCCAAAAAAAGAGTCCCACAACACAATATGCCGGGGCCCAATATCAGAGTTGTGACGGAAGTTGAGGTTCTACATCAAAAAAATTGGCAATGGGAGAGTAGCCGAACTCCTTATAAACCCAAGTTATGTCCCTTAACTTTTTAATGTAAGAAGCCTAACATGCAGACAACACATATTAGGTGGCGTCTGAGCATGTGTGGTCATTGGGCCCCAACACATCAAGCTATGATACAATGAAGGAAGTTGAGGTTCCAAGATTAGAATTAGGTAACAAAAATAATAGTTTAACTGAGACGTGCGCAATATATTAAGAATCATAGGCTACTGGTACAAACCGAGAGTAAAGCTACATATCCTCATTTGTTGTAGTCATGCTTTGACTACTCACTTACTGCCATTGCAGATAATGCAACAGATTCTGCCCTTCATAATCAATTTCACATTGTGAATAGGTGGAGATTCAAGACTTTTGGGTCTCATCCACCTGTGCTCTTCATCAGATGATTCAATTATCAACAGCATCCCTGTTTATCATTCTCATGAAAGAAAAACATGATAGTGGAGATGGCTCTTGGATTGGGAGGTTTAGCTGCATTTGTCTTCCCCATATTTGCATTTCCTTTTCTTATTTGTTTTATCATTACACGAGAAAGGTCATTGCCACAAGGAGCACAAAAGGCCAAACTTGTAGAGGACTTCCAACAAGTTTGTCACTTGCAGAGATAACAAAGGGGAGGCCAGGAAGCTTTTATGCTGATATGTCCTCCATCCACCAGCCTTGCAGAACAGGCCAACACTGTTTTTCTAAAACTTGAGCACCTTCCGTATTCACCAGATTTAGTCATCCTTTCATCACCATAGCCTTCAATTAAAATAAGAAAGGAAAACCATTACAAAAGATACAACATAAAGAAAAAAAAAATTATTTTCCCTTCTTTTGGTCAGAAGTTTCAGAACTATACTAACATTTTTGACACATTATTTCACTATAGCAATAGTTTGATAATACAGCATATAATAACTTCTATAGCAATAGTTATTTTACTCAAGGCCTATATGAAGTAAATATCCTAAAACATTGAAATTAACAAGTTAATCCAAGTCCTAAGCAAGGACCATCCCACTCAGAATATATATCGAACGTAGTAGAAGGACAAACAATTTAGGAAAACACCAAAAGAGGAGGTAAGTGCAGGAGGAAAAAGGATATGCTGTTTTCTGTTAGCAACATAGGAGACTTGAGAAACTATCCATGTTAATTAACACATTGGTTGAAGTAGCACAACTTGAAGTTAAAGAAAATCTCAAATTTGGGGATGACCTGCCCAACTGTATCAAACATATACAACATGCGGAGTGGACTTGAACCTACAGCAGAAACCATTCAAGCAGAATAAGATACCTCCCAAGTTACCAACCATGTTCTAAATACTTCAGTTACTAACCATTTCAGCAGAAACCATCCAGCAGTGCAGAGACTCAGGTTCGTCAACATTAAGGCCTCTTCCATTGTTAACGAGAATACCCTTTGGAAAGCAAGCATCGATGACTTCAAAATCGACAATGTCGTTGGTCTCCTCAGAAGTGATCAGAGTTCACACAACCAACTAACTCCATGGAACTTAGATAGTATTCCTAGTACTTCAACTCTGGCTTTGCCAATTCTTCCCAAGCCGATAATGCCAACTGTTTTTCCAAGAGAACTGAAATGAAATTAATAAAGGAAAATCATTATAAAAGATACAACATAAGCAATTAGCAATGAAAATAAGCTGATTTTACTTAACCACATTAGGCTATGTCCAGCACCTTTCAAAATTTAATTATGTTAATTGCTCCACTTCTGCTAATTTTGTTGTAAAGCTAAAACTCACATTTCCTTTTGCCGCTCCTTCTCTGTTATTCTCTCTTCCCTTATGAACTAACCACCTCTCCTTTCCCTTCCTGATTTTCTATCGAAATAAATTTAAATAACAGCAAAGATGCAAATTTACACGCCTGCTGCAAAATCCAAAAGCAGCTATAATCGTAAAGTAGCAATGAGCAAGCAAAATAATGCAGCAAATTTCCTTCACTCACATTCCTTTAGAAACTCTTAAGGAAAACGGCTGATTCAATAGCAGCCCTACTCTTGTCCATATCTCCATATTCCTTGTAAATAACCTTAGCTCTAGAGAAATCTACCGAAGCTGTATATAATAGGAAATACTATACTCATTTCAATATAGTGGAAACAGAGGAAGTATACGTACAATAATTACAATTCTCTCTGCCTCTTATTCTTTCATCCTTTTCTCCTAGATTTTTCACACACATTCTTTCGTCATTATTAACTATTTTCCCCTATTTTTCTTTTGGTCAGAAGACCCAGAACAATACTAACATTTTCCACACATTAATTCACTATAGCAACAGTTTGGTAGCACAGCAATGAACGGTTGCTCTGAAAATGTTCATTTACTCGAGGCCTAAATATTCTAACACATTGTTCTCTATTTCCATGGCTCTCTCTTTCCATCGCTTTCTCTCCATGGTTCTCTCTTTTCATGGATCCCTCTATCGCTCTCCCACCACCCTATTAAGTTGATGATTGGAACAACCAATCAAGTTTGGGCAGCAAGGTCGCTCATGTATTGTTCTAATCCTTATGAGTTTTGGTTAACTAAATGCATCGTTCCAGAACGCTAACGTACCATGATTCGGTACGTGCGATCCAGTTCGAAATTCGTAAGGGGGGTGAGCGATTTGGGTAACTATGGTCAGAAGACTCAGAACTATACTAACATTTTCCACACATTATTTCACTATAGCAAAAGTTTGATAGCACAACATTGAAAGGTTGCTCTGAAAATGTTCTTGTACTCGAGGCCTATAGGAAGTAAATATTCTAACACCTTAAAATGAACAAGTTAATCCAAGTCATATCCACTCAGAAAATATCTCGAACATAGAAAAAGGGCAAACAATTTAGGGAAAAATGGAGTCCTGGAAGCAGGGCACAAGTTAGTTTTGTAAATCTATAGCATACATACATTTTAGGATTTGTTCTGTTGTTTTCTGTTTGCAACATAGGATAAATTATCATTTTTAACTAACACATTGATAAAAGTAGCTATATGCAGGCTTAGTCCATTTTCAGACAAAACTACTTAATAAGATTATATTCTTAGAGCACAACATTAACAGTATGCAGAAACCATTTTATTTTAGCACAACAAGATACCTCCTGAGCACAACATTAACAGTATGCAGAAAACTTGATGTTCATTCAGTAGTCTGCAGTTCTAAATGCTTCAGTTGGGCAACATCTGCAAATGTTCATTCAGAGTGTGCATTTTCATGGCATACAGACACCTTACTTGTCTGTTTTCAGTACATTATCTGACACAGCAATTGAAATAGCACAAAATTACAGCATATCCTGCAAACTATACAAACAAGATGTAACAAGAGAATTACTCTCTCTCCTCCTACCTAATATAAGAACTAAATTTGAAACTTTGTGAATGCCACCAATGCATGGCTTGCTTTTCGTCAAATTTGAAGCTAGATGAGAGACAGGTATTATTAAAAACTTCAAATTAAGCAATGATAGATAGATAGTGTCCTTCCGTCAGTCATATTGACAAGTTTCAGAGCAAATTAAACAGTAGCTCAAAAGATAAAATGAAAAGAAAAGGTGACTTACTGAGATGAATTCTGAATGATAGCACCAAGCACAAAATAATTTAGACTTTCTTCAATCTTTTGCTGACTGGTTCATCGTGGTCATCATCAGAGCTACCAATTCCTGGTTATCGTCATCATGAGCGCTACCAATTCCTCCTTCATAGTCCTCATCAGAGCTACCACTTCCACCACTACCAATTGGACCTGCCTCGTCACAGTACATCAAATGGCTGAATTCTTCCAAATCCCTCTTGTACACCAAACGGGCCCTACATTCCTTTATAATCGAGCTTGTTTTGAGTTTTTCCGAACCTGAGTCAAAAGTTGAAGAATAATGCGTTTCGAACGAAAACCGATGACTGGTTGAGGCATCCGTGAGGCTTGGATGATCGCGAGGCAAATAAAAAACCCAAAGGTGTTCTGACACAAGATTCCCGGCTTCAAAGTAATAAGAGCTAAAATCGAAATATCTCTGAGATGATCTAACTTTTATTTCGAAATATTCAGAATCATATGCAAGAAGGGATGCGGGACTATCAACATATTCAGAATCATCAAAAACAACACAGAAAGCAATCCCAACCCAGTCGCTGCTATTTGATGGGTGTGGAGGGAGAGGCAGCTCCACAGTTATTGAATCTCCCACACTTGGATAACCGAACCACTCTAGAATTCCAAATACAGGGCATTCAATTATTGTTTTACCATTATTTTTTAAGAGCATTCCCTGTAACAAAAGAATTACCATTATTTTTTTTTGGTCGAAATTATATTTATTTATTATAGAAAAGAAAACTATATTCTTTTTACCAAAATAAAAATAAAAAGGGAAAGAAAACTATAATATTCAACGAGAGAGTAAATACCTCAATGGCCGCTGTCCTTATCATTTGAAATATTGCATTAATCCAGTCTTCTTCTTCAACCAATTTGAAGCAATTTATACAATGAAACCTACAATCATACAAATTGGCTCCTGGCCTTTTTAAGGAATCTGGCAACCTTTTTAAGGAAAAACAATTGTCTAGCTCTACAATTTCTATATTTGGCGGAAGCTCTGGCAATCGCTCAAGCCTTTTGCACCAGCTCAATCCAAGAAACACAAGCTTAGAAAGGAATCTAATGCTTGAGGGAAGGTTAACGAAATCGTTTTCAAAAAGATACAAGGATTTTAAAGAAGACAAGCAGCCAATATCATCAAGGATGTCTCCTTCACCAATATTACAGAAACTTTGTGAAATGATTTAGAGAAGACACCGCCATTTTGTTAATTCTTGTGTATCCCCGCAAATCCAGCCCTTCAAGGCCGACAAGGTGTTCAATTGATGGACGTATTTGCTCAATAGCAATCCCATTTAACCAAAGATGGGTCAAATTATTCAGCTGTTCCACAAATCTTCGAATGTTTTTCACTTTTGGGCAGTCAAAGAGAACAAACCCTTCAAGAGAATCCATTTGCACCTCACTTGGGAGACTGTTAATATCTGGACACTCCAAAAGTTCCAAATATTTCAGCTTTTTTAGAACTGCAAAAGAGGGGTGAACCTCAACTAAACTCGTACAAGATTCTAGCAACAAAAACTCAAGATTTGGAATGCCTGTGAAATCTGGGGTACTCGTCAATTGATCACAGTAACTAAGGTCCATAAATTTCAAGTTTGGCAAGACCTGTACAGTACATAAAAATTGTAAAATAATAATAATTACTTAGTTGAACAAGTTACAATTATATCCAAATTACGTATATATAAAATAATTATAAAACGCCATATTTCAATAATCTCTCACCTTTGCTCCATCCCAAAGCTGGACAAGTTTGCTACGACGCATCCTTAGTTCAACAAGGAAACGTGGTTCGAAACTTGATGGGAGTGATTTAGAAGGGTACCAACTCCAACGGATAATTCTTAAGGATTTTGGAAGATCTTTTGGGGCTGAAGAAATTATCACATTATCAAATTCAAGAAGCCTTAATCCGTGCATCTTAGAGAAGGCTTCAGTACAATTCCAATGCACCTCTTCTAATTTCGGCAAATGCAAGCCAATGGCTTCAATTGCTCCGGTTCCCTAATAATTAATAAAAAAATGAAAAGGTAATTGCACATTCAAGTCTAATATGTTTTTAAAAGAAATGACATATTTTCTTCCAAAAATAATATTTCTACATAACTTCTTACCGTATTGTTCATGATAACATCAGAGATATCATCGCGATGCCACAAAAGACTGCGTTGACCAGGCTCTTGGATAGACTCTTGATGAACAATTTCCCTTGCCATTTGTTGTATCAAATCATGCATCTCAACAATGTTGCTACGAAAGTGGAATTTCTCAATAGTTAAGAGAGATTTCTCAATAAGAATATCTATCTCAATAAGACTGGAAATGTTAAGGCTCCCGTCTAGTATGTGAATAACTTGCTCTTTATCCCTCCCTCTATGGAGACACGCAACATGCAGAAAAATTTTCTTCTCCATTTCTTCTAGTCCATCATAACTTACTTTGAGTGAATGAAAAACTGTTGGATTAGGAATTTTCTCTAGATTATGCAACACACTATTCCATGCATCTTGACCTCTCCCATACAAAGCACGCCCCAAAATTTTAAGAGCTAATGGAAGGCCTTTGGCATAATATAGGAAATGCTGAGACAGTTCCTGAAAACCTTCCTCAGGCTGATCTTTCTTAAAGGCATGTCGACTAAAGAGCTCAAGAGCTTCATCATTCTTTAAGAGCTCGACCTCATAGGTTGTTGTACCATGCTGAACAAGTAGATGTTTATCTCTAGTTGTGATGATAATTCTACTCCCTACACCAAACAAAATTTTATCTCTAGCCAGTACTTCTAGTTGGTGTAATTGATCCACATCATCAAATACGAGAAGAACCCTTTTATTCCTTAAAACTTTATTAATGAAAACGGTTCCCTCCCTTTCATCCCAAATATGATTTCCCTTCAAAAGTGGGGAAAGAAGTTGTCTTTGTAGATCAGAAAGGTCCTTCTTTCTCACATTATGTAGGAAACAGCAATGCTCGAAATGATGGGAAATTCTCTCACAAACTAGGTTAGCAAGGGTTGTTTTGCCTACCCCGCCAATCCCCCATATCCCTATAAAGCGGACATCATTTTCTTCGGGAGCTAAATGCAAGTGTAGTTGATCAAGTGCAGAATCAATTCCGACCAAGGTCTTAAATATCGGACGTATCGGAGGTATCGGAAGTCAAAAAACACGGAAATATCGCAGGAAATATCGGGATATTATCGGTATCGGAAAAAATTGAATAAAATTCACGGAAATTGTAAGAAAAACTTGGAAATTTTTATTGAAATTTTGCAGGATGTTTATTTAGTCAATTATCTATTAGTTTATCACAAAAATTGGAAGGAAATGCATTGCATGATGGATTTAACTGATTTAAGTTGATTATATAGCGAGCTGGCAAACACCTTAAGTGTAGAAAATATGTAGTAATTAATGAAAGAAGATTAAACACACCATAATCATTTATATATAATGAATTACTACAATATTTTACACTTTATACATTGCATGGTAAGATACATGAGTGACTTAGTACCACATAGAGTTCCTATGAGGTTCAAAATTTTCACTATTTTCATTATCTCTATGTGTAGAGTAAGCATATTTTGAAGAGTAGTCATCAAATGATAAATCCCCAAAATAGTTTTGCATGTAATTGTTAACATGCCACCCATATGGATCCAAGATTGGTTGACGTTGTCCATAAGCAAAATCATTTGAAGATTGAGTCTCGGATTCTTTCCATGAGTCGCTTGATTCCATCCCAATAGGAATGGGATATGAAGGGTAGGGAAATGGTTGGTTATGAGTATAACCATAGTTACTACTCATCTCATGTGAAAATTTGTTTCTTGCAAAAATAATTCAAAACAAAACCATGTATATATATAAATATTTTAGTATTTTCACAAAAACATAAGTGATATGGTGGTTAAATTGTTGAAGGAGTAAAATGGTTTTCACAAATACAATGTATATAAATATTTTTGGGTTTTGTATCGGGATATTATCAGGATATTATCGGGATATTATCGATAATATCTCGATATATTGCCCAAATCATTCATAAAAATGTTGAAAATATCTTCCCGATATTATCGGAATATTATCGGGATAATATCGGGATAATATCGATATATTGACGATAACACTATGGTTAGTTGTTAAAATATCGGACCTCCAAAAATCAGATATTATCGGGATAATATCGGGGATATTATCGATATTTAATACCTTGATTCCGACTAACTTCTCTTGAGAATCTAACAACGTGACTTTAGGATTCACTTTCTTCCACACACGTTTGACAATGTCATCGACAAGCTCTGCTTCTGACCTACAAAGTATTAAAAATAACCATTAATGCATAAATATACCATCCAAGTAGGGCTCTGTTAAGACACACACAAGTTGTTCATGGACGCATGCTTACTTATAAGTTTTTGAATCTAAGCCAGTGAGATTGGCAACTTTTGTTAAAGCGTCTCTCCACCGATTCAGCTTCTCTGCATCTCCACTAAACCTTTTTTCATGCTTAGTGAAAGCTTCCGCAAAACTCCCCTTTTGGTTTCGTACATCGGAAGGATCCACGTCATAAAAGATTGGAAGAATTCTCTTGGTGTCTTCCATGCATTCAAGAATCTCTGAGAGTTCATCCAAGCACCAAGTGGAAGAAGCGTAATTTGGGGAGAGAACAATGATGGCAAGATATGATTCTTTGATTGCGGTCAACAGCTCCAGAGAAATAGTTGCTCCTACTTCAAGTTCTCGATCGTCCTTGAAAGTTCTTATTGCTTGCCAGTACGCCAATGCACGGTCTAAATGAGAGATAAAACCCCTGCGAGTGTCTTCGCCCCTGAAACTCAGAAAAACATCATGCTTCCATCGAGGAGGAGCCCATTCAGCTGAAATACGAGATGTAGAAGCTCTTTGGGTGCTCAAGGCCATGGGAGAAAAACAGTTCCTGGAAATCTGGTTATGCAAACACTCAATAAATACGTAAAGAGAAAATGATCTATGAAAAAAAAAGAGGTAACTTTAATTTTTCTTTTGGTAATTGAAAACGTATTAAGCAGAAGAGAAGAAGGGCAGAAAGCAAATACCCAGCAAAACAAACTCGAGATCAAAGAAAGGTAAACACACCAACTCGAACAATAGCTCAGCAGAACAACAAATTAACAAATCACGAAGCCAGAGAATTGGCAAGAAAACAACCACAAGAGCCAATCCGACCAAAAACCCACCAAAAATAAAAAGAGAGAGGTAGTGATCACGCTTTTTACTTTTTTCTGTGGGTCTGGTAAAGCCAATGTACTACAAAAAGTGAAAGGAAGTTTACTTCCTTTCTCAACAATGAACAATCTTTGAAAGGAAGTTACTGTGGGAGCGGAATAATTCCATACCGATCTGCCACGTCACGGGATCGGATTGAGGCACAACCCAACATAGGATTGGATGGGCATTAGCTCAAATGCGGGTTCGCATGCGTGAAACACGAGCTCGGATTGGCGTCGATCCAATATGAGTTCATATGCGCATAAGCCCAATGAAAATTCATACGGGCATTGGCCCAATACCAGTTCGCATGTGCGCAAACCCAATACGAGTCCTGATGTGCACCGCCCAATACAGGTTCGGATATGCACCACTCAACGTGGGTTCACAGGCGCATTATCCCATACGGATTCATAAACAAGCGACACGTGCACTCCCCAACCCGCGTGAATCGAGGGATAACATGAACACAGTTGGGAGTCGGTAACGCACAACTCTCAATTGGTGGGTTCGTGGACATAAGACGTGTTTAGTGAAGCTTGCATCCCAAGGCGGGCATGAGGTATAAATGCAAAGCTTCACAACCAGATGAGGGGACAGATTTCCAATTAATCGAAGCACTAAAAATACATACAAAAATTGACTTGAGCGTCGGAGTATCTTTTGCAGGTACCCAACCCTCACTCTTTTGATTTTGGAGGAGTGTTGCTTGGAGATTTATCGATCCTGAGTGCGGAGTAAAGCCAAGAACCTGTGGAAGCTATTCTTATTGTAAGAATTTCTGCTCCAACAGTTGGCGCTGTCTGTGGGAACTCTCGCAAAATTAATCAATGGCTGAATCCGCAGATGTTAGACTAAATTCCCAGGAAGCAGAGCCCAGTCTCGCAGCCATCCAGTTTAAGAAGATAATGAAAGAGTTGCGTGAAACGAGGAAGATGGCAGCCGAAGCTTTGGAGAAGTCCAAGGGCAACCATACGTCGCGTCCGGAAGTCCTCAAGGGGAGCAAAAGGAAGGAGAGGATAGAATTATCAGATGGAAGTTCCACCGAAAGTATCCATTCCGATGATCAGCAGAATGACCATGAAGACCACCAGGACCAGAGGAGGGAATTGAAAAAGTCCAAAGATAGCGAGCTGCGGAGACAAATTGAAAAGATTGTGAAAGGGTACAAACCACAAACACCTGCCGAATTGGCTGTTGAAGCTGCCAAAGGAATTTGCAAATCACCCTTCACCAGTGATATTCTGAAAGCTAAGAAGCCCACGAAGTTTACTCAACCCAAATTCAAGTTATTTGAAGGCGTGGCCGATCCCATTGAGCATATCTATCACTTCCAGCAACAAATGGTCCTCAAAAGCGAAGACGAAGCGCTGCTATGCAAACTATTCTCATCTAGCCTGTCAGGGTCGGCCTTGACGTGGTTTAGGCAGTTAAAGCCAAGATCCATCGGCAGCTTCACTGAGCTTTGCGAAGCTTTCATATCCCAATACGTGTGCAATCAAAGGAGAAAGAAAGACATCACAACGCTGTTCAGCACAAAGCAAAAGGCAGGTGAAAGTCTCAAAGATTATCTGAAGCGATTCATGGAGGAAATGTCTACTTTGGAGACTTACGACTCTCACACTGCATCACTGGCATTCCGCGAAGGGGTGACGCCAGGAACAAAAATGCATAAGTCCTTGGTCAAGACACCACCCCTCGACATGAGGGAGGTTTTGGCTCGAGCTGATGGAATCATCAGACTTGAAGAGGAAGAACTCGCTCTGTCAAAACGCACCGCCGCAGCCATTTCAGCACCAAAGCACCCATATGAGATGATCCAAGGGCCGAGGACAAATTTTCCAAATGGAAGTCTCCGCAATCAAGCAAGGACCAATTCTCCCCCAACCAAACTTACTGTTAGTCTGGCTAAATTTTTCCACGAAAATAAGGGAAAAGGGATTTTCCGAACGCCTCCGACATTACGTGAACCACCAGAGAAACGAGACCGAAGCAAGACTTGTGCACACCACAACGACTTTGGCCACACCACCAACGATTGCCGGAATCTTAGGTATCAAGTTGAAGCAATGCTAAAAAAGGGAATGCTTTCGCAATATCGGGCCCAACCAGAAGATAAGTTGAAGGAGGAGCGCGCGGCCAAACCAGTGACCAACAACGTCGCCACTGAGGAGGGATTGTTGGAAATCAATGCTATCCATGGCCGACCTCAACCGCCAGAAGGTCAGTTAGCTCGAGCCCGAACCGAGAAAAGACAGGCTGAAAAGATAAGACGTGTTTGTGGAATCGCCTCAGCACCACAATCGGCCCAATCATTGGAGAAGGTCGGGATCATCTCATTCACCCAACGAGATCTCGAAGGAATCCAATTTCCTCACAGCGACGCACTGGTCATAACTCTTCAAATTGGGAACTCGAAAGTCAAGAGGGTTATGATAGACGGTGGAAGCAGCGCAGAGGTAATGGTTTTGAACACTTTCAAGAGAATGAAGTTGGATGAAAAGGGGATCAGGCCCAATCCTACACCGCTCTTCGCATTTGACGGCAGCAAGGCACGAGTAATAGGAGACGTGACATTACCCGTCATAGCTGCTGGGAAAAACCTTTTAGTGACTTTCGTGGTGGTAGACGCTCCGAGCGCCTATAATGTGATCATGGGAAGGGATTGGATCCATAGAATGGATGGAGAGGCATCAACTAGGTGCCAAATGATGAGATGTTTAACTGACGATGGCGCTGGTACTGTCCATATCAAAGGGGATCAACTCGAAGCCAAAAAGTGTTACAACATAGCGACTGACCTCAAGAATGCAGCCGGGGTACAGCCGCAACAGAACCAGCAATTATAGCAATTAATGGAGGACCCACCGGCAGAGCAGGAAGACGATCCAAAGCCCCCCACAACTGAACCACTAAGGGAAGAAATACTGGATCCTTCTGATCCCGATAGAAAAGTATTGGTGGGCTCCCTCCTATCCAACGCCGAAAGGGAGCATCTCATCGAGTTCTTAAGGAATAATAAGGATGTGTTCGCATGGTCAAATGTGGATATGCCTGGAATCGATCCTAGTGTCGCGTGTCACCGCCTGAATGTGGACCCTAACCACCCACTGCACCAGCAGAGGCAAAGGAGGTTCGCGCCAGAAAGAAATCAGATCATTAGCGACGAAGTGGATAGACTTCTGGAAGTTGGGTTCATCCGCGACGTGTGGTGCCTGACATGGATTTCTAATGTGGTGGTCGAGGCTAAGAAGAAAGGAAAATGGCGAGTTTGTGTCGATTACATCAATCTAAACAAAGCCTGCCCGAAAGACTGTTACCCTCTGCCTAAAATTGATCAGATGGTGGACGCCACGGCCGGGTATGAACTTCTAACTTTTCTTGATGCTTACTCAGGGTACAACCAAATCCCAATGGCAGTCGAAGATCAAGAAAAAACAACTTTCATCACCGAGCGTGGCTTGTATTGTTATACGGTGATGCCATTCGGTTTGAAGAATGCAGGCTCAACGTACCAGCGGTTGGTGAATCAGATGTTCAAGGATCAAATTGGAAAGACAATGGAAGTCTATATAGATGACATGGTTGTCAAGAGTGCGGTGAAAACTCAGCACATAGGTCATCTTCAGGAAACCTTCGAGGTGCTGAGGCGATATCGGATGAGGCTGAACCCGACCAAATGTGCTTTCGGTGTCTCATCATGCCAATTTTTGGGCCACATCGTGAATAGGCAGGGCATTGAGCCAAACCCAGAAAAGGTGGAGGCATTACGAAGCATGCCAAACCCAAAGACTCCAAGAGAAGTACAAGTGCTGACAGGGCGAGTAGCGGCATTGAGCCGGTTCATCTCACGTCTGTCAGACCGATGCAAACCATTCTTTCGAGCAATCCAGAATAGGAAAAATGAGGTTTGGGGGCCAGAGCAGGTGGAAGCTTTTGATCAACTGAAACGATACTTGACAAGTCCCCCGATCCTAACTATACCAAAGCCTGGAGAGATGTTGTACATGTACCTTGCCGTAACTGAAGTGGCAGTAAGCGCAGCATTGTTCTGAGAAGAGAGCTACCTCCAACAACCTGTTTTCTATGTCAGCAAGAGCCTGATTGATGCTGAAAAGAGATACACTCCTGCAGAAAAACTTGTCTTGGCATTGGTAGTAGCCAAGAGGAAGCTTCGACAATATTTCGAAGCTCATACCATTACAGTGCTCACAAACCAGCCTATTAAAGCAATCATGTCCAAGCCAGATCTGTCGGGAAGAGTCACAAAATGGGCAATCGAGTTAGGAGCATTTGACATCAGATACCAACCAAGGACATCTAAAAAAGGACAGGTAATTGCTAATTTTCTCGTCGAATGTTATCCCATAGAAGGAACGCATGAGAAATAGAGTGACACGACGGAAGCAGGGTGTAACGAGGCAACACCGTGGGAGTTATATACAAACGGCTCATCCAACTGAGCGGGGGCTGGGGTCGGGATTGTCCTTTCTTCCCCAGAAGGAATAGAGCTAGAATACTATGTTAGACTAGATTTCCCTGCCTCAAACAATGTTGCCGAATATGAAGCCTTGGTATTGTTGCGTCGATTCAGCTGCACCAAAATGGATTCAGCTGCATCCTCAACTTGTGATACTCGCAAGTGCACGAGCCGTTCGGTAGTATAGCATATGTAAGTGCGAGGTCGATCCCACGAGGATTGGTGATTGAATGATCCAATTCATTTTCCTACACAAAACAGAAATGAAAAAGAAAATAAATAAAACAAGAAAAAGGAAATAACTCAAGCAAATAAGTTCCCAAGTTCAATTAGATTAACGGATTGATTCTAGCTAAAGTATGATTAAGCCATGGTGTTTGGTCATAACATTGTGTTCCTAATTCCCTAATTTGATCATTTGTTGTCTAACCTATAATTAAGCATTAGGAACCCATTAAGCATAGAAGAACAATTTAAACAACCAAGCATGTATCTAATCCCTGTTGTCGAATGTCCATACATACTCTTCCTATTCATAGTTCAATTCGAATTAAAGCATGGTGTCTACTCTTAATTCAAACCAAGATAGCTAACATGCAAGCCTAAATGGTGATCAATCATTCACACTAGCATACTAACTTATAAGCATAATGAATAAGAACAAAAACCATAATTGAAACTTGGAAACTAATTAAACTTGAATACTTAAGAAAGAATGTACATTACAAATAAAATTAAAGTAGAACTAAGAAAACTTGAAGGAAAATTTAGTAAAATCATTTGTTACAACAATTGACAACTTGAAAGGAAACTAAGAGAATTTGAGAGAGAGAAGGGAAGGGAGCTCTAGAGAAGTGTTTGAGAGCTCCCCCCCTTGGGGTGTGTTTTGAAGCTTTGAAGGCTTCTCTATTTATAGGGCTAAGAGGGAGGAACAACATGATGAAATTCAACACCACCATTCCTTCTTTAATACAACCCATAACTCCCACCTCATCTTGTCTATGTTAGTGTGGTTGGAAACAATTCCATTCCATACTTCTTTTGCTGCACTCCAAGCTTTCTTCACATGGGTTCAAAGGTGATCAGTTTTGCTGCCAACCCATGTGGTTGCCTTTTGCTTGCTGAAAAACGATTCTTCTGACCCAGACTTGGTGTAGGAAGGCCACAGGTTTCAAAACGTATCCAATGGGGCTGAAATTTGGACATGTTATACTAGACACCCATTGGAACAACCTCTATGAAGAAAGTATTCCCATCAGAGCAGTAGAAGTGTACGTTTTGGCCACTGCAAGGTGGCTGCCGAAACAGGGACTGGAATTGACTTCATTTCATTTCTTTCTTTTGCTTCACATGCATGCACATGCTTCTCTTTAGTAGCTCAAAAGCTGATCTCCAGCTCCAAAGTGATCTGCCAATTCAATTCCCATGTTCAAAGGCTGAAGCAAAATGCCTCTCATCATTCCTCCTTCTTCTCTCTCTCCTTTCCACCATGGCACTTTAACCTTTGTCTCCTCCTTGTCCCCTTTGCCATGATGTATTTTTGTCTTCACAAATATGCTCTTGCTTTCTCTTTAATAGCTGTAATGCCTCCCCACTTCACTCATTATGTTGAGTACAAAGTCAGATATAGCTAGGGTGAGGCACATGGCAAAAAGCTGGCAGCTGCAAATCCTCCTGAGCAAGGTTGAGTGCTGGACGGGCTAAGCACTCCACAAATGTCCAATTGGGCTGAAATTTGGATATGTTGTAGTAGACACCCATTGGAACAAGTTTCATGAAGATCTTCACCTCATTCGAGCCCCATAACATGCTGATCCAAGGCCAAGAAGCTGACCTACGAAATTGGGCTGGAAAGGAGTTGTAGCCAAAATGTGTTTGTCTTTAAGCCCTTCTTCCATTCACCCAAATCAAGCCTTAACATGCATGGATTGCATCATTTCCTATCCAAAGTCATCATTGTTACCTAAAGCTCAATTAACTGAAAGATAAACACAAAAAGGATTAAAAGCACAAGTTTAACTCAAAAACATAACCAAATCATAAGCTAGAAGGGTACAAAATGATATACAATTATGAACCGATCAGGTATTGGGATTGAAAATTGCCGGACTATTGAAAATAGATAATTTGAAGGTGTACAGTGATTCCCAACTCATAGTCAATCAAGCAAATGAGGAGTATGCGACCAGAGATGAAAGGATGCAGGCGTATCAACAGCTGTCAAAGAGTCTGTCTCAACAATTCAAGAAGTTCGAACTAAAGCAGATCCCGAGAGAGCTAAATGAACGGGCGGACCGGTTGGCATGTGCGGCATTGGCCTCGGCCTCAGGAGAGGACTCCACAAGGGTCGTATCTGTGGAATGTTTGGAAAGCCCCAGCCTAGATGTTGCTGAACCTCGGGTTATGCAAGTTGACTCAGAGGTGACGTGGATGACGCCAATAGAAAATTACCTAACGGCAAGAACGCAACCCGTAGATCCAGTTGAAGCCAGAAAACTCCGGATGAAAGTTGCCAGGTATGCACTCATAGAAAACGTCCTCTTCAGGAAGTCTTTTTTAGGTCCTTATCTACGTTGCCTAAGCCCATCCGAAGCAGAGTGGACCCTGAAAGAGCTACACGAAGGAACTTGTGGCAATCATTCCGGAGGGAGGAGCTTGGCACACAAAGCGATAACGCAAGGCTACTTTTGGCCTTACATGGCTCGAGAGGCTGAACAATTCGTGTGGAAATGTGATAAGTGCCAGAAACATGCGCCTATGATTAGGCGACCTGCAGAAGATCTTAGTCCGATCGTAGGACCGTGGCCATTCGCCCGATGGGGGATGGATATCGTAGGACCGTTGCCAACTGCGCCTAGGGGCAAAAAATACGTTCTCTTGGCCACAGACTACTTTACCAAGTGGGTGGAGGCTGAAGCATATGGGACAGTATCCCAGACTGATGTGATAAAGTTCATCTGGCGCAACATCATTTGCAGGTTTGGGATACCCAGAGCCATCATTTCAGATAATGGGACTCAATTCAACAATCGGAAGTTCAAGAAATATTGCATGGAGAAAGGGATCATTCAACAGTTCTCGTCCCGCAACTATCCCCAAGGAAACGGACAAGCGGAAAAAACAAACCGAACCATATTCGATTGTCTTAAGAAAAAGCTTGAGCACTGCAAGGGTAAATGGTTTGAGGAACTCCCAAATGTGTTATGGGCGTACCGAACCACAAAGCGAAAGCCAACGGGGGAAAGTCCTTTTTCCTTAGCCTACGGAAGCGAAGCTGTTATCCCAACTGAGAACGGACTGCCCACAATCCGAACATTGGTGGTGGATGGTGGGGATAGCGACCAACAGATTGCTCGCAACCTAGACTTGATCGAGGAACATCGAGAGGTCGCAGCATTACGACTAGCAAACTATCAGAACCAGATCGCTAATTACTTTAACAAGCGGATCCACCCGAGAAGGTTCAAAGTTGGTGAGTGGGTTCTCAGGAAAGTAATGGAAAACACCAAAGATTTAAATGCAGGCAAGTTTGGTCGTTCATGGGAAGGACCGTTCGAAGTCACCGAAGCATACGGAAAGGGCGCCTACAAGCTAAAACGGGTTGAGACTGGTCAGTATATGCCACGCCCTTGGAATGCAACTCACCTGAAGAAATATTATGTTTAAATTAATCTACTTGTTCATCATCCCACTTATATTTATTAAATAAGATCCGCACTTCCCATTCAAATGTTGATTCATGCACTTGGCTTAAATTTGTTGTAAACTCAATTATGCTTAACTTATCATCGGGGTCCATGCCGATCGCAACACTACCCCGAGGTGACCAATCCTCTGGGGGTAGTCAATTGGATCCATGCCGATCCCAACATCACCCAGAGGTTACCAATCCTCTTGGGGCAATCAATAGGGTCCATGCCGATCGCAACACTACCCCGAGGTGACCAATCCTCTGGGGGCAGTCAATTGGATCCATGCCGATCCCAACATCAAACAGAAATTACTGATCCTCTAGGGGAAGTCGATAGGATCCGTGCGAATCCTAAACATTTCCCTAAGGTTGTCAGTCCTCTGGGATTAGTTAGTTGGGACCATGCCGATCCCAAGATCGCCTTGAAGGAATTTAAATACACTTAAACTTGCACACATTGTGGGAAACCGAATGGGAAGTAGAATCCTTCCAACTTTATTCAAAAACTCAAAGGTACAAGAAATCATAACAGGTCGTGGGCCGACGTAAAATTAAACAAACTAATACTACGAAACAGGAGATTAGACAATTAACTAGTTGGACTTACCCCACTAGAACCCTAGTGAGGGTCGGGCATTGAAACCCAACTTATTACCACTCCCTAAACTCAATTTGTCCCTCTTGGGAAGTTATCCCAATCAACAAACGAATAAGCTGCTTTGGCTTTGTCACGAAAGTAGCTGACCCCTTGCTGGAAGCCGTCACGAATCCCTTCAGAGTGAGCGTGAGCCACGACACGGTCCACATCTGCCAGTTCCCTTCTAAGGCGAGTCAAAGTTTCCCTTAGTAAGTCTCTTTCCCTCTCCATCTGGTAATAACTTGTCCATGGAGAAGCTTCTCTAACCCTATCAGAATGCAGGTGACGATGTCCGAAATGTGACGGCCCAGGGTCGTCCCTCGTAGAGTATGAAGGGCCAGCATCACCTCTGTTCAAGCGAGAAGGTTTGGGACTTTCTCTTTCTCTTCTAACGCAATCTGGTGGGTGCCCACAACGAACCGAGGGAGAGCCAGAATGGAATCCGCATCTATTGTCAGATCTCGACCGAGTCCTGGATTTACATTCACGACTAGGCAACGAGTTCGGAACTTCGGAGCAATCAGATGACTTTGCTGGCGAACCAGTTGAAGAACCCCCACCAGAGCGAATCTCTACTCCTCTAGCACCTCTTCTCTTGGGAGAACAACCATTTTTTGGTATATCAGCGCAAAGGCGGAAGCGAAGTTTTAGCCTACGCTTATGAGCCATAGCATCCAGGTACTTGAATCCCGTCCTCAGGCATTCATTTTATAGCATCAATTGAAATACCATTGGTTTAGATAATTGTGTAGATTTTCAAATTCAAAAAGTAGTTTTATCTGAGAAACCAAAACTCAAACCCTACTTGATTTTTGAAAAAAGGATAGCGTTATCCTGATGAACTCAACACGTAATATAAGATAGGATCGGAGTAGATTTGAAACTTAGAATGACCCAGACGAATCGTATCTAAGGGAACCCAGGATGAGGAGGGTTGTGCTCATTTTTCGTACTCACCTAAATAGGAGAAATGAATTAAGCACATAATCAAAGTGAACCCAAGCTTGGGTGTCAAAAGGAAGTAAGTCAAGTCCACCCAAATCCGGTACATTCACATAAGGTTCAGTACACAAGTTCAACCTCAAAACAAGATACATGCCACATAAGTAAATACTAAACAAAATAGGTGTCTCACACCAAAATTCGCTACACCAACCCCGAAGCCTACTCCCTGATCTCGTAGTCGCGAACAGATATGTCGTGACTCACGGCGGAAGGCGCGGTATCACCAGAGTCATGAGGTGCATGATGCTCTACAGAAACAGGAGGAGGAATGTCTGTGGGGATCATCCCGAATATGAACTCGTAGTCTGCAACACCAACTCCCATCTCTCCGTCATAGGCGTCAGGATCAGCCACGACCCTATGCTGCTCCATTTTCAGTAGATTGTCCTTGCGCTCAAGGTTGAGGGCTTTGATTTTGTCAGAGAGACGAGAAATCTCACCCTTCTCTTTCGCCGATGCAGCCTCACTTGCCTTAAGTCATTGTCCTAAGTGTTCGTGGGACTTGCGCCCTTGAGCCCTGGATAGTTCAACCAAGTGAAGTTCAGCCATCTGCAAGGCATTTGTAAAAATTAGTTAGGCGAGACAATTCAATTGAAAAATGAGGAATGCAAAGACAAAACATACCGAGATTAAGTGGTGAGCCTGCTGGAGCGCAATGTCACGATCATCCATATCTATCAGTTCCTTAATGTCTCGTGGATGAAGGAGACCACCCAAAACAGCGTCGCATGCCTCAGGATTATGCAAGAGTCCTTCATTTATCATAAAACGCTTCTCGTCTGACCTCTGAAACTTGGGCCTCCATATCTCACCATCAGTAGGAATGATGGGTTCATTATCGAGATTGGTATCCTCAGCAGCCAAAGGCGGAGTAGAGATGGCCAAACCGACCCACCGAGGCGCATCATGATGGGATCGGCCTGAGGATGAACCAGGAACGCATGCGTCTGCAAGATCTGAACTCAACCCAGCATTTGGAACACGCTTGGACCTCTTTGTTTGCTAATCAACGGATGGTCTCTGCCCTGGACCTGGTCGAGAAGCACGTTTTGACGGGTTGGGTAATGGGCCCGACATATCGGACAGCTCGGATTCGTCAGGGGAGTAACCACCGCTATCTTCTTCCTCTTGAGCCTGTCTCTCTGCGTAACTCCTTCGAATGCGGTGTGAAGAATCCTCCTCGAATTGGAGATCTCGATCAAAGCTGACTATGTGAGCTACTAGTTCTGTCTCATGCAGATCCGCACTAAGATCAACCCTGAGATAAGATCGGTAAATGATGCTATCTCGATCTTGAGAAATACGAAGAAGTGTGCTGGGATCGAGGAAGTGCTGAACATCCCAATCACGACCCACCAAGTGGCGGTTCAACCACTGAATTCGCTGGTGAGCAAGAACGATCTCCGAACGGGTTGGGTTGGGCACTGCAAAACAAAGAAACCATTCAGTAAGCTTCCTCTGAAAATTCATATCAGAATCAGTATCAGTGGAATAGACATAATCAAGAATACCAGGTTCGGGCCCGAATGATGAAGGAATAGAAACACAAGACATCTCAGGGGCCGCCCAATTCCCAGTAATCATCAAGGGTCGGGTCTTCCAATCTTTCGCAGAAGACGGTTTGTAGCCAAAAAATTTACGATTAGGTCGAGGGGTTAGGTAGAAGTACCCAGTCTCACATCTAACCGTGGCAACATAATGGTGGTAAAAGAAATCTAAGAAACCTAGTGACACCCCCCATTTGAGGCCAACTGCTAGCATACCACTAATCAATAAGTATGAGTTCGGATTTAATTGCATAGGGTGGAGGTTCAGAGAATTCAACACAAGATGGAATAAGGGGTGAAGCGGAAACCTAATAAACTCTAGGTGAGATGGTGAGAGCACCAAGGCTCCCTCTGGGATTCCAACCCCCGTGTACATATCCGCTCCCTTAGGTATTCGACCAATAGTGACATCATCAGGAATACGGAATTTCTCCCGCATCTTATTTATCTCAGGCTTCGAGGGATGTCCCACCTTTGACTTCGCCCAAAGGCTAAGTCTCGGCATCGAAGTAATTAGAAGGCAAGCAGGTGAAACGAAAGTTGAATGAAAGACGCAACTTGAGAAGGGGATGCATACTGCGAAGTCAGTTTGAATTCGAGTTGGGTTCAGAGATCGACGCAACCCAAACTGGATGAGTAAGACTTGAGGGGGTTCAGCTTAGTCGAAACGTAACCCCGGAATGAAAAGGCTTGAGATGAGTAAATCCCCTGAGAAGTCAAAAATAAAAGTAATCAGAAGTCAACCATAGCTTCAAGTAAGCGTGACTAAGGAAAGTCTTTGTGAAAAGAAGGCAAGTTGGTTACCCACATAGACTCGTAAATGGTAGGAGCATGGTAACTACGAAGCAATTAAAGAGTGTAGACTTTAAGTTTGGACATACCAAAACAATTACAGAGACATAAGCCATGTGCGTTAAGCTTTAGTGCACCGTTGCTATTATCATTCCCTTACGCATCGCACGTGCGGGTTAACTACACATTAGGAAAGTGCACAGTATGCGTATGTCAATTGGCCTTAGTTGATAATTCTACTAAGTCGAGTAGTGCACCTAGAACATATTATAATTAAATAAGTTGAATAGTGTTCACGTCAACCTCTTCTTCTTTATTAATTTTGTAAGTCTGTGGGTTGCTTTGCCGTCAGTAGCTTCAACCTTTAGCAGACCACTCTGTGTGTTTTGGGAAGTACTGATGGTGGGTACAACGCACACTGTGTAGTAGATATCAACGTAAGGTCTACATCAGAATTATTATATAGGTATATATATATATATATATATATAATGTGCATACCGTGCATAGATTTGTATTAACATTTGCCGAGCACAGACTTTTGTTCATATATGCATATATACATATATAGCAATCCAGGGAACGTATATGTATATTAATATATGCACATGCAAAACTACAAAGTACTAGTACTTACATACCGCTATCAACATATAATATGTATATATATATATATATATATATATATATATATATATATATATATATATATATGAATAATAATGTATACACATGCGCCATGTTTCTTTCATGTATGCTATGTTCTTTACATGAATACAAGCACATAAACATATAGATATACATGCTCATCGCTATTGAGTTAGTGTGAATGGAAGTGCATGGACTATTGCACACTTAGTAAGTACCTGGACAAAGAAGTTATTGGTGACGAAGGAAACCTCAAAGAAGAGGGGCGGTTGGTGATAGATCTGGCAGAGTGCAAGTTGTAGAAGGAAAGCAGTACCCAGGTGTGGACCTGTTTAACAGACCAGCCACAGAAAATTACCTAAGCATCGTTGACACGCGATTAAGCAAGGAGCCAATGCAGATTAGGGGTGATCTTCCCTCTTCTCCTTTCCCCCATTTTTCTCTTTCTCTTTTCTTTTGTTTTCACTCATGTTGCCTCTGCAATATATTCACCTTCTCTTATAAGTGAAGAGGGAAGTGCAAAATTCTAAAGGAGAAGGAGGAGTACTAAATTGATGTCAGGAGCAAGTTTTGAAAAGCTAAATTGTCAGGTCATGGAAATCCATTATTTTTTGGAGATCCCTTGAGTGCATGGTAGGTTATATGAGACATCTTGTCAAAGTGATTGGCATGCACTTGCTAGAATTGAAGTAGGATCCTTGCTATATTGCCAGCTATTACTTATTCAAGTATGCCCATGTCTATACTCAAGAGAAAGTGTCCTCCCCATTTTTGATAGTAGTTAATAGGACTTCTTGTCTTGTTGAATCTGACACACTACACCCTATTCACGTAGATATGCATGTACCCTAGTGATCTTTCATGAGATTGGTGACTGTCGTTGTTGTCTTGTTGGTTGACAAGTTAGACACAAGCGTTTGTCCAATGGTTTAAGAGGGCAAGGCTAATATCCCAAAGAGAGTGTGAGATAAGTTGAGTTTTTCCCTCAACCCACATGCTAGGCGCGAGGGGGAAGAGGAAAAAAGGGGGCAATGTGGGAGCGGAATAATTCCATACCGATCCGCCACGTCACGGGATCGGATTGAGGCACAACCCAACATAGGATTGGATGGGCATTAGCTCAAATGCGGGTTCGCATGCGTGAAACACGAGCTCGGATTGGCGTCGATCCAATATGAGTTCATATGCGCATAAGCCCAACGAAAATTCATACGGGCATTGGCCCAATACCAGTTCGCATGCGCGCAAACCCAATACGAGTCCTGATGTGCACCGCCCAATACGGGTTCGGATATGCACCACTCAACGTGGGTTCACAGGTGCATTATCCCATACGGATTCATACACAAGAGACCCGACGTGGGTTCATGGGTATGTTCAAACGCCCGCACTCCCCAACCCGCGTGAATCGAGGGATAACATGAACACAGTTGGGAGTCGGTAACGCACAACTCTCAATTGGTGGGTTCGTGGACATAAGACGTGTTTAGTGAAGCTTGCATCCCAAGGCGGGCATGAGGTATAAATGCAAAGCTTCACAACCAGATGAGGGGACAGATTTCCAATTAATCGAAGCACTAAAAATACATACAAAAATTGACTTGAGCGTCAGAGTATCTTTTGCAGGTACCCAACCCTCACTCATTTTATTTTGGAGGAGTGTTGCTTGGAGATTTATCGATCCTGAGTGCGGAGTAAAGCCAAGAACCTGTGGAAGCTATTCTTATTGTAAGAATTTCTGCTCCAACAGTTACCAACTTTTTTTTTTTAAAGAAAACTATTCCCATCTTTCGTTTTCATTTCTCCAAAGAAGATGTTGTGCCACCTACTCCCACTGTTTTTCTTTTTATTTTTTGACAAAGTAATATCATAAACTACTCAAATATACAATGAGGAAATCGAACTCATGTGACACTTTTTATTTTTATTTTTTGATAAAGTGATATTCTAAATTACACAAATGTATGTAGAGGGAAATTGAATTAGGTGCTTACTCCGACAATTTTTAATAGTTGCTTAAACCTCCAAAATATCTCCATTCCATCTCAAGTCCTGACTTCTTACTTCCCCTCCTCTTATTAAATTGGTTGGTTTTGATTTCTAAATACTCTAACGAGACTTTTTAAAGAGAACATCGTATGGTACAATTTATGTAACTCATAATATACACCATTTTTTGTCAAAACGAGTCTCATTTTGAGATAGCTTTTAATGAACCGTTTAAGAGGGATTAATTTGTGAGCTAGGCCATGTTTACTAGTTACAGTCTAGCAGTGGACTTGGCCAAAAAAATTAAGCATTATTACGTGCAAAATGATGCTTTACATTCAGCTCTCCTTGCTAATAGAATTGCATTGACATAACAAATTAACTTGGCAAAATCAAAGAAATCCGAGTTGGGAGGCTTTTGTCCGCATTTGCTTACCCAACTTAATTCTTCGGGTTTTTACGAATACAGTTTTGATTTTTTTTTTTCTTTCCCCAGAAAACTTGACAGACTCAGATATTTCTTAGAATTTCCTAACAGGAATTTTCTTGTTTGTTTGCGAACATTTCCAAAAGAAGAACAAATAATAACAAGGAGTTGAAAAAGAATATTAGAGATCAAATATATTTAGCACTATAAGGCAATGTCAGGAATTTGCAACATCTTATACATTGACAAATTTTCACTCAAAATTCTAAACACACTGTAATTTATCTTCAACCAAATAGCATCAATGAACAGCCTTTTAAAAATAACAACTTGAGGATTAAGATCAGAATTATGATGGGTTAAAGTTCAATCCCTTTATATGTAACGAAAAAGATGTTTTTTCAATGCAAGTTAGGATATAAGTTGAAGCAAACTTGTTAATTCTGAAAGCAAACAAAATCGCAAGGAATCCTCCCTATACCTACTATCATCTGAGATTCACAATGCTCAAATAGTTTAACTGAGACTTGTGTACTTATATATTTAGAAGAATCATAGACTACTACTACAAACGGAGAGACACGTACACCCTTGCCAAACTCATTCTGCGTTTTCCTTCGGGCTACATCTCCATTTGGTACTGTCATAACAAGATGTTTTGATCCTCACTTCCTGCTGTTGCAGATGATGCAATAGATTCAGATCAGTCATCATTGTGGGAGCAAATATTTTCGTCTCCAATCAGAGCACGCCACGTGGAAAAGAAGATTATCCCTTAAATTAATTAATTAAACCATTTCTTGGGATAATTAATTAATCTGGATAATATCTTAATTATATGGTATTATCTCATAATTAATAAAGATAATTAATTGGGATATTATCTTATAATTAATGAGATAATATCAATAATTCGGGTATTATCATATCAAAGGGATAATATCCTAATTATAGGATATTATCTTATAATTAACGAGATAATTCATATATTATCAAGTCCGACTCGATCTCTACCAAACCCTAGCCCCGAGGCTCCTATAAATAGATGGGTTTATTCATCATTCCAGGTACTGGAAAAACCCTAGAAAATACCCGAAGCTCTCTCTCTTCCTCTCCACTCTCCACTCTCCATATTTTCTCCACACGGCTACGGCCACCACACACGGCTCCGGCCACCCGGTTTACACCCTACAAACTCCGTACCCTTTGCTTAGCTATTGTTTTCCTACAAACACTCGAACTAACTTAGGCATCGGAGGGCCTTTGGCCAACACCCCCCGGGTGTGGTCTATTTACTCCAATCTGTTTTACAGGAATCGAGGAAGAGAGATAAGGAAGATCGAAGGTTCAAGGATCTAGACGCGAATATTCTCCCGTGAGATTATTTGCACAAACATTTGGTGCTTTCATTGAGAGCACGAGTTATACTCAACGCATGCTCAAGGAATCCGTTCCTCCTATTTTCCAATCCATCGAAGCCTTCCAAACAACCATGGTTGGAAGCAAGCGCACGAGGAGCAAGACCGCCGCGATGGCTCAATCCGTGACGGCCCAAAGCTACTCCTCCCACGATCCCGCGATCGACATGGTGGCACCACCACCTTTAGCCGCCATGAACCCGCAACAAACCATCTCGCCACATGCCGAACTCGCAGCTGGGACCACTGCACTAGCCGTCGTCGTACCATCTCAAGGCCCTGCGGCCGGATCTAGCCACCTTCATAGCACTGCCGCCGAGCATGGTGGAACCTCTCATCAAGGTGGGCTCACTACCACTGCCGACTTTGGCCCAATCTTGGAGCAACTTCATCCATTCCCTCCATTGCCTCCGCGCCCGACGCATGCTCTCGCTCACACCTTCAATGAAACCCTAGCCCGTGTGCAATTGGGCTTCACACACTTCTCTCCTCCCGATCCACGAAGTCAAGTGGACCTCAATCTGAGAGTTGACCAGCTAACTCAAAGAATGGACGACCAAAACAATTTGATGAGGCAACTCCTCAACCAAGTTAACTTGGCTCAAAACCTTGGCTTGGGACAACAGGGTGAAGAGAGAAGGATGGACAGACACACCGATATACAGTTCGATGGGTACTGAGCAGGTCAAGCAGGAGTAAGCAGACAGGGAGATGGACAACAACGTGGTCAGCTTGTCGACATGTCGCAAGCATCTGCGAGCCACACTCAGAGCAGACGAAGTCTCCCATCCAGATTGAATCTAAGGGCCAATGTGCGTGAAAGGCTAGGCCCACAACCTGGCATCCGCGCTCGCCTGGGCCCGCAGGGAAACATTCTTAAAAGGCTAGGTTCCCAGAGAGTTCAACTTGACGGCCATCATAATGAGGACCGTGAAGAAAGGCGCTCCGCTGCTCGCTCTCGAAGAACCAATTCTCACCACCAAGCAGAGAATACCTCGCAAGCGCAGTCTACCAACACGCCGCCTAGGCAGCGCAGCCGAGAAGGTCAACCCTTGCAAACCAACGAGGAAGTCAATCAGCGTCGTCCAAATCGCCGAGGTCGCCCACGTGACCGACTAACCATGCGTGTGGAAGACGTTGAGAAGGTTGTAAATAACCGACTTCGAGACTTAATGATTGGTGGAAATTTCGAAGATACACTACGCATGGAAGTAGACCGAGCAAATTCCTCACCTTTCACTGCAGAAATCGAGCAGGCAACTCCTCCGAAACGATTCTCAGCACCCTCTTTCACCTGCTTCAAAGGGGATTCCGATCCCGAAAGCCATTTGAAGCATTTCTAGAGCCTTATGATCCTCTACAAAGTCGAAGACGCGCTAATGTGCAAGGTGTTTGCAATGACTTTGCGAGGAGCAGCCCAGGATTGGTTCCATACTTTGCCCTCCGGGTCGATCAGCAGCTTCAAGGAGCTTGCTTATGTCTTCACCAAAGAATACACTTCTTACCGGACGATCAAGAAGAACCCTGACCACCTGTACAACCTGCGCAAGAAGCCCAACGAATCTCTTCGAGATTACATCAAGAGATTCAAAGCAGAAAAGGCTAACATCATAGGATGCGATGACCGAATCGCGTCCTCTGCATTCAAAAAAGGTCTTCCAGCTGAGCACGACTTATACCGCGAGCTGACTATCACTCCCAGCCAGACTCTGGCAGAGGTCTTCGCGATCGCGGAACGCTACGCGCTCTGGGATGACGATCGAATCGCCGCAAAGAAGTCCACCGAGCAGGAAGATCAGCCAACCAAGCGGGCAGGTCAAAGAGGCGACAGGTTTAGCAGCAGGGACAAAGACAAACGTAGGTCGCGCTCACAAGGAGACGCTACGACAAAGGAGAACTACACCAAGTTCTCCATCCCTATACATCAAATTTTAGCCCAAGTGAAGGACAAACCTTGGGTAAAAAGACCGCCACCTTTGAAAGGAGATCCGGATAAGAGGGATACTAGAAAGTATTGTGCCTTCCATGCGACGCACGGGTACAATACGAATAATTGGTTTGCTTGGAAAGCGCACCTAGAAGAACTCGTGAGAGAAGGTCACTGCACGGAGTTCATTGCGAAGCAGGCCATCCAACGAATCGAGGACCGCGATGCCGCCAAGGAGCCACCTCAAAAAGTCATAAGGATTAACACAATCCTAGCTGATTCCGAGGAGTCTGGGCTGACCAGCAAGGAAAAGAAGTGGAAGATCAAACAGGCCACTGTCATCTCCCAGATCTCCACTAGTCTCCCACCGGCAGAAGACGATCCTGTGATCGGCTTCTAAAAGAAAGATCTAGTCGGCCTCGATCTGCCACACAACGACGCCCTTGTCATCAGCATTCAAATCGCTCAGGCCATGGTCGATCGAATCCATGCAGACGAGGGCAGTGCAGCCAATATCCTACAATTGGCAGTCATCCAGCAGATGGGCTTAGAGACAAAGATCAACAAATCAGCTAGGTCACTAACCGGCTTCAATGGCGCAACAAAGGTTACCGTCGGCACGATAGATCTCGACGTCTACTCCCCACCTATAATCAGCTCGCAAACATTCATGGTCATTGATGAAGTCTCGCCCTACAATGGAATTCTGGGCAGACCATGGATCAGCAAGATCAATGCCATCAGCTCCGCCACACACCAGAAAATCCGCTACCTATCCCTGGGGGCGGTATCGGTCAGATCAACAGTGATCAGGCAATGGCGAGGAAATGTTCAGCTCAAGGGCTGAAGAGAAGCAAGCAAACACAGTTCCTCCCTGTAAATCAGGCAGATATGAAGGGAGTAGAGCAACCAGAGGAGAAGGCAAATCCGGTTCCTGACGGCCGAGCAGACCAGAAAGGAAAGGGAATAGCTACTCCCCAATAGCAATCAAAGAATCAGGACCAAGTTGAGGGAATCCGTCCGGAGGTCTCTCCTGAAGAATGATGGAAGCCCGAAGAGGACGTCGAGCTAGTACCCCTTGATCCTGACAAGCTAGAGAGAAAAGCGCGAATCGGCTCGCGCCTAAGCCAGGAGGAAAAGGCAGAGCTTGCAGCCTTCCTCCAGAACAACAAAGACGTATTCGCATGGTCGCCATCCGACATGCCAGGCATCGATCCCCATATCATCTGCCATCGCCTACACGTCAACCCATCAATCAAGCCTGTAGCGCAGAAGAGATGCAACTTTGCCCCCGAGCTGGTTGCCATCATTGAAGCCGAGATCGACAAGCTCCTAGCTGCCGGTTTCATTGAAGAAGTCTCCTACGCAGAATGACTGGCGAATGTTGTTCTAGTAGCAAAGAAAGATAAAGGCCTGTGGAGGGTGTGCGTTGACTACACCGACCTCAATAAGGCATGCCCTAAAGACAACTTTCCACTGCCAAGAATTGATCAGCTCGTCGATTCAACTTCCGGCAATCAACTGCTAAGTTTCATGGACGCCTACTCCGGCTACAATCAAATCATGATGCATGAAGACGACAAAGCAAAGACCTCTTTCATCATCGAAAGAGGTACATACTGCTACAAAGTCATGCCCTTCGGGCTGAAGAATGCCGGAGCAACCTACCAAAGGCTGGTAAATAAAATTTTCAAGGAGCAAATCGGTAAAACTATGGAGGTCTACGTAGACGACATGTTAGTCGAAGCTCCCCAGCGAGCAGATCACATCACAAACCTCGCCGAGGCATTCAGCCTGCTCCGAAAATACAACATGAAGTTGAACCCGAGCAAATGCACATTCGGAGTCTCGTCTGGCCGATTCCTAGGATACTTAGTCACCCAAAGAGGAATTGAGGCACATCCGAATCAAATCAAGGCTATACTTAACATGAAGTCACCTGCCACAACAAAGGAGATACAAAGTCTAACGGGTAGAGCAGCAGCTCTCAACCGATTCCTCTCGAGATCTACCGACAAGTGCAGGCCATTCTTCAAAGCCTTGAGGAAAGGACACAAGGACAAGTGGGATGACGAGTGCGAAGTAGCTTTTCAAAACTTGAAAACCTATCTCACTACACCTCCTCTACTCTCAAAACCGATACCAAGCGAAGACTTATACATCTACCTGGCGGTGTCCGACTCAGCCGTCAGCTCAGCTCTCATCCGAGAAGAGCTGGGGGGGCACAACATCCGGTATTCTACACTTCAAAATCTCTCCTCGTTGCTGATACTCGCTACTCGAAAATGGAGAAGCTCATTTTTTCGCTTGTAGTTTCCGCAAGAAAGCTAAGGCCCTACTATCAAGCGCACCGGATAATTGTCATGATAGAATTTCCTTTGAGATCGATCCTCCATAGCCCCGATGCCTCTCAGCGGCTCATGAAATGGGCTATCGAACTCAGCCAATACGACCTCCTCTACCGGCCAAAAACCGCTATAAAAGCTCAGGCTTTAGCAGATTTTGTTATAGAGTTTACTCCGACAACCGAAAGAGAGAAGCTGGTCACGAAAAGCAAGGAAAAAGCAGACGATACCTCCCCCATCGATTCAAACCTACCTAACGACATGTGGCAGTTACATGTAGACGGAGCGTCAAATCACAAAGGAGCGGGGGCAGGTGTCGTCATAATCACCCCATATGGAACTTTGTTGGAACAAGCCATCACACTAGGCTTTCCTGCTTCAAACAACGAGGCAGAGTATGAGGCATTGCTCGCCGGACTGCGCCTAGCAAAAGAATTGTCGATCAAAAGATTGGCCATCTACTCAGACTCCCAGCTGATCACGAATCAAGCCTCAGGCGAGTACATGGCAAAACATCCGAGAATGATCCAGTACCTCGACAAAGTCCAAGGACTTTTGAAAGAGTTCTCTACTTTCACCATCCAACAAGTTCCACGGGCGGAGAACACTCATGCAGATGCGCTGGCAAGCCTAGGATCAGCGTTGGACACCCAGTTCAAACGCTCTATCCCGGTAGAACACCTTGACCGGCCAAGCATCGAAGAAATAGAGCCAATCGACTCAATGCAGATCGATGAAGACCCCAGCTGGCAAGACCCCATCATCGACTACTTGGTGAATGGAAATCTTCCAACGGATAAGTCTGAAGCTAGGAAGGTCCAACAAAAAGCCGCGAGATACTACATGCAAGGCGACAAATCATACTCTGGCCCTCATCTCACCTGCATAAAATATACTCAAACACTTGAGGTCCTCCACAAAATTCACGACGGCGAGTGTGGCAACCACTCTGGAGGCAGGTCACTCGCCCAGAAGGCTAGTGTTTTCCTACTCCGTACCCTTTGCTTAGCTATTGTTTTCCTACAAACACTCGAACTAACTTAGGCATCGGAGGGCCTTTGGCCAACACCCCTCGGGTGTGGTCTATTTACTCCAATCTGTTTTACAGGAATCGAGGAAGAGAGATAAGGAAGATCGAAGGTTCAAGGATCTAGACGCGAATATTCTCCCGTGAGATTATTTGCACAAACAATCATCATCCTCTTCTGTAGTACCATAATGATAAAGGGAACAAAATTCATGTTCATGTCAGTAACACAAATTTAAAGCACCCTCATGCATACGAGAACACATGATGTGCCGGATGGTCAGGAAATGTCTGACTGCAGTAATTTGAATGCTTTCTGGCAGATGACAATTACATAAAGAACTTGAAAATTCAGAACATTCTCTACTCAGATAACATAAAAGCTCGTTTAGTTTAGGACTGACAATTAATATCAATAAGGCCAAGTGTTAACTTAGCATGACAGGACCCGACCCAAATTCCACTTTGGAATCTGAGCCGAACCCTGTGCGTGTCCGACACCTAGCAGGTGCCGGGCACTTTTGACCAAAATGCCCTTCTAAGTTTTCCAAAATTCTTTTCAGTTTGACTCCTACCGAAAATTCAGCAGAGTCTCCCCTGTAATTCGCTCGTTTCCCAAAAATTTTACATGTATAAAACATGATTTTTATAATCCCAAACGTTTAGCATGCACAATAATATCATTCATGCAACCAAACATCACATCATTTTGGCCTCAGGCCTCTTGAACCCGAATAAATCGTTCTGTCATCTAAACTGATCTCGACTTTTAGAACATCAAGAGTACGTTAACAAAATTCAAAATAGCTTAGCAGAACAACTTTTCAATCACTTAGTCTCACAGCTGCACCTAGTAACTCTAGGTTGCCTACGTACCCTTAACAAGGGATCAAGCCACACGTAGTTCTTTATTTTTTATATCACACTGATATATCTTGTCAATTGTTATTTTATGTTGTGATGTCAAATCAATCCTAGTTCTCATGTTAGTGATATGCTCAACAACATTCACAACTCTAAAGTAATACTTTCCAACTTTCCCAATTCTCAAAACAGATCATACTTGCACATACATAGACTACTCATTGAATTTCCTCTAATTCTTAAATCAATTTATATATTACTTGCTTAAATTATATATATAGCAAAATAAAAATAAAAATAAAACAAACAAGCTCCGAAGACACTTTTAGCCTTTCCTTCAAAACTCACTTAAGGCTCATTTATAAATGCATATATATAAATAGATATATAATTAACTTATTACAGATAAATAGGAAAATGAGAAATTTATTAAAATAGCATTAACCTCGTGAAATCTGAATGTCAACATCTACAATTTAAATAGATTATATTTCCATTTGTTTCCCACATTAAACTGTCAATTCCTTGTGTCTCATAATGTGACACATCCTCGCAGGCTTCGGTAACACAAAGTCGACCTGAGCCGCATTCCTCGCAGAACTTGAGGGAAATGTAATCAGCCTGAGAACGCACATCCTCGTACCACACGGTTCAGGCGTCCCCGAAACTCGTGGGGCATTTTTGTAAATAACAAAACTGTTTCAAAGGCAATTGGGGGGAGGTACTCCTGTGATGGGTTTGAAAACCATTTTCTGAGATTATCAAAACTATCCCTTATTCCACAATCCATTTTTAAGCCACTAAGTATATATATTAAATTTAACCATATAATACGTGATGGGTTTGAAAACCATTTTCCGAGATTATCAAAACTATCCCTTATTCCACAATCCATTTTAAGCCACTGAGTATATATATTAAATTTAACCATATAATAAGATATCTAATTAATTTTCTCGTCCACTCAAAACCAATTAATAAGCCATTCCTAGCTTTACACAATTTCGCTTAATATGATATCCTTAGAAAGTAAAAGCGATTACATTTAAATTCATAAGCAATAAATCGTCCACTAACAGACCATTCGATACTTTAATAATAATCCCAATAATAATAATAAATAGATAAACAAATAAATAACTAGATAAGTAAATAAATAATAAATAATTTCAAAAGATTCCATCACTTCTAATAATACATACTCTTCGAATATCAAACGAACATCCAGAAAAACCAAAAGTATTATAATACAATCTCAAAGTCCAACCCTAATCAAAATAGTTCACAAACAGTCAAGCCTCGTTTATACGGTCGTTCTAGCACTTCTCAAAGAGCAAAACTACCTTGGAAGACTCACAGTCAATCAAGGGATCAAACTATTCGAACTTGGTCAATCGGGCAAGGGGGGCCCACGACCTCCATTTTACAATCCGAAAGTTCCTATGGGTTCCACAAGGTTTAGGAAACACGTCCTGCAAGTTTGGTCCGAATCGGACGATCGGATTGCTCACGATCGGACAGTTAACTTTTATCTAAACTTTGAACTATTGATTCAGAGTATCCGGGACTCTGATTCACGATCCGGAAATTTCTACACGATCCTAGGAATGCCTAGGTCAACATATATTAAAATGAATTCGATCCAACGGTCCGAACATGTCGAACCCTTATAACGTCTAATATGCGATATCCAAGATCAAACGACAACCAAATTCCTATCCGAGCATACCGTCGTGCTCAGGACGACATGAGGATGATTCTAGGACTCAAGGACCGGCCAAAAAGTGGCCCACGCGCCGCCCCAAACGCTGGCAGCGCTGTGGGTGTCCAAATCAAATTCCGACAATCGGAAAAAACTCCAAACCGCTGGTCAAGACTTATTCCTATACAATCACCACATAGAGTGGAGCAACTTTTTTTCTTGGACCTACCCCCAAAAAGTCGACAGAAGTGGCCAGAATCGGAGGCCGAAAACCGGCCAAACTCTTATCGCTTATTTACCCATCAAAACCGGTCGGATTTTTGCGTTTTCCGGCCATCTCCGGTGATTCCAGCGGCTGAGGTTGGTCGGGATGGGAAGAGGGAGGCGGCCCGGTTATTTTGGGACCGGTGCCACCCAAAACGGTGGCCGGTAGTGGCGATGGCGGCCCTAAGAGTGGTGGGATGAATAGTGACAGCACAAGGGGGTCTGATGCGAACCAGAGAGGGGAGGGGGAAATGAAAAAAAAAAAAATTTAAAATAAAATGCCCGGACTGTAGCGGCATTGCTACAGTAACATATTTAAAAATTCCCATCACATCCTTTTCATTTCTAGACCTTTCCTCCTTCATTACAACTCGGAATTGGGCGTGCCGCGCGTCTACGAATTCGTTTCGACGTACCCGATGCAACAGTACTACTCAAATCTCCAAATCATTTTCCAAACAAAAAGTCAACTTTTAAACCTATTAAAATATTCCCAGAGTAAAATTGTCTTTTACTTGAATAAATTAATAATGAATTAATAATTTAGGATCGGGTTATTACATAGCAGCCATGTCACCATTAACCCCAAGAGACACTATAATTCCCATTTGCATAATGATGCGGATTGGCCTATGTTATGGAATAGACAGGTGTAGCCAATTTAGTCAAATACTACTAATATTACCGAGACTTTTTGTGATAAAACCCCACACTTGCTGGGCTTTGTATGTGGTTAAGTTGAGGAACAATTTCGGTGTTGTTAGCAATGGGCCGCTGGCCCATCTCTCTGAAATTTAATAAAAAGGGAGGCCATAAATCGTTTATTCCTAATATGTTTTCCATTCACCACCCTTGCAGAACAAGGCAACACTGTTTTTCTACAACTTGAGCACCTTCTATGTTCAGTACTTTCATCACCACAGCCTTCAATTAAAACGAAGTTTGTCTGAGTTAATATCAAAACTGTAAGATTGATATTGGCATTCTGTTTTCGTATGAATGTGAAGCCTAAATAGCATTTGAAACAGTTTTGATCCAATTTCTATATGATGATATATTGAATCATAAGCATAGGGAGCAGGATAATTGTCCCTTCCTTCCTTGTGCAGCACCTAAATAGGATTGACATGTTATCAAATTCAATAATAATGCACAATGATTTACAGAGTTTGTTTTGTTTTGCAGAACGGACTTCTGGAAATTGAAGCAGAGAAAATATTGCCGTTTCTGGACTATAATGAGCTTCTATTGCTTACAAAACCGAATGAAACAAATCAATTCTGCCACAGTATTAAAATATTAATCAAACCACATTGCTGATCAGGAACTAGTGGTTGGTTCATTCTTAAAAATATGGAGACCAGCACACCTAACTGGCCATCCAGCAATGAAACACCAGGTTCATCACCATGAGGACCTATTCCAATGTTAATGAGAACGCCCTATTGACCCAAAGCACCAATGACTTCAAAATCGACAATGTCGTTGGTCTCTTCAGAAGTGATCAGAGATTCACACAACCACCAAAATGCCACAGTTTGAGGCCAACTCCACAGCACTAGGATAGTATTTGTAGTACTTACAAGTCTGGCTTTGCCAATTCTTCCAAAGCCGATAATGCAATCTGTTTTTCCAGAGAACCAAAACGAATTTAAGAAAGGAATACCATTACAAAAGATACAACATAAAGCAATAAGCAACTGATTCTGCTTAACCTGGCTATGTGCAGTTTGAGAAATGCTCACCTTTCAAAATCTGATCATCTTAATTGCTCCACTTCTACTAATTTTTGTTTGTAAACCTAAAACTCACAGTTTCTTTTGCCACTCCTCTGTTATTCTCTTCTCTTATGAACTAACCACCTCTCCTTTCTTTTCTGATTTCATGTTGAAATAAATTTAAATAACAGCAACCATGCACATTTTCATGCCTGCTGCAAAATCCAAAATCAGTTATAATTTTCGGTATCTAAACTTGCTCAAATTTTCTGCCTAGAATTAAAGTACCAAATAAATCTTATTTCTAACCTTCTCGTTATGCATAAAATAGATACATGGATCATTCTTGTATTTTTCATTAGCTTAGATATTCTCATTGGTTGAAGTAGCTGTATGCAGAAGAACCAGGCCATTAGAAAAACACAAAATCACAGCATATCCTGCAAACTACATAAACAAGAGAATTATTCTCCTTCTACCTAATAGAAGACCAAAACAGAGATATTATGATAACAAACAAATTTGAAACTTTGTGAATGCCACCATTGAACAACTTATTGACAACTTATGGACATACTACAACAATGCATCCCTTTAATGGAAAACTATAGAACCATGTTAGTGTTTTTAAGTGTTTTAGGAAATCACAGAAGAAGGAAAGGAGAAGAAGCAAGAAGAATTGCAGAATACTACTCTGCTAAACGTGTAGCAGAGAGAATGTTCATTTCATTCAGACTCTCTCTTTCTTTCAACCTCACGCACATAGTGTGAGGGGTTATATGACGGCTAGGATTAATAGCTGGATCCCTTACATATCAAGGAGATCTCAGCCATCCCTTTAGTCATCCAATAGAAAGCTTACACTTGGCTTACAAAGTGAGTTAAAACAAAAACTGTATTAACTACCTAATAAATCTGCTTAAGAGCTTATAAATCAACATATTAGGTCCATTTCATTCTGAAAACAATAAAACCTGACGGAGCAATTTAAATAGTAGCACTAGATGGACAGTAAGAACACAAAATTATACTCTCTCTCCTCCTACGTACCTAATGTAAACACTAAAAACAGAGATATTATGATGAAATCAAATTTGAAACCTTGAGAATGCCACCAATACATTGCTTGTTTTTTTAACATTAATGGTTTTTATACAATTTTCATTAATTTTATCAATGGTTTGATAGCACGAGACAAACATGTCAGTTCATGTCCACCTAGGTCGCCACATAAGGTGATTGGAATTGTGATATAAAATTATGAAAAGAGTAGCATTGTTGAAAAAGATTCTGTTACTCAATTGCCCTGTACTGAGTAAATATTCTAATTTCTAACACATTGAAATTAAGAAGATTCACAATCCAACAATATTATAGCATAGCCTGCATATATGTATTTGGAAATGGAAAACTATATGATACAATCAAATTGAAACTTTGTTGAATGCCATCAATGCATAGATAGATAGTCTTAGTTTGAGAGCAAATTAAACAATTAAAGCAAACAGTTCAAAAGAAAACTGGAAAGAAAAGGTGACTTACTGAGTTGAATTCAAAAGAAAATTAAACAATTAGCTTTTCAAGTATTGTTTTGAGACATCACTGAATGATTGAACCAAGCCCAAAATAATTTAGACTTTCTTGAATCTTTTGCTGATTGGTTCATCATCGTCAACAGAGCCACCATTTCCGCTACTACCAATTTGGCCTGCCTGGTGACTGTATGCATGTAGTGCGGATTTTCAGTATTCGGCTGAATTCTTCGAAATCTCTCTCGTACACCAAACGGGCCCCACATTCCTTTATATTCGAGCTTGTTTTGAGTTTGTTGGAAGATTTGTGTGCACAATAATGTACTTCGAATGAAAACTGATGACTGCTCGAGGCATCCCTGAGGCTGGGATGATGGCGAGGCAAATAAAAAACCCAAACGTGTCGTGACCTAAGATGCCCGACTCTAAAAGTCACAAACGGACAACGCAAACATTGAATTTTGAAATAATCATAACCAACAAGGGCGGTTAGATTTCGCAAATATTCAGAATCTTCAAAAACAACACATAAAGCAATCCCAGCCCAGTCCCTGCTACATGATTGATTGTGGAGGTGGGGGTAGAGGCAACTCCACAGTTATTGAATCTCCCACACTTTGATTACTGAACCACTCTGGAATTTCACTTCCAGGCCATACAATTCCCTGTACCAAAAGAATTGCCATTATATTTATTTATTACAGTAATAAAAGAAAATCATGGTATGTATTCATTCAAACGAGAGAGACTACCTCAGGGTAAGACTTAGGAGCCAATCTCATTGTCATTGCAAATATTCTATTAATCCAGTCTTCTTCTTCAACCAATCTGAAGCAATTAAGACAACTAAACATAAATCATACACATTGGCTCCTTCTCTCAACTTTGATGGATCTGACAACCTTTTTAGGGAAGTACAGTCGTTCACATCTACGAATAAGCATTCACTTGACGGGAAGATCTGGCAATTGCTGAAGCCTTTCGCACCAAACTCAAGTCAAGATATCTAAGCTTAGAAAGGAATCTAATGCTCGCGGGAAGGCTGAAGAAATTGTTTCCACTTAGTATTAAACCTTCTAAAGAATACAAGCAGCAGCCAATATAATTGGAATGACTCCTTCCACCAATATTACAATCCCTTAGATCTAAACTTGTCAAAGAGAATAAACCATTCATAGAAGACAGCACCAAACCCAAAGGGTCAGGTTGCAGGATCAGGGGTGACTCTTTCTAATTCTAAACCATGCACTGCCATCCCTTGAAGTTGATGATCGATGTAAGGATAGATCTTTGTCACTTATCATAACAAGAAGCAGCTCTCTCATAGCACTTTCACTTAATTCAAGCTCCTCTAAACACTCCATCTTCCCTGGTAGTTTGACAACTTTTGAGGATCTTTGCATATAGACTATTTGACCAAAGAGACTTCTGCAATTGTTCATACCCTCTACAGCATAAGGCCCAACCAAACCTTCGATTGATGAAGGTATTGCTCAACAGCAGTACCTTTTAAAATGAGCTTGAACGAATTTTTCATATGTCCCTCAAATTCTGGAAGATTTTTCACTTTGAGCAGCCACAAAGACTGAAATATTCAAGAGAATCCATTTTCCACTTTACTGGGAGACTCTTGATACTTTTTACAGTCACTAAGGTCTAAACGTTTCAACCTTTTTGAGAACTGCAAA